>JAJJWW010011156.1:107348-266793 GCA_023531295.1 Papaver armeniacum
GAGCTATAAGTTTTAATTTTATAGATACTTAATTAGGATCGTTGAACTTCATGATAATTATAAAATAAATATACATAAAATGATTAATGAGAAATACCTTATAACGTTATTTCGTAGCTCGTCGTTGATCAACTAGTGGTAGCAGTAATACCTTGTGGAGGTCATGGTTTCTCCTTCTTCACCTCTTATGTTATGAATTGTAAATTCTCCGAACCCAATACCGATGGCTATTGTGTTCCTCTTATAGGTAAAAGGAGGACCAAGTTCCTAGGATTCAGTTGTAGCATTAAATCTCGACCGTCAATCAAAGAAGAGATATTAGGAAATAATCCCATAAATGGTAACTGCCATAATTTAGCAATAATCTTTAGAGTCGTGCTATGACACAGTCATCCTTATAACTGAATGAATACGGTTGCACCTTTGCACCGTTGGATTTTCTATTCCTACAAATAGAAGAGATTAGATACCGATTAGGGATTCACATATTCTTAATTCTTCCGAAGCCCTTTACTGTTTTATTTACGTAATCCATCCAACAGTCGAACACCATTGTTATTTGTTAGGAGTACTTCAAAACTTACATCAGGTGATTATAACTCCATTATAACTCCATCGGAAAAAAAGAAAAGAAATCAGTGATGAGAATAATGCGTGGTTCATCTTTTTTAATATATATATATATATATATATATATATATATATATTTTGAATGGATTCACATGAAGACATAGGAAATAAGAAGTAAATACTTAGATCTGTTTTTTTTGCAATGCTTGACGGAATTGGACAAAAAAAAAAAAAGGGTTCATGGTGGTTTATCAATTGGTTACGGGAACATCACCTTGATAAGAAGTAGATCAAAAATTTATTTGATTAGAATTTTTAGTTCTTATTCAATCTAGGGTAAATATGCTCATCAACAGATAAAATGTTTTAATGCTCATCGATATTGCAATGATGACGATGATAATAAAGATGGTTCGGAATTTCTGATATGATCTTCATATCTTTATCCTTGATCGATCATCATGGGAGAAAGAAAAAGGAACGGAATTATACAGATAGACTTGTACGCAAATAACTAACTGATTGGGAGTTAAAATTTTTTTGAAGTTCCCACTGAATGCAGGGAGCTATATGCATCTCCAAGATGTAAGTAATCTTCTGATCAAAAAAAAAAAAAAAAAAGATGTAAGTAATCTAACGGTGCAAAGGCCATACGCAACTGGTTCAAAAAGAATTGACACGGCCATCGGTTGCATTGGTAATTAGTGATATTCCAGCCCTACTCTAAGAAGATTTCGGGATCCGTCCCTACCGAGTGATATTGGTTTTAATCTTCATCAAGATTACGTAAGGCCGTATGCAACTGTGTCAAAGATTAGGTTGGTACTTCTTTCATTTCCGATTTTGCTTGAGGGATGTCCGTGCATTCGTTGCCCACGTAAGGGTGATCCTTCTTGATGATGAATTCCCTTACTCAGATTTCATTCTCTCAGCTGATCTCTCCCCAAAACCATGCATTTTCATGCCAGAAATCATTGATGTCCATTCTCCTACAAGCTTCTCCTTGAACTTTTTCAAAAACAAGTATCACGTCTTTGATGCACCCACACTTAAAATACACAAAATTGGTCAAAAAGACCAAAATCAATAATTCATGGGTGAAAAAGACACTTAGGTTTTGATACTGTTTAAATAGCCAAAAATTAAAAAGATACTGTTTAAATGGACAAAAATTTAAAAATAGGCAGGATGTAACCAGTTTCATCCTGTCCATTTTCAAATACTTTTTTCTTATTTTTATTTTACACAGGATGCATCCAGTTTCATCCTTGTTATTTTTTTAAGTATAAGCCAGGATGAATCCAGTTTCATCCTTGCTATTTGTTTTTGGCTATTTCACCCGTACTTTTTTTTACTCGTCCATTCGAACCGTGTTTTAAATTTTTCTGGACAAATGACCCATTTTCTCCTTAAAATAATATCAATCAATGCAGAATTAATCCGACTGTCAGACTTGATTTCCTTGCTTATACTCCTAACATAAGAATGGATCCATTTAGCAGAAACAGAAATGACATCCAAAACAGTAGAAACACTAGGTTCCAAACCCTTGAGGCTGTAACTCACGAAATAAATATCAATGCTTCCCTTTCTAACATCAGAGCCGTTAGACCCAGATATCTGGAGCCAGAAGTCATAGCCCATAGGAACTGAAAACGCCGGTATGGGGAGATGTTGAGCCAGTGAGCCGTTTTGGGTCCAACACAAAGCCAATCCTTAAAATATTTTGTTTAGCCGACTAGGAAGCCGAACCGACCTAAGTTACTCGGTAGCAGTTAGCCAACATGACCCGGTGGAAACCTGGCGTACACTCGAACACAGTTTTCGCTTTTGCTTTTGTTTGGATATATATTTCTCAGATGAGTAATCCCGTTAGCATATGGAAAGGAATTCCATCGCAATTCGGAAACTCTGAATTTGGAATTCTCTTTTTATTCCTGCATGTATATATATATATATCGACGATGGCCATTCACTTTTACCAAAATCTTGTTATTACCGGAGAAACACAAGAGAACAAGTAAAGGGACGAAGCAAAGTACGTACCTAGACCAAGAAACTCTGATCAAACAAAAAAAGATGGGAAACAATTGTACATCATCAACTGCAAGGGATGTCGATGATGATTATTGGATCTGTTATGTATCATCATCGACGACATTTAGGAAAGAACAACAGGTAAAGTGGCCTAAAAAATCCAAAGAGGTAAAGACGATAGAGGATTGGCATAAATCAGATAGGAATAAGCGTCTGAGGGAGGAAGATTGGAATGAAATACTACGGGAAGTTGTAATGCAAAGGGTTGATGTTGCTCAATTCAGAAAAGATTATGGGAACCGACGTCCGTCTTGGAGACCGGCTTTATCGAGTATCCTGGAAGAGAACTGATGCGTTCATTGGCATCATCACTAATGTATAGGAAATATATATAAAAGTTAGTGTCATCCGAACCAGATTTTTTTTTTTTAATTCTTCTGTGTGCCGGATTCAAATTATGCTAATGTTAATCACATCACGGTCACTGTAATTGATTTTTTTTTTCTTCTTTTACTTTCAAGCATGTAAATTGTAATAACAAGGCGATTGATCGTTCTAAGAGCGACTGCAGTGGGCGAGTAAACCCATTTTTTTGATCTCAGAACCAGGCGTAGTGGGAGGTACCATCGATCAAATACCAGATTAGAACAGTAATTCCAGAGTATATTTGGTCTGGACCAAAGACCATACCCATTTATAGTCGAGCGGTGATATAGTCTCCGTTTCTCATCAGGCGGTTATATAGTGTACGCTTCACAACGGGCGGTTATATAGTGTTCGTCCCACTGACAGGCGGTTATATAGTGTTCGCCCCAACGGCGCGGTGATATAACGTACGCCCCATCGGGCGTAGCTAAAGTTACCGCTTGACAACAAGCGGTCATATAATGTACGCCCCATTCAGGCGGTGATATAACGTACGCCTCATTCAGGCGGTTATATAATGTTCGCCTGGCATCAGGCGTGTGTAAAGTTTACGCCCCATTCAGGCGTTCATAAACCTTACGCCTGATGACAGGCGAACGTATTATCTCCGCCCCATATTTTCCATTTCATGGTTTTAATTTTTATGTTTTCAGTTTTTGCCCGTTTGAATTTTTTGAATTTTTCGAACGTTGAAGAACCGAACGTTGGATATTTTTGAACGTTGGAAGATATTTTTGAAAATTTGAAACATTATATATAGAGTAGAATTCATTCAACATTTCCCCACAAGTACTAATTCAAAATATCTGAAGAACAAGAAAAACAGTATTATTATTTAGAAATTTTTTACCGATTCGCTTAACAATGGCACCACGAGCAGCACGACCATCACGAGCAATACGAGGTCCAAATTTTACGACAATCGAAGACGTAACGATGTGTAAAATTCATTTATCAATATCTCAAGATCCGGGTGTTGGAACTGATCAATCGAGGAAGCGTTGTGGACTCGTATCAAGGATGATATTGAACTTCATTTACCTAATGCTCCAGAGCGGACTTGGAGTTCTTGGCAAAAACGTTACCCGGGGAATAAGTAAAGATGTGGCGTTGTTTTCGGCAAAAGAGGGAGAAGTGGAAGGTGAATATCATAATCGGTTGGGGTCCTGAAATGAAGGTAAGTATTCTTGATTTTTCGAACAATTATTTTCTAATATTTAATTGTACCCTAAACTTAAGTGTTATTTAAAAATTAATGACTCGAAGAAATAAACAAGCGGTTCAAGGAATGCAATGACGGGAAAAAATTTAAGCACGAAGAGTGCTACCCAATTGTCATAGAGAATATAAAGTTTAATCGTCGTATCGAATAGTCGATCGACTTTTGTATTCGATACGACGCACGATTTGGACAATTATGAGAATTACGATGTAGATGAGGAAGGACAGCAATCAAAAATTCAATCCGAGACCTGAGTAACAACACCGATAGGGGAGACATAGAGAACACATATCTCCGTCGAGTTGGGAAAAAGGCAAGCAAAACGATTGAAGAAAACAGGAGAGAAAAATCCGATGCTCAAGAGGAATTGATGGGAATAATTATTAAAGAACAACAAAATTTCAATACTCATTACCAAGCACAATCAAGATTCAAGATGGAACAAAGAAGCAGAGTTTGCGGCAAAACAAGTGAACATGCGGCCAAAATTGCCAAGCAAGTTGAAGATGACGAATTTCGCATCATTATGATGGATCTTTCAAAATTGGATCCTGTCCAACAAGAGTACTTCCAACTTCGTAGGGCGGATATAGTTCGCAACAAAAGAAACCAATCTTAAAACTATTTTGAATAGTTGAAACAAATATTATTTATCCTATTTAGTGGTTAACAGTAGTATAATTGTTGATGCCTTCAATAAAGTGGAATTGTTGTAACTTTATTATCCAAAGTAGTTGTTGCTGGTTTGCTATAAATTTGTCTAACATGTGCGAAAGATACAAAGAAAATGCAAACAACAGTTTTTAATTCCCATATTCGACCATATATGTTCGATCAGTTCATCACGCAAACGAATATGCGCATCTTTGTTATCCATTGCCGATCGGCGTTCTTGAGCTCTAATTTGGGAAAACTCGTCACTATTTCCTCTGTCAATATTAACTTGGTCTTTGGGTTACTTCGTTGTTCATAAACATGTGGCCATCCACTATCAGTTTTCATGTAGGCAAGCACAGATTCCACACGCACCTCTTGCATCCATCCTCGACTATCATATTATGTAAGATTATACGAGTTTTCATGATATAGGCAAGCACATCCGGATTCCACATTCTTGCGAGGTTGTTTGATGATTCCAAATTGTTGTTGAAGTACACCAAACCCCGTTCTACATCTTTTCTTGCACCCTCTTGCATCGATGAAAATATTTCCTTTTTCCTACCGTTAGCCGGATGTTTAATGGCCATTATAATAGTAGGAATCAGGGGTAGATGCCATCACCTAGATAATACGGCATATCATATGAATGTCCGTTACAAATCGATTGTAGTTCATCGGTGGTGCTTTTCTGATTTTTTACAAGACTTCGAAAACATATGAACGGTTCATAACATTAATATCGTTGTTAGAGCCGGGCATACCAAAAATGCATGCCAAAACCATAGATCATACGACACCACTCCTCCAACACGATACTTTCGCTCCCTTTATACGCTCTGAAAATGTTATGCGGTGATGTTTTTCAGGATATTTACCTAGATCAAAATGGAGCTTTTGATTAGTTCTAAATAGGATGTTTCATGACCAAGATGTATAATGCATCTTTAAAGATGGTTGGTCCTAATAATTTCATTTCATACTTCTCATATGCATAATGTGTGCATTTGTTACATATACAAGACTTTTTGCGTTTAGTAGTTTATGCACAATCTCTCTAAACACGTATTCTTGTTTCTTTTTCGTTGTTTCTTTGAAACCTCGTTCTGGTGGTAATTCTTTGATGGAGGAGGAGATGTTGAAGATACCGTGATTATCCAGGTTTTTATTTAGATCCCTTGTTAGTGTGTTGTTTAACAGTTTCTTTTTATGGTTTTTTGGTTAGTTGCATTTCTCTTATGTCAAAAATGCATGCCAAAAAGCCCCGATACATAAAGTATTAAGATTAAAATGATCGTTGATATAAGCTCCCTTTATACGTTGAAACAAGTCATTTACCTCGTATCTAAGCTATTTTCCACTAGTGCATGATTCCGTATCCGAAGGTGCCAATCGTGGTGGCATAAAAGGCATCTGCATTCTCGGAGTGGTATTGACCGAGGACATTGTTGAAGCTGATCCTTGACTCATACAACTCCAAACTTGTGGTGGCATTGTTTGGGAAAATGAACCGTATCCCATGGGAGGTTGGAGAGAGTGCGGTGTACGGAAAAGAGAGAGTTGTTGCTGCAATTCCGTGTTTGAAGTTTTCAGCCTTTCAATTTCTTCTTTCGACATAATAACGTCCGCCCTCTCCTTAGTTTGTTTTAACGTAAAATCGCGGAATTGTTGATTAAAATCGGCATTTTCTTGAAATAATGTGTAAGCTTCATGCTGTGAATAAAAATTAAAATATGTAAGTACAAAAATACAATTAAAAGTAGAATATACAACAAAAAGGATGATGGGTTACTTACGTGGGATAATAGATGTGGAGGAGGGATAGGTACATGTTCAGCACGCGGTTCAATTGGGACCGTATATAAGTCACCGACATACCCATATGTTTGGGCTTCCCAAATAGGATGAGTGGTGTAATCTCTGTAGTTAGTTACCTTTCTCCCGATCTTTGTAAATATGTATCATAATCTTTGACAACTTGCACCATCTCCGTAGCATCCACCTCACCTTCACTTTTTAGGCGTCTTTGCTTGAATATTGCCGATATCCCCAATAATTGTGTGTAGTTTTTGGGAACAGCAAATGTATAATGGTTTTGCCTCCAACACCTTTCTCCGAGGTACATGTTATGTTGTACAATTTGAAATGGAGTACGAATAAGTATGTTATATACTAAATAAGCCCTCTTAACAAAAAATAAATATTAATTATTAACTCACAATGCCCATGTAAGAAAATATATATCTCGAATCTGATAGCCTCATAGCCGTGCTTCCCATATCAGATGCAAGGACTTCTCTGTATGATTCCCATGGGCGCCAAGTCACTTGTTCAGCAGTAAGCTTACTCAATAAATCCCTACAACGGAAAATATCATTTGTATTCTTCGGTACATTCCATTTAGAAGATACAGGCCATTGTTGTTCTTCATTCGAGCGTGAAATGTCTGGTCGACATATTCCCAGGTATTCATAGCCCCACCACTACTCCATGAATTAAATTAGCCAAGTAAATAACTAGCCAATACAAAATAAAGAATGAAAGAAGAAATCACTGGAACAAGAAAGAGAATACCTCTAAGATTTGGAATGGACCGCATAGTGCCTTATGTCTCCTCCCAGCTAAACGCAGTGACGAATACAATTTCGAAAAATCCGCACCACCCGGTCATACGTGGACACGATTTCAAGATTTTCAAAAGCAACTAACCATCCAGCATCTATGTAGGTCTTTGCATTAGAAAAGAAAAAGTGTCCCAATACATACATGAAAAAGGCAATTGCCACTCTATGAGCAAGGGTGTTATCATTTTCAGCCGCAACCAACTTGTCTTCAAAGAAATAGGAGCTTAAATATTTAAGTGTAATTGAATTTGAAACCCACGACCGAGCTTTTGGACAGGTCGTCACATCTTGGATATCCGGAAATACATGCTCACGAACATATTCAATTTGGTACTTCCGGAATTGTATGGAACGTCGGGCGCATCACCAATACTCAAATCCAGTCAACATGAGCCAATCTAGGGGTGAATCCCATCTCACCAAATGGGAAGTGAAAAGTGTTTGTTGTATCCCAAAACCGCTCAACTATATAATCAACCATCGAATGTTGGGTTTCACTACATTGTATGCTCAATAACCTTTGCCATCCCGCTTTTTCAATAATATATTTAGCTCTAGGACAGTGTTGTGAAATAGTTTGATAGTGATGAATAACCGATGCCAAACTTCCACGATGTTGATACTTCAATTTATGCTCCCCTGTAAATGTGATGTCAGTAGTAGCGTGTGGTTTATCATCTTGCAGTATAGGAAACCTCCCTAACCGGGGAATATCAACCTCCTTTATTTTACCAGTAGAGATTAAGTTATAATCCTCTTCGGCTACACATTATATTTCTTGTTCGTCTTGACGCGACCATTGAACCATGTTGTCAATCGGTTCAACATCTTTGCACATCTATGCAAACATGATATAGATGCAATTTCATTATTAAATTACCAACACTCATTATTCCTAAATTTCATACGTCCAGCACCATTTATATTCCAAATACCGTCACTCATTAACACAAACTATGAGAATTCCAAATTCGATTATTCCACAAACACAAATTCAATCCTCACAGATGTATTTCAACATATAAAACAAAAATAAAATACCTCAAAACAACTCAATTTAATCATTTCACCATTTCATATGCCATTACTAGAACATGAATTGCTTTTAACCCCATTTAAATTAGCTCTTCTTATACATATGTAACACAAAATTGACAGAACAATAATTTTCAAACATAACTTCCCAAAATAGACAGAACCACAATTTTCAAACAAAATATTAATTTTCAAACAGAACCACACAAAATTGACATGACCATAATTTTGAAACATAACCACACAAATATTACATAACCCAAATTTTTCAAATACCCACACATTAAAATCCATATAACCCACAAATCATGTAACTGTTAAATTAATTTTTTACATTTCGATACTAATAAAACACTTAAATTGAAGCAGTACATCCATGTCTATAATTTAAACAAATTAAAACCCCAAATGTCAAAAAAATCCATAACCCACAAATTACCAAAATCAAAAAACCTAATTTTAACAAACTAAAACCCTAAATTAATTATTCAACATAAAATATTAACAGTAACATACACGATTAATAGAAACATACCTGTTGTGTGACCCGGATGCTGGTAATTTTTAGTTTGTTGGTTAAAAAAAAATTTTCACCTCTTCTTCCTGTTCGTGAGGCGAAGGTGATGGTAGAAAGAAAGTTGTAGAAAAGAGAAGAAGAGACGATGGGCGGAGTATATTAGGGTTAAACCCAACACGTGTAGCCTTCTGTCCCGTTTACAGTTCGGCTGGGTAAAAATAAAAATCGAAAAACAAAAAAAACCACACGTGCAGAAACCGTGTGCGTTGCCAGGCGGAGTGTATATGTACGCCTGATAACAAAGTGACTTTATGTACGCCCCATGGAGCGTTGAGTATACAACCTTTGTTATCAAGCGGTGACTTTATGGCCGCCCCATGGGGCGTTGATTATACACCCGCTTGACATCAGGCGGTGACTTTATGGCCGCCCCATGGGGCGTTGATTATACAACCGCTCCTTCTCCCCGCGTAAACTATACGTACGCCCGTTACCGGGCGTAATCTTTACCTCCGCCCCACACCGGGCGTAATCTTTACCACCGCTTGAACGGGGCGTAATGTTTATCACCGCTCCATTACCAAACGAAGTTTATAACTCCGCTCGACTATATTTAGTCGCCACCCACTGCGTCACACGACGGACCAAACTAAAATTTGGTCGTTTTTTTTACTCTTTGATCTTTGGGTTTAATCGCACCACTGCAGTCGCTCTAAATTGTCAGTTTGCGTTATGTTTTTGTTCTGGGCAAGGACTTAATTTCTCTACTTATAGCAGTGAGGGGAACACAAGATGTAGTTCTTAGGCCAAAATCTTTCTGAAAATTTCTTGAATCCGAAAATACACGGAGGCCAGGCTTCCAGAATGCTAGGAGACCAAAAAGCATTGGCTTGAATTGTAATGTCTTATCCTTCATTTGATGCTAAGGGTCTACTCGATCGTAACCTTTTATGAATGACATTCGTTGAGCATCAGTTCTCTTCTTATTACCATCTGCATATTTATGAACGTTATTCCAGATTCTCCACAACCCAGCAGTAGTGAGAAGATCACATCTTTCTGTTATCTTCATTTTCTTGAATACCAAGCAAGTCAAGATGGAAGAGCTTGATGCTACAAAGCAAGTCACGATGGAAGAGCTTGAATACCAAGCAAGGTGAAAACATTCAGCTTGGTGCTACGTCTAGCCCAGCAGAATGTAGTTCTGTAACCTTGAGTTAGCTGGTCTGTTTTGGACAGCTTCGCTGTTTTCTTATAACCAAATGGGTCAACCGGAAACCAACAAGACTAAAACCAAAGGAAAAACAAAAAAATAAAAATAAATTAACAGACTCTGGAGTAAGATTGCTGGGTATTCCATTCTCACTAAACTCAGGTCTACTTACAAAAAGAAGCTTATTATTGGGGCGTCACATTCCAATTGAGGGGCTTCACATGGATTGGTAGTGACTAAAAACTTGGATAGGGATGTCCTAATGTAATTCCAAATGTTTAAATCACCCTCCATCAAATAAAAAATCTAATAACTAAACAAAACCTAACCTAAATCAATCAAGTTCTTCTTTCTCCTCTCCATATTCATTTCCTTAACCGTAGAAAGAACCAGCTTCTTCTTTTTTTTTTTCCCTTAATTGAAAATATCTCACCGTCTTCGATTAACTTGTAGTTTTTGATTATGATAAAGATGGGTAAGAAGAAGAAGATTGATAAAGAATAAAATGTCTCCAATTATCTCAATCATAAATTCGATTCCTGAATGTGTTACGGTTGGATTGGGAGAACTTCCAACCATAAATTTAGGTTTATATATATACACAAAATTGGTTAAAAAGACCAAAATCAACAATTCCTGGGTGAAAAGGACATTTAGATTTTCATATTGTTTAAATGGACAAAAATGTAAAAATAGCCAGGATGTAAACAGTTTCATCCTACCCATTTTTAAATATTTTTTCTTATTTTTAATTTACATCAGGATGCATCCAGTTTCATCCTTACTATTTTTTAAGTTTAAGTCAGGATGAATCCAGTTTCATCCTTGTTATTTTTTTATTGTCCATTTCACCCATACTAATTTGTACTCATCCATTTGAACCATATTTTAAAAAAATTTGGACAAATAACCCATTTTCCCATATATATATTCACGGTTAGAGTTTTTAACCATAAATATTCTACGGTTGGTTACGAGTAAGGAAAAACCTAACCGTCAATATTCCTGGATGTTCAAAAATCTTAAAGATTTGTTACGGTTAGGTTTCACATTGAGAACCTACCCACCGTAATTATTCTACAGTTGGCTTCGACTAAGCCGAACCCTAACCGTAACTAGAACTTTGAGATGTTAATTCGAATTGTTCGTTTGGTAAGATTGATCGTAGATCTAAGTGTAATCATGGTAATGAATCCTTAGTAATTTAGCTCCCATGCTAGCGTCAGATGGAGCATTCTTCCATGTAATCTCCTGTACTATCTTTTGATTCTTTTCAACACGACTTTAGGGCAACTCTTGCGGTAGAAATTCTTCAACTTTAGCCCATTAAGTCTCTGCCTATCACAAACCTTAAAATTGAAGGTTCCAATAAGAACAAAAAGCGTTAGTGTAACAAACGCTGGCAAGTCTCTCATCATTTTATCTGATGTTCAAATAACAAGTGTTAATGATGAACCAATGATCAGAAGAAGTGATCTTAAGAGAAGTTTGTGAAGTTGTAACTTGTAAGTGAATTGGAACGACCCACGTCAACAACTTCCTTTTATAGTCACAAACTTGCTTGATAAAGATTATAAAAATCCAATTAACTCTTGTTGGAAGTTTCATCAATTTCTTTGAAGTATACCTTAAGCAATCTTTATCTAAGTAGTTTAAATATGATTAAATATTTATACCCAACTAATCATTGGCGCGTTTTATTGCCAATGACATTCAAATAATCCTTTTTTTCTTTGACGGAGCATTGGGACAACTCTAACAATCCAATATACAGAGATCAGCTATTAAATCCTTTAAGTATACATAGATTATATTAGTTCAGTTTGGGATGTAGCTTTGCTTAAAAGAGAAAAAAATCAGAAAAAGCTCAGAAGTTACGGGCAAATGCCGGATCTCAACTCGATATACTGGGTTAAAAGTGCATGCTTGTCTACGCCCAAGCATGCACAACTAGCTAGCAGGTTTTTTTGTCTCATTCTTTAGTTTTGATTTTGAGAAAAATTTGATTAACATCTTGTCCACGTACTGCACACTCATAAAAAACTCATCGGGACATGATCACCTCAGTAGTGCTCAAATAAGACCTCCACCATCTTAGAATCAAAACAGACGAATAACACCTCCTTCGAATGAATTAGTTACGTTGGGTTGGGTAAAACATAACGGTAAGTTTTCCAAGAATTCCTCCAAGTTTTACGGTTGGCTTAAAAAAATGAAAAACCCAACCGTAACTGATCAATGATTTGGTTTTTCCCAAATCCAGTTACGGTTAGGAGTTCTTTACCACTTAACCGTAAATGAGATTTACGGTTGGCTACGAACGGAATACCTAGCCGTAAACGGATCTTAAAAGTTTAAAAAATCAATCTTTGATTGGGTGAATCACGGTCTCCATCATGAGATAGATATAATTTGGTTTCTCTATTATATAAGAGTTTTCCCAAATCAAATTTATCACTGGGATCATTCATTTTGTTTGAGTGAGCCAAAATCTAAGTTTTCCGAAGAAATTTCCAAGTAAATCAAAATTCAGGTTTTTTTTCTTAAAAAAAGTTAGGGTTTTCCTTTTTTGTTTTCTTCCCTCCTGTTTATGGGTAAAAATCGTTTCCACCGATTTTGGTAGATTCGGTAGGTGAGTGAAAAACTGGTTTAAACCCTAAACAAATGTGCTGCACGTGAGCACTTTCTAGATTCGAAAGATCAATCTGTACAAGTCCAGCCTAAACCAAGAAATGGCCGTTCCAGACTTGCTTCGGTCACAAAATGGAGGAGAAGGGTTGATTTGGGGAGGGAAGCGAAGAAAGGTGTTGAGACCAGAATAATTCTGGGAGAGTAGTGTCTCGACTTGTATCAGAAAGTGAAAGCTTCGGAAGCTTGCAAAGATGAAAGCTTTTTGGAGAGCTTGCAAAGTTGCCTTTTCTGAGAGTGTTGTGTTTTTCTCCTGACCGAGACTTGTTGTCTGGTGGAAATAGGAAAGACCTATTTATACAAGTCGAGATTGAAACGTACCCTGCCCTCATGAAGGAAGAGGGTAAAGGGTGAAATAATGGGAGGAGGTGGTAACCGTATGGTGTTTATGGGTGAAAACGTTTTCACCATTATTTCCTCATTTATTTGACCGCTTTATTCCTATTCACGCTTTCTTAATGTGAGCGTAGTGTACGTTGCATCTTTGTGGACCGCCAAACCAAGACCCCGAAAGCATCCGCCGTTTGTGTTGATGTCTCGAGTGTTGGTTGCACCTTGAGTGCAAGTGGCGCTGCTAGGGGCGCGTGTGGCATGTGCCAATGGAATGTGCGGAATGCCTTTGTTGCGGGTTGCACCTCGAGTGCAAGTGGCAATGCCAGAGCTGCTAGTAGCGTGTGTGGCATGTGCCAATGGCATGTATGGAATGCCTTGGTGGTAGGTTTCATGTTGAGTGTAAGTGGCAATGCCAAAGCTACTAGTGGCGTGTGTGGCATGTGCCAATGGCATGTGTGGAATGCCTTGGTGGTAGGTTGCACGGTTTGCAAGTTAGGCTACCAGCGTGGGTTTTGGCATGTGCCAATGGCGCGGCCAAATTGGCCTAGGTTGCACGGCTTGCAAGTTAGGCTACCAGCGTGCATGTTTGGCATGTGTCAATGGCACGCATGGCCATTAGGGCCATGACTAGGTAATGAAAGCTACCAGCGAGCGTGTTGGCATGCTCGGCCATTAGGGCCGCGGCCTGGTAAGAAAATCTACCAGCGATGCATGTTGGCATGTTCCAATGGCACGCTCGGCCATTAGGGCCACGGCCTGGTAAGAAAAGCTACCAGCGATGCGTGTTGGCATGTGCCAATGGCATGCTCGGCCATTAGGGCCACGACCTGGTAAGAAAAGCTACCAGCGATGCGTGTTGGCATGTGCCAATGGCATGCTTGGCCATTAGGGCCACGGCTTGGTAAGAAAATCTACCAGCGATGCGTGTTTGCATGTGCCAATGGCATGCTTGGACATTAGGGCCACGGCTTGGTAAGAAAATCTACCAGCGAGCCTGTTGGCATGTGCCAATGGCACGCTCGGCCATTAGGGCCACGGCTTGGTAAGAAAAGCTACCAGCGAGTGTGTTAGCATGTGCCAATGGCACGCTCGACCATTAGGGCCACGACATGGTAAGAAAAGCTACCAGCGAGCGTGTTGGCATGTGCCAATGGCACACTCGGCCATTAGGGCCACGGTCTGGTAAGAAAAGCTACTAGCGATGCGTGTTGGCATGTTCCAATGGCATGCGTGGCCAATTTGGCCTAGGTTACATGGTTTGCAAGCCTAGGCGCGGGCGCTACTGTGGCATGGCGCGGCTAGGGCCAAGGTAAGGGTGTTTGGCTTGTCGTGGTATGACCAGCGTAGCTAGGGCCAAGGCGGAGTGCGTTCGGCATGGCGCGGCTAGGTTGGGATAGGTGTGGCTGGCATGATTTGCCATTGGCGCGGAGGTGCGGCTAGCATGGTTGGCATGCTTTGGCGCGTTTGGTGTGACTAGCATAGCTAGCTCCAAGGCAGAGTGTGTTTGGCATGGCGCGGCTAGCTTGGGCTAGGTGTGGATGGCATGATTTTCCATTGGAACGGAGGTGCGGCTAGCATGGTTGGCATGCTTTGGCGCGTTTGGTGTGACTATCATATCTAGGGCCAAGGCAGAGTGCGTTCGGCATGGCGCGGCTAGCTTGGGCTAGGTGTGGATGGCATGATTTTCCATTGGCACGGAGGTACAGCTAGCATGGTTGGCATGCTTTGGCGCGTTTGGTGTCACTAGCATAGCTAGGGCCAAGGCAGAGTACGTTTGGCATGGCGCGGCTAGCTTGGGCTAGGTGTGGCTGGCATGATTTGCCATTGGCACGGAGGTGCCGCTAGCATGGTTGGCATGCTTTGGCGCGTTTGGTGTGACTATCATAGCTTAGGCAAGGGCAGAGTGCGTTTGGCATGGCGCGGCTAGCTTGGGCTAGGTGTGGCTGGCATGATTTTCCATTGGCACAGAGGTGCGGCTAGCATGGTTGGCATGCTTTGGCGCGTTTGGTGTGACTAGCATAGCTAGGGCCAAGGCAGAGTGCGTTTGGCATGGCGCGGATAGCTTGGGCTAGGTGTGTCTGGCATTATTTGCCATTGGCACAGAGGTTCGGCTAGCATGGTTGGCATGCTTTGGCACGTTTGGTGTGACTAGCATAGCTAGGGCCAAGGCAGAGTGCGTTTGGCATGGCGCGGCTAGCTTAGGCTAGGTGTGGCTTGCATGATTTGCCATTGGCACGGAGGTGCGACTAGCATGGTTGGCATGCTTTGGCGCGTTTGGTGTGACTAGCATAGCTAGGGCCAAGGCAGAGTGCCTTTGGCATGGCGCGGCTAGCTTGGGCTAGGTGTGGCTGGCATGATTTTCCATTGGCACGGAGGTGCGGCTAGCATGGTTGGCATGCTTTGGCGCATTTGGTGTGACTAGCATAGCTAGGGCCAAGGCAGAGTGCGTTTGGCATGGCGCCGCTAGCTTGGGCTAGGTGTGGCTGGCTTGATTTGCCATTGGCACGGAGGGGAATTAGGGTTTTGTTCGTTGTAACCCTAATTTGAAAAAATACCCCCTATTAATTACTGACTACATGCATTGAATGTTCTAATAAATGTGTCACCGGTAACATTAGGTTATTCGGGGTTTTACGATTTTACCCTTTGTCTAAAAACCACCATCAACATTAAGTCCCCTGCTTAGCTCGTAACAGGGGCTTTGTTGCGAGGTAAGCATAAGATGGTGAGAGACTATCAGTAGTAAATCGTAAAGAGAATTGAGGAGGCTTGTCTGACCTTTTTATAGATAGGATTTGGAATCCTTTTTATAGGCAGTTTTGCACAAATCGGGAGGCTGGCACAATTGGGAAGTCAACATCATTGAGAGACAGGAAGGTAGGCGGCATTGAGAAGTTGACGCGAGTTGGGAAACTGAGCGTGCTAGCTGGCGGGACCGGCGCAAGGTGGGGAAGCTGGTCGTGCTAGCTGGCGGGACCGGCGCAAGGTGGGGAAGCTGACCGTGCTAGCTGGCGTGACTTGGGCGGTCATTGGGAAGTTGACGTGAGTTTGGAAACTGAGCGTGCTAGATGGTGGGACCGGCGCAAGGTGGGGAAGCTGATCGTGCTAGCTGGCGGGACCGGCGCAAGGTGGGGAAGCTGACCGTGCTAGCTGGCGTGACTTGGGCGGTCATTGGGAAGTTGACGTGAGTTGGGAAACTGAGCATGCTAGCTGGTAGGACCGGCGCAAGGTGGGGAAGCTGGTCGTGCTAGCTGGCGGGACCGGCGCAAGGTGGGGAAGCTGAGCGTGCTAGCTGGCGTGACTTGGGCGGTCATTGGGAAGTTGGCAAAATTGGTGGGGCCGGTGTAAACAAGGGGGAGCAGGCGTTTCGACAGATAGCAAAGTTTCCTTATTTTGCCTTCCTTGACACGCGACTTCCATCGGGGCATCACCCGTGCTAAAATATGGAAGCGTTATGTCCTTCATTGCTTTTTTTTTTAAGGTTCTGTATTCACACCCAGCGCAATTGCATCATCTCCCTCGTTTGAGAAAGGGTTCTTCTTGTTGAATTTCTCTCTTTGTCATGTCGCGCGAGGGACGAATCATCTTCTAAGAAAATCCATACCGGTATGTTTTCTTCTCCATGTGAAGGCGCGAGGTCCCGACTCTTGCAGGAGCATCCCAACAAGGGTTATTAGGGGTTAAGAAAATCATCGTTTGGGACTCGGTGATGTTTTCTTCTTCTTTGGTGGGACATACGGCCATATCGCTACCAAGACGTGCGCTTGGTTTTTACCGCTTGTTTGATGAATGGAAAATTTCCCATTTTTGTGCGTGAAGAGATATCCCGTTGGAGCATACGTATTCTTCGGTGTGATTCTTGCCACAAAATCGATGGGAAGAGGATGACCTAGTCGTTTCACCGAAAGATATCGTCCTTCAAATTTTTGATGATTATAATTTAGCATGTTGCTTGTATCACGAAGAAGTTATTAGGCGTAGTATGCCTTAAGCCACTTTTCGTTGATGACTGCCTCTAGCTTTCCCCCATCTTCTTTGATAATATTGTAGTAACCACTATCATACGCTTTAGTGATTATGTACGGCCCTTCCCATTTGGGAGAAAAATTCGGTGTCGATGCATCTTGCTGTATGTGTTTGGCGGTTTTTAGCACCATATCTCCTTCCTTAAAAACCCTGGATTTTACATGGCTGTTGTACGCCCTGGAAATCCTATTTCTGTATGCTTGTGCATGTTCCTCCACCCCGGATCTTCTGGAGTCTATAGTATCAAGTTCCGCGATTCTGGCATTGAGTGTTTCGGCTTCATTCCACTGAGGTCCACTTGCTGCGGCGATTCTGGCAGACGGGATCTTGATTTTCGCTGGGAGGATCGCGTCTGTACCGTAGATGTGGGAGTAGGGAGACATGCCGGTGGAGCTTCTAGGAGATGCTCTGTACGCCCAGAGAGCCATTGGCAATTGCTCGTTCAAGCTCCTGGGATTGTCGTGTACTGTTCGGCTGAGGATTCGGATCAGAGTCTTGTTGGTATTTTCGGCTTTCCCATTTCCCTGGGGATAGTAGATGGTAGAGAAGACTTGTTTAATGCCGTACCTCTCAAGTAGTTCATGTACTTTCTTGTTAGCAAAAGGCGTGCCGTTGTCGGTGATGACGTGTTTAGGTACGCCAAAACGGCAGATGATGTGTTCCTTGAAGAACGCCGCGATCGTGGCTCCAGTGGTTCCTTTCAGCGGGACAACTTCAACCCACTTGGTAAAGTACTTGGTCACGGTTATTATGTATTCATGCTTTTTTTAGGATGGCGGGTTGATCTTCCCAATTATGTCGAGTCCCCAACTATAAAAGGGCCACGGGCTACTTATCGAGTGCAGGGGTGTTGGAGGCCCGTGGATGAGGTTTCCGTGAATCTGGCATTCTCGGCATTTCTGAACGAAAGTAGCCGCGTCGTCTTCCATGGTCGGCCAGTAGTACCTCTCGTGTATTTGCAGGAACAGTTTCTGTTTCCCTTGGTGTTCGCCTTCGTGCATTTCTCTTAACATAAATGGGATTTCTGTATCGCCCAAACACCGCAGTAGACTTCCTCCGAAACTCTTGCGATATAAAACCCCATCATGGAACACGAATCTTTTTGACTTTTGTTTTAGCTTGGATGCATCCTCTTTGTCAGTAGGGAGAATGTCGCCGCGAAGGAAGCCGATGTACGGCTCCCGCCAGTCCCCGGTGTGACTGATATTGAGGACCTCTGTCTGACATAGGGGTGCCTGGAAATTGTGACACATCTTCTGGAGTAATCGAGATTGGGATTCCATCTCCGGCCAATAGTATCCAAGTCGTTGTAAACGACGGTAGAGGGTTACTACTGATGTTATTCCACAGACTTCGGCATGGACATGTTCAAGTTGTTGTTGTGCTTCCTCTTTTCCGAGACACCTTGACGGAGAGTTTTCTGGTTTTCGATGATACAGAACATCTTAAAGCATAAAGAAATTCCGCAAAGTCTTTAGGTCGACCTTCCCTTGGAAAAGTGAGTTGTTGAGTTCTTGAATGATAGGAGTTCTCCAGTCATCGTCTTCGGCTTTCTCAGGTTGTCAAAGCCATGTTGAAGCTATGGTTCGCCGTTTTACTGTCAGGATTTCCTCGGATCCTTCGAACTGTAGCTTTGATGCTAGTGTAGCTAGGCAGTTAGCATGCTTGTTACTGCTACGGCCGACGTGTGTGATGGTTGCATCGGCGAAATAATTTAGTAGTTTTTGTGCTTCAGCCCTGTTTGGTGCTAGCGTCAGTTCTTTTAATGCGTAAATCCCGTTTACCTGTTGATGAGTAATTTGGAATCTCCTCTTATCTCCAAACGCGTGGCCCCGGCTTGTTTAGCTAGTAATAGTCCTATGAGGAAGGCTTCGTATTCAGCTGAGTTATTGGTGCATGGAAAGTCTAGCTTAAAAGAGTGCGAGAAGACTTCTTCAGAAGGAGATACTAGTACCACACCCGCTCCTCCGGTATTAGTGCTGGGGGTGGAAAAGCCGTCGAAGAACAGCAGCCATGCCTCTTCTTTGACTAAGAAGATGTCTGGAAGGTCTCCCGGGAGTAATACGAAAATATTTAACATACAGACACACTTCAAGCATAAACAAATACTCTTAATAAAGTAATACGAAATTGATAATAGTACATAACAATACATCTCTGAAAAAAAATAGCACTGTTAAGAAAACAAGCTATGTCTCTGTTGATACTAAAATCTTAAAATAGGGAAAGCAATACGTCCACATGTTTTTTAATATTGACATCAACTGGGTTGTGAAAATATATACATTAGTTGTAGTACTTCACAAAACCCGAAAAGCTATAATGCTTTTTCTTTTTTTTTTTTTTAGAATCAAGCAGACGAAGAGGCCGCCGTAAACATGACAAATATGCATGAAATGACAAAAATAAATTGTAGACCTGCTACAAACTAAAAATAATAATAACAACCAAATAATGTAACACAAAATTGGTCAAAAAGACCAAAATCAACAATTCCTGGGTGAAAAAGACACTTAGGTTTTGATAAAATGGGTCATTTGTCCAAAAAAATTTAAAACACGGTTCAAATGGACAAGTAAAAAAAAATACGGGTGAAATAGCCAAAAAAAAATAGCAAGGATGAAACTGGATTCATCCTGGCTTATACTTAAAAAAAATAGCAAGGATGAAACTGAATGCATCCTGTGTAAAATAAAAATAAGAAAAAATATTTGAAAATGGACAGGATGAAACTAGTTACATCCTGCCTATTTTTAAATTTTTGTCCATTTAAACAATATCTTTTTAATTTTTGGCTATTTAAACGGTATCAAAACCTAAGTGTCTTTTTCACCCAGGAATTATTAATTTTGGTCTTTTTGACCAATTTTGTGTTTTTTTTTTTTTTGGCTATTTCACCCGTACTTTTTTTTACTCGTCCATTTGAACCGTGTTTTAAATTTTTTTGGACAAATGACCCATTTTCTCATAATGTAATCATAAAGGAAGCCATATCATGACCTTCGAAGAAAGAAAGATAAAAAAAAATCGGAAAAAATTTGTAGTTCCCTGTATAGTTTTCAGAAAGTTACTCAAAAGCTTACACCTTCACATGCCTAATGATTAGGCATCCAACGTGTGAAAACAAACGGAAGAAGAAAAAAATATAATAAAGAAAGAAAAACGAACGAATAAGACATCCAACGTTTATCCAAACAAAGTACATGTACAAAATTTTCACGGATTTCCAGTTTACATGTATTGGACCTTCACGAATTTCAATCTTAATTACTCTATACTGTATTGTTTTGTCCATGGAAGAGACAAACCAATAATAATACGAAAGAGAAAAAGTAGACTACTCAAAAATCAAACGAAGAGAAAAAAAATATAAATAATAATTAGGTTTAGTAAAAAAATGTACCGCTCAGTTGGTGGAACTTCGTGCTGATGACGTAGTGTAAAAGATAGAAAAATAGAGAAAAGAAGAATTCTTATTAATGTGTGTATCAAAAAGGGAGAATACAACCTCTATTTATATAGGCTAGACACAAGGACATCCCGGTAATAAACGAGATTTACCCTAGATAATATTAACATAAATAAACGTTTATAGCATTTTTTTTCTTTTTTTCTTTTTGCATACATATCAACTGTCTCTCTGTATGAATCTACGTTCATACTCTCCTACATGGTCCTTGTAAATATAGGCGGATTCTCCTTTTTTTTGCTAAATACCTCTTATATAACTCATCCTCAAACCGTGCAGCCTCCCTTTTTTTCTCCTTCTCCCCAACAAAATTTTCTCAGATGAACTTTCACCCTCGACATAATATTCATAAACACCATTAGACTCTTCAGAATCATAAACCCAATCGAAACTTTATTTTAAGAAATTAAGCCTCCCTCTCCTTCCCCTTCTCCTTTTCGGTGAAGTTCGAATTTGGTAAAATTAAAATCATTAGAAATCATTAACCCAATCGAAACTTTATTTTGAGAACCCACAACAGTTTGGTCCAGTGGGAAAAAACATTTCCTGTTTGGTCCATAATTATTTAAAAAATATTTAAATGGACACAAATACCTTTGCGCGTTAATTCTTACCTTTTTTTGTAGCGGTTCATTTTGTTAGATGAACTATCAGGTTTTTTAGTCACAGTTCATTATGTTCACAAATATTTTATGAACTTCATTACACTTCACTAAATTCTACAAAATTTTCGTTATTACAAAAAGTCAGAGTTCATTCTTTCAAATGAACACCGAATAAAACCTAAATGAACACCTAATAAAACCTATAAGAAAACCAAGTTCATTCTTTCAAATGAAAACCTATATGAAACCAGAGTCATTCGTCAAAATGAAATCTTAATAAAAACCTATATGAAACCAGAGTTCATTCGTTCAAATGAACACCTGATAATTCCTCAAAATGAACTCCTAATAAAAATGAAACCAGAGATCATTCGTCAAAATAAATTCCGAATAAAAACCTATATGAAACCAGAGTTCATTCGTCAAAATGAACTCCTAATAAAAAGCTATATGAAACCAGAGTTCATTCTTTCAAATGAACACCTAATAAAACCTATAAGAAAACCGAGTTCATTATTTCAAATGAACTCCTAATATAAACCTATATGAAACTAGAGTTCGTTCGTAAAAATGAACTACATCATCATCATCATCTTCAACAGTAGCAACATCAAATCTTTCATCATCTTCATCATCATCAACAGTAGCAGCAGCAACGACGAAGAAAAAAAACAAATATATCTTTCGCTTCATCGTCTTCATCATCATGTTCAACCGCAACAACAAAATCAAAATCATCTTCATCGTCTTTGGCAGCAACAACATCATCTTTATCGTCTTCAACAACGGCAGAGAAGAAAGAAAACAGAGTTTATTTTAATCAATGATGCAACGACCCTACTTTCCACCTAACCCCGGCCGATGATTAAATAGAAAGTACGTCGTAAATTTCCTGCAAAGGGGTACATAACCCACAGAAAACTAGGAACGCAGTTCCATTACAATTGAATATGCAGAAGGGAATTTTATTTCTTAACAACACATAACGATGTCGAATAGTTATGGTATTCTTGACTACAACAAAATAATCCATCCTTAATTAACGTCGAACTAACAAAAGAAAATAGTAAGGAAGTCTACCCAAAAGAAAGTATCCCCACTGCCTCACAACTATATAACGAGAAAATAAAAAAATAGAAGAATTATACATGTCCACCCTCCGTTAGATATCTTCAGAATATCCACCGAAACTGGAATCAGTCAGACTCCTTCACGATCCCTAACAATGCCTGAAAAAAATAATCAACAGGAGTTAAACTCCAAGCAAGTTCACTCGATCACCGAGTCACGAAAGATATAAAAAGAAAATCAAATAAATCACAAGCTAAAACGTACGTCACACGGAAGCACAAACATAAATAATTTTCCCTAGAGACAGTCACTGCACCGAAAAGTTAAATTTCTCCGTTCGGAAATCATCAACTATACGCAAGGAAATGTATTTCCAGTAAAAGCTTATACCCCAATGTGATACCGGAACCTATCCGCATCAAATCTCTAGCTCTCATATAAATATGTATACGGCTAAACCTGACACATATAAAGCATTGCTTGAGAACGCATCCAATGTGTCTAATTCCCTTTTAGGAATAAGGTTTTAGTCCAATGAGATTTGAGACTTACGTAAAGCCTCCAGTCAGTACGTGGTTTCATTTCAAAAATGGATAACCACTCCCAAACCCGTCACTTCTTAAGCTACCAAAGCTTGAGGTTAAAGTTCCCAAAATACGTCCTACACACTGACATATAAAATCATCCACTAGTTAATAGTTAAGATTAACACACCCTATTGCAGTCAGACATTTCCAAAGTCTACCAACTCCACTAGCTCACGTTACTATAGATAATAGGTTAAACAATCTCCACTGATAGGTAAGAGTAGTATACGCCTCTTAGTCCAACATTCCACGATCTCCAAAGGCTGTATAGATTCAGTGCCCACTAAAACTCAATTTAAATCTAAGCAATAATGGTTGATATCAACATGACATTTCACTCGCAGATTTTCACTATTATACATCACGACCAGTACCTAATTCACTCACATCTATATACAAGTAAAGCAAATCTGCAACCACGTCCATTCATAGTACAGTAAGCACGCGACCTAACAATGAGATTTAATAGCTAATGTATTGAGCGACACTCCCGTTAAAAGCAACAAAGATTGAGCAACAAATGAATCTAAACAGAAATCATGCTACCTGGCTCACCATATTACATATCAGATCAACTATAAGTTTTCACATCAACAGATTGTCAATTTATATTTTATCAAGAACACAACTAGGGCAGTTCCTAAAATGCAGTTAGGATGTTACTAGGTTATATATATAAATTCATAAAAAAGCCACACAATTTAAGAATTATTCAATTCCCGATTCTACATTTGTCAGGGACTAAGGGACCGAATAAACTTTCCTCAACCTTGCAGCAAACAGATCCCCTTTTCACTTGTGTCGATTAGCTTTAAGTGATCAAGCCCTAAGAAATCAAAGAAACAGAACTCTCTTAAAACAAAAGAAACTTGATTATATCAACCACAAAGATTAAAACGTACCAGATTTTATACTTACTCCTGGGTCATTACTTGGTACTTCTCTTCACTCCAAATCTATCAATCTGACATCTAAGGTACGGCGGCTATTTTTCTTATGTTTCAATTTTTGGTATTTCCTTCTATAAGTATTCAACTTCCCAAACGATCAGGAAGTGGGAGGAAGAGGTCAAAGACCTAAATTACATAATCACTTAGGATAATGCTAAGAAAAATCCCAGATTCACTAAGGGCCTCCCTTGTATCTAAAACTACATATATATATATATATATACGTTGATAAAAATTTGAGTATTACAGTTTACCCCACTAGAAAAGGATTCCGTCCCCGGAATTAAAATTACCTCGTTATTAAAAAGATACGGGTGAGAACGACGAATAACATCCTCACGCTCCCAAGAAGCTTCTCGCTCGTTTTGTGGATTCCATTGCACTTTCACAAATGGTATTGCCCGAGACCTTAGTTTCCTAACTTGTCGTTCCACGATACAAATACCCTTATCTTCATAGGTGGCATCCGGTTTCACCGCCAACTCACTAAGGTCTGCTTGTTGAGCTCGCTCCTCATCTCTTAAGTGTCTACGTAACATGGAAACATGAAATACGTTGTGCACCTGCATAACCGTGGTGGTAAATCCAGCTGGTATGCCACATTTCCAATCTTCTTAGCTATAAGAAAAGGTCCAAAAATCTAGGAGCCAATTTACCTTTCTTCCCAAACCTTATTACTCCTTTCATAGGAGACACCTTGAGTAATACCTCATCTCCGACTTCAAGAGGTAATGGTCGACGCTTCTTATCTGCATAACTTTTCTGTCTACTCTGAGCTTTACGAAGACAATCCTTAACCACTAGGTTCTTCTCCGTAGTGAGCTGAACCAAATCAGGCCCCAAAAATCTCTTTTCACCCACTTCTACCCAACACGCTGGTGAACGACAAGGTCTTCCATAAAGAGCTTCAAAAGGAGCCATACCAATGCTCGACTCGATAACTATTATTGTAAGCAAATTCTGCCCATGGTAAATAATCATCCCAATTTCTCGGGAAATCTAGCACACACGCTCGAAGCATATCTTCCAATATTTGATTAACTCTCTATGTCTGACCATCAGTCTGAGGATGAAATGAAGTACTAAAATCCAAATCTGAACCCAAAGCTTGCTGAAAGCTTCTCCAAAATTTGGAAGTGAATTGTGCACCCCTATCAGAAACAATTGAGACTTGCGTTCCATGCAATACCACAATCTTCTCTACATAGAGCTTGCATAATCTATCTACGTTGTAGGTAGTATGCACTGGTAAGAAGTGTGCCGACTTAGTCAACCTTTCCACTATTACCCAAATAGAGTCATATCCCCTCTTTGATCTCGGTAATCCAACTATAAAATCCATGGAAATATTATCCCATTTCCATTCTGGTATTGGGAGTGGTTGTAATTCGCTAGCTGGATTTTGGTGCTCAATCTTAACTTGCTGACATGTTCGGCATTTAGAAACATATTCTGCAATATCTCGCTTCATACTTTTCCACCAAAACTGTCTACGCAAATCCTTATACATTTTTGTAGCTCCGGGATGGATAGTGTAGCGACTACGGTGAGCTCCATCTAATACCTCACGTCTCAATCAAGGCGTCCACGGCACACATAACCGACCTAGAATCCGAAGCCCACCATCCATCCCAACATCAAAATTTTCACTTAAGTCTCCAGATCCAAGTAGTTTCACACACCAATCATCCTTGGACTAAGCCTGAACAATACGACTAATAAGTGCAGGTTGTACCACAATATTTCCTAAAAATGCTTGAGAAGTAGAAGAATTCTTAACGTCTAAGACAAACTCAGCGACTGTCTCTAACATCTTCCACTCTTCCGCCATCATGAAAGCTAACAAACCCCTTGGTTTTCTGCTTAAGGCATCAGCTACAACATTCACCTTACCAGGGTGATATTATAATCCGAAGGTATAATCATTGATGAGCTCCATCCATCGATGTTGTCTCATATTCAAATCCTTCTAGGAAAATAGATACTTAAGACTCTTATGATCATTGAAAAGCTCAAATCTCTCTCCATACAAGTAATGACGCCACAACTTCAGAGCAAAACTACCACGCCAACTCCAAGTCATGGGTTGGATAATTCTTCTCATGAACATGCAATTGCCTAGATGCATAAGCAATAACCTTACCTTCCTGCATCAAAACGCATCCCAATCCTAGAAGTGAGGCATCTGTGTAAACCACTAACTTCTTTCCTTCTTCAGGTAAAGTCAAAACTGGCGCCGAGGTAAGCTTAGTCTTAAGATCTTGAAAAGCGTCTTCACACTTAGAATACCAAACAAACAATACTCCCTTCTTAG
Organism: Papaver armeniacum; assembly: GCA_023531295.1. Classification (NCBI taxonomy): domain Eukaryota; kingdom Viridiplantae; phylum Streptophyta; class Magnoliopsida; order Ranunculales; family Papaveraceae; genus Papaver; species Papaver armeniacum. The sequence goes on from JAJJWW010011156.1 coordinate 133,693, forward strand.
TTAGCTTAGTAAGTGGTCCAGAAATTCGAGAAAAATCCTTAATGAAAGGACGGTAATATCCAGCTAAACCAAGAAAACTTCGAATCTCTCAAACCGTTGTAGGTTGTTTCCAACTCAACAAAGGCTTCAATCTTGGAAGGGTCTACGTAAAACTCGGATTCGGATATCACATGCCCCAAAACTTAAGCGATTGTTGCCAAAATTCACATTTCGAGAACTTTGCAAACAACTGATGCTCTCTCAAGGTATGCAACACTAATCTTATGTGTTCCTCGTGTTCTTCCCGAGTCTTAGAGTACACAAGAATATAATCAATAAAAACAATAACAAACCGATCAAGAAAATCTCTAAATACTCGATTCATCAAGTCCATAAACACTGCTGGTGCATTCGTAATCCCAAAAGGCATCACCAGAAACTCATAAGAACCATAACGAGTCAGGAATGCAGTCTTAAAAATATCTTTCTTTTTAACAAGAAGCTGGTGATATCCAGATCGCAAATCTATATTCGAAAACCATATAGCCCTTTTCAACTGGTCAAAAGATCATTAATCCTATGCAAAGGATACTTGTTTCTTATCGTGACCTTGTTCGGTTCACGGTAATCAACACACAATCGTAAAGAACCATCTTTCTTCTTCACAAATAAAACAGGAGCACCCCATGGTGAAGAACTACGTCGAATAAACCCTTGACTTAAAAGATGGTCAATCTGAGACTTCAACTCCTGCATTTCCTTTGGAGCCATTTTGTAAGGAGCACGAGCAATTGGTCCCGTACCTGGTTGAAGTTCGATGCAGAACCCCACTTGCCTATTTGGAGGTAATCCAGGAACCTCTCGGAACAAATCCGCAAAATCAGACACAACTAGTATACTCGCAATTTGTAGAGACTAATTATCTAATTATCTACTACTTCACCCTCAATATGGCTAAGGAAAGCTTCTACAAACAGACTTCGAGATGTAGTCTTCACCACTACCTTAGATTGACCCGGCTTCGCAAAAGTTATTGTCTTGTCAGCACAATCCAATTGCACAAAATTAGAAGATAACCAGTCCATTCCTAATATTACATCGTAAGGAACCATCTCTAACACATAAAGATCCGCCAAATGCTCAACATCTCCAATCATAAAAGGACAATCATCAACCTTGTTACTCAACTCTACCATAGTACTAGTAGGAGTGGCAACACATAAAGGAAAATCACACACTTTCATAGAAAGATTTACCATGTGAACTAACTTAGCAGAAATGAAAGAATGAGTAGCTCTGGTATCAAATAAAATACTAACAGGCTCTCCTAAAATAAAGAAAGTACCTCCCAAAGTAGCATTCTCCGCCTCAGAAGGTTGCACAGCAAAGAGTTGACCTTGACCACGAGGCTTCACATTACGGTTTGCAACCCCAATGTTTGGTTGCTCACGTCTATCTGATGTCTGAACTTTCTCTTTGGTACATTCTGATGCCTTGTGCCCCCTTTCACGAAAGTTATAGCAAAACCCATAGAAGTTAATTGGTTTGGAAACAAGAGCATCGCCCTCAGTTGGCACTACTGTGATAGGATCGGGAGATGCCTATATAATAAACCGCAATCGCACGGTGTCTAACTAGTAGACAGAGGCAAGTACGGGTCGTTCCCACGAGGAGCGGTGGAAATATCGATAATCAGTATCTCTAATGAATTAATCAGAAAGAATATTTTTGGATTTTTAGAATTCAAAAAGAAATAATAAAATTAAACTAACAAAATAAATTCAATGAGAAGCTCGGTAACTGATGTGGTTTTTATGTTGTTGTAGAAAGTGGTAGTAAGGTTGTCGTTCACTCAGACTTGTAAAGATTTAGTTTCAGAAAACTCTAAAAACATAGAAAATATATACACAAGTTTGTCACAAATATCGAGAAGTACTAGGACTCAGGATTCCACCATTAAATTTATTCATGCGATTCATATATTTATTCTAGACAATTATAGCTCAAATAATAATAAAATATTGACTCTGTTTCTTTGCCAAGGTAGATTTTTAAAAGATTAATTGTAAATCACAAGCATGACGCATCAAAAGTACTAAAACTAAGCATACGTCATCAAACGAAATCACAACTAATTAGTGAAAATCATAAAACAATTAAATCAAGTGCAAGAAGTCATATAAGAATTAAATATAATTACCACACGCATAAAATATGGCTTCCTCCGTCATCCCAGTGTTGGGGTTTAGCTCCTCATATCAAAAATACGCTCAAAATAATAAATCATGGCTCAAAAGATGTCTTTATTGAATGGGAGTAATAATGCAGAGAATCCGCAACGCTAAATGGTCGTTCTGATGAGCTGCCGTTATAATTTTTTTAAGATTTTGAGAATGATAGATTTGGTGCAGCTTGTTTGCGATAGTCGGTGTTGGTCCAATGTTCTAAGGATTAGGGTTCTTGAGAACGACACTTCGTAGTGTCGTCTGCAACCCTTTTTCCTTCTTCTTCACCCGCCGATGTTGAATCGAGCTCTCGCAACTTTCTCGCTCTTCTCTTCCTGGGTCCCCTAAAATCTCCCTTAGGTACCTCAAAGTCTCTACCAACCTTGCTGTGACTTGTACCACCTTATTTATACCCACATAACCCTTGAATCTCTCGGAATATCTTTCTTCTTCTTCACGGCCAAGTCACGATAATAACTCCGCCACCTCCGTTAACGCGTATTTTGATGATTATAAACTTCCCAAATCCGGGAAGATACGAATCCATGAAGATTATACATTCTCCCACCGCACGTAGCTTCCAAACATAACCGAAACATTGCCGAGAATAACCAGCTTTCTTTATCCATAAAACATATGGTGTTTTTCTGTTTTCACAGACATGCATGTTAACAAACATATAGTCATAGCATGCTAATTATTTTAATAATGAATTTAATGCATAAGCCTTTATAATGTTTTAATCAGTCCTATGAGTTGCTCAGCCACTATTTGTTTAGCATAAATTTTTGAACCAGGGCAGACAAATATTGCACAGAAGTTTACGTGGAGGAATTATATTTATGTTGTTGAATATGTGTTATAATGTGCACAAATAAATGTTTGCTACAACTGACGCAGCTCAAGATCGTTGAGGTAAACAGTATTTCCACCTAGATAAAACATTTATCCAGAACACATTTCACCACAGTGTTTATTTCTCAAAACCCTATTAAAGATCCAAACAACCAATAAACAGGGCAGTAAATGAGAAAGATCAACATTACAAGAGAGAACTGACTCCATACACATATAACAGTGTTTATCAGTCCTGAACGATGATGTTCCGTTTAATATTGCATTTAGCGTATGCAATAAGCCTTTAAACCCCTAGGTGGCCCTAGTGGCCGAGTTATAGTCTCGGGAGGGTTTACCAGGAGGTGTACCCACAAAACCTTTACACTTGGACCCTAGCTATCTACGAGAACCTTGGAAGGCACTAAAAAATCTCCTTGGTTGGCATACTTATTGACTACAGGAGGAAGTACCCCGATGCGAAATTCCAATTGCTGTACACGAGTTTGCACTCAAGCATACTAAAATTCATATATAAGTCACGGAGCTCTACTCAGATAGTCGCACTATGGACATCAATATCCGGAATCAAAACTAATCACATGGATAGATCAAGAAGATGGATATAGAGAAAAACATAGATGGTTTTGATGTTTACTAAGTGAATGATGTTTCCCATATCTGTCTGAAGGCCTCCGCCAAAATGAACCTATCCTAATGGACTGAGATACTAGTCTGACTAATATCAACACACTGGCATATACAAGGGAACCAGTGGTCGATAAACTTAACTCTAGGTTAACACAACTGGCATATACAAGGGTTCCAGTGGTCGACTTTATTGAATTTATTCCGGTTGGTCAAATGGTCTGGTCTCACTTTTTTTTTTTTTTTCACTTTTTCACTTTTTCACTTTTTTTTTTTTTTTTTTTTTTTTTTTTTGGGTATCTCAATCACTCTATTTCACTCTAGCATTGGTAACAACTTGATTCGTGGGCCCCACCTAATCACTTAGAGAAACATAGTTTAAAAACAAAATAAAAATAAAAACAGAAGTGAAAAGGACTCAACGAGATATGGTGAAACTATCATGTTATTTCTAACACCTGAGCTCTGTGCTTTTATGAATAAACTCTTTAGATGTTGCCATCTAATCAGATTGGTTCCTCAACTCCTACAACCAAAATGCTTCCATCCACTTAGATTGGTTAGTGCCATCCTTAATAAACATAAATTTCTAGGCTCTGGAGTTTAATAATGCAACTAAAAGTTTCTCCCACACCCCCAAACTTAAATCTAACATTGTCCTCAATGTTCTAAAGATAAAATTAAAAGCATGAACAAGGAGAAACTGTTACCATTTGAAGTAAAAGAGTTAAGGAAAGATATTACCATGTCGCATGAATATTGGGTTACCTCCCAAGAAGTGATAAGTTTAAAGTCTTCAGCCAGACTAAAAAGGGATTAGTCACCTCATAAAATCATAAAGTAATAGCCGGAATTTCTGTGGGTCATCAAAACCAAATAAAGCTACCACAAATAAAAGGAATCTGCAACATGCCAAGAAAATTAACAAATAAAGCACACCCTTGTCTAGTTTCCTGTTTAAGACAACTAAATCTAGTTGTGGTTTGAGTTCGAGCTCTATGAAAGGGTCTAAATAAATTTCTTTGGGCTTGCGTTCCTCATAAGTAAGATCCAAATTATCAAGTTGTAGAGTCTGGAAAAACTCAAATAAAAACTTAGAAGCACATAATAATAACCTGAATAATTGAGGATCCTCTAAGTCAATCAGGCTTGACTCACACAAATGACCACGATGAAATTGGCGGTCAATCATAATAAAATGTGTCGATACTAATTTCCTAAAGTACTTAGGTTTAGTCTCAAAACTAAATAATTGACACATCTGAAACTTGTACGTTCCCACTGTTGGTTGAAAAATACTTGGTGGGAAAACAAAGTCAATCTGGGTATCATAGCCACAGGGCTAACCACATCAACCAGGAGGATGGGCTTCTAACAACCGAACTTCCTTATGGACATCACTAGGTTTCAGAAAACGTGTATGAAGATAATCTTTTAAAATGGTTGAGGCACAAATGTCAAGTCCCAAGTTAGGGACCTTCTTAAGAGTTAAGGCACATGGAGAATGATAATCACCCCCAAACTTAGAGTTTTCAGTGTCTCTAGAAAGACTAGTCACAACTTCCCTAATTTCAAGGTCATCTGATTCCTGAAAATGGTCAATTGATTCTTCTAAGTCGGGTTCATCCTCACTCATCTCTACGAGTTCATTTTCTTTTTCTAAGTCTATTGTTTCTACATCGCTAGACTCAAAATATACCCGTTCCTCTAAACCATAATCGGCTTCGTAATCATAAGGAAAAACTTCATCGTCTAAAACGGTGGTATCTCTAGTCAAATCCACGTCCTTTTGAATAGGTGAATAATTATTAAAATTATTTGGATTTGAACTAGAAATAATATTATCATTGTAAAGCTCAATTGGAGTAGCAAATTCCTGATCACTATGCCTACTTATTTCAAATTCTTCATCAACACTATCCTCATCATAATCATCATTATAATAACATGAAAAATGGTTGAACCTCATCTAAAGTAGTGTTACCAATTCTAACCTCGTCATCTTGATTATGCAAATAACTATCCTCATTTTCAAGGGTATTATTGGAAACACTATGTTGGAAATTAAGATTATCTTGAGCCAATTTTTCTACAATCCTATTTGTACTCTCAGTATATTGCTTAAGAGTTTCTTCTAAAGACATCTTTGTTGATCGTTCGTCAAATGGAAGAATGTTACGAGTTTCTTTCACAAACAAGGTATAACTCTTGAGAGCCTCTTCTAGAGAAATAGAGGGATTGTTTTGCTCGTATGACCCGTGCGTGTGTGGATAGTAATTGGGCTCATCATGGTATGATCCATAACCTTGAAAAGGCTGATGTTCCCAACCACTATTTACACTATGGTCAAAGTAACGTCCATTTTGAAACTCAGTCGGATATTCTTTGTATTGGCTATTGTAATACCAGTTCGACATTCTATTGCGGGGGTGTGAGTTGTCACACAAAATAAAACCCACTGACAGGGGATTCGTGGGTGGATAGAGTCTTACCTCCCGTACCATACGGGCGATGAACCGTTGAAGTCGACTCAGGCCACCGACTCCGATGTCAGTGTACGAACCCGAGGGGCCGAGACAGTATCGTAACTGTCGTCCTTCCCTGCAAACAGTTTATATTTAATTTTTAACCCTTCCTTAGGGTTTAAAATAATAAAGTCCAAGTCCAAAAAAAATGTCCAAAAAGTTGTCCAAAAATAAAAAGAAAAATTACAAAAATACAACCCTATTTACAGTTTCTAAAAATAAAACAAAATAATTATATACAAAATCTTCTTCTTCACTCCTTGGACTCCTCTTTTCTTTCCTTCTTTGGCGATGCTTTCCTTTTATAGCACTTTTTGTTTCCTTGTAGCTTCGCTCCAAATCTGAAAACAATCGAAAAATACCAAAGGCGTAAAAAGGAACAAAAAATAATAAAAATAAACCTAAAACAAATCTAAATACAAGTCCGCGTCGACGGCGCCAAAAATTGATGTGGTTTTTATGTTGTTGTAGAAAGTGGTAGTAAGGTTGTCGTTCACTCAGACTTGTAAAGATTTAGTTTCAGAAAACTCTAAAAACATAGAAAATATATACACAAGTTTGTCACAAATATCGAGAAGTACTAGGACTCAGGATTCCACCATTAAATTTATTCATGCGATTCATATATTTATTCTAGACAATTATAGCTCAAATAATAATAAAATATTGACTCTGTTTCTTTGCCAAGGTAGATTTTTAAAAGATTAATTGTAAATCACAAGCATGACGCATCAAAAGTACTAAAACTAAGCATACGTCATCAAACGAAATCACAACTAATTAGTGAAAATCATAAAACAATTAAATCAAGTGCAAGAAGTCATATAAGAATTAAATATAATTACCACACGCATAAAATATGGCTTCCTCCGTCATCCCAGTGTTGGGGTTTAGCTCCTCATATCAAAAACACGCTCAAAATAATAAATCATGGCTCAAAAGGTGTCTTTATTGAATGGGAGTAATAATGCAGAGAATCCGCAACGCTAAATGGTCGTTACAGTAGCTGCCGTTACAATTTTTTTAAGACTGCTGAGAACGATAGATTTCTGGTGCAGCTTGTTTGCGATAGTCAGTGCTGGTCCAATGTTCTAAGGATTAGGGTTCTTGAGAACGACACTTCTGTAGTGTCGTCTGCAACCCTTTTCCTTCTTCTTCACCTGCTGATGTTGAATCGAGCTCTGCAACTTTCTGCTCTTCTCTTCCGGTCCCCTAAAATCTCCCTTAGGTACCTCAAAGTCTCGACCAACCTTGATGTGACTTGTACCACCTTATTTATACCCACATAACCCTTGAATCTCTCGGAATATCTTTCTTCTTCTTCACGGCCAAGTCACGATAATAACTCTCTGCCACCTCTGTTAACGCGTATTTTGATGATTATAAACTTCCCAAATCTGGAAGATACGAATCCATGAAGATTATACATTCTCCCACTGCACGTAGCTTCCAAACATAAACCGAAACATTGCCGAGAATAACCACTTTCCTGTTTTGACAAACTTTACTCCAAGTCTTGTTTTCTTTGAATTACTGACCCATTACCCTTCCCTGATTATTCTCACACGTAGTCAAATCTAACTGCAGACCCGATAGAACCAAATCTTAGTCGATATATCCTTTCAAATCTTCTCGTGACCTTCCATCCAACTCCAAAAATACATCCAAGTGCCCGATAACTTTTCTCCTCCCTGTTTCCGCGTATTCAACCCATATCTTCTATTTTTTCCGATCACTAACCAATTGCCAACCCTGTTTTAATATAACAGGCCCATATCCATCTGAATCCAAGAGTATCTCCGACAAAATCTCATCCAAATCTCTCCATGAAATTCACTGAGTCAGTTGGTTCCAATATTCCCGCCATTTTCAAATTTGAACTAAAGAAGACAGGTTGCCCCCTAACCAGAGTGAGGGTGCCTTTAGCAGACGCTGTTTGGGATGCCCTGGGGTGCAAATAACAAGTGGGTACCCCTCAGTAATTGAGGTGCCCCTTATCCATTTGAGGGGTGCAAATAGTAATTTTCTCCCACGAGCGCAAAAACCACTTTTCGAGCCAATTTCGCCGCAAAAGCTTATTTCTCCAAAAACACCTACAAAGACGTAAAATACCAAAATAAGCGCAAAATCGAGTACTAACATTACAGAGAATTGAGACTAATATAGACACATAAATGCGTCTATCAGTAACCAGGGTTTTATCGTATCCACCACTATTTCTATTCAATTACTGAAATGAAACATAACTCCTGAATATTTGTCTATTTTCTGTTCTATCGACATCACCTATTATATGTAATAGCGTCGCAAATATCACTTGGACACCCTAAGCATGGCACATCAAAAGACTAAATCCAAGCATGCACTATCAAATTGTGTTAGCGAGAAAGTTATACGAAACTAAAATATTGATTCACAAACATTATCTGGCTTTTCTAAGCATAACCCATCAAAGACATTAACCCAAGCATAGATTATCAAATAATAAGAACAAATATATTTATAGAACCATCAATTACGCACATAGGTTTTTAAAACCGGTGAAGCAACAACTAATATTTCAATCAATCAATAAACAATATTCAAAGATTAATCTATTCAAATCATAATGGTCTTTTGCTCAATAAATCAATTTAAATAGCCTAATACCCAAAATGGTTTCAACATTAACCCTAGCTACACAAATCTAGCAACACATGACTTTCTCAAAAGCCATAAATATATAAAAGAGAATCACAAATAAATCAAAATGGATGCGAAACGATGAAACTTCAAACCGTAATCATTTTTATCACCATCGTCCTTGCTGCTCGTTTCCTCTTCTCTGGTTTTTGGCCGTAGCCGCAACCTCCTTCCTCTTGTCTTTTCCACTCTCTGTAGGTTTTGTATGTGCTGCAAGAAGTTCACTCTGGACCTAGAAAGTTGTCGCCAAGGCCCAGCCCAGCTAACAGACCTGACTTGCGAATCCAGACTCCATCAGCAACCACTTGCGGCCTTGCCATTCTCCAAACCTTTAAATCTCGGGTACCAACTCAGTTTCTGACCGCTTGTTCTCTTTCCCAAATACAGCCACCCACTTCAATTTCTTCCAGCCATCGACAACCACCATTCAGCGCAGGTAATGGTATTTCAGCCATCACCTTCACTGATCTTCTTAAACCGAACCCTCAATTCCATTTGCTGTTGTTGTTACCGGTACCACCAGCAAAACCCATTCGCCATACCAGAAACATCACCACTGCCTTTTATTCTTTTCTTCCTCACAAACAGTTACAGCACCTTCGAGTTCTTCTCTTCTTGCTGTCATTTCGGTGATGTTTCCAGGCATGAGATATTGGCCGAAACCATATAAAACTCGAGCCACTAAACTAACTTCTTCCCCTGTCCGTCCAAGCAACCACCTTGGGAAACTGATCGCAACAGCTTGACCAACCATTCAGCCTTGTCCGCAAACTCATCACCAGGACTTCATTCAACCCGTTGTTGATGTATTTCAGTTCACAGCGCTTGTCACCAGTTCCAACTTGAACCAGCCACGGCAACCATGGCAGCAGCTACCAACTTCACAGCTCAACTCTTCTTCTCCACGGCAACAACCCGTTAACAGATTCAACCTATTATCGTACACAGCCACCACTTTCATATCCCTGAACTTTCCTTTGCTGCCAACAACAGGACCAAGCTTTGCCTTCTTCTCAATGGCCATTTAACACGTACAGCACCACCAAAAACATTGCCTGCAATCACAACAAGACGACTTTGCTGCTGCGATTTATCTTCGAGTAGCGGTGACAGTCAGTAACACCCTCAATACCGCCTACAATCATTTCAACCATCATATCCATCTTCCTTTCTCTGCTTGCTGCAGTAAACACCATTGCCTAATCGATATGCTACTCTTGTCAGTTGAAATTCTGTCTCGTTCGGTTCTTTCCCCAATCGATCAAACACCACTTTCCATTTGTGAACGGAGCATTATCTCAGCAACCACTCTCCATTCTCGTCTGCAGGTCTACACATTCATAATCATTTGAAAACTGTTGCCATCTTGCTTTTCGAACTCCACAGCAACTCATCTCTTCCAGCAGCTTCTTTGTTACCACCGGCAGCAACAACTCCACCATCTACCTCAATTGAATCCTAAACATCTCCATCTCGGCCTAAAATCATCACCAGCGAACTTGCTTCTCAAAACAACATCACAATGAAGTCCAGCTGAGCACCAAACTTCTTAATTCTCTAATCCTCTTCTCACCATTCGTTCAACCAGTTAACGGCAGCGGCAACATCAGTTCAGCTGCTTTTCCCATCGGTATCACAACTTAAACATGCTTCTTTCAATCTGGTCACCACTTCCTGCACCCATGGAACTCAAGCAATTTCTCCTTGCTGCTTATAACAGCATCACTTTGAAGTACAGCCCAGCTCCATTCTTTCAACTATGGCCATCATCTGAGTCACGCGAAATTAAAACACCGGCAGATTACCTCTGTGTATATTCTTTCATCTCAACATTTCTGCTCTTCCGTGGACAAGAAATCGAATGAGAAACATCATCTCTTTTGCTTGGTAAAGCAAAGAAAAGAACATGCTTATAATGGACATGTGTCACTCATTTGTTGCTCCTAGTGGACCTGACGTGTCTGCAAAAAGGAAAAAGGAATTTTTTTTGTTTGATACCATCTCCGGCTGAGTGATGACGCAACAACATTAACTTGTGGCTTGACAGCCAACCATCTCATTCATTAAGCCTGTCTCCAATTTGGTACCACGAGTGACGAGCACAATTTTTGATGCAAACTTTATTTTTGCTTCAGTTTTAGTCGTTTATCCCATCGAAGATCAGATTCGTTTGTACATTCTACAAAAGCACTAAAATAATATTATTAACCGAAATATCGAGTCCGAACTAATATAAATATGGGTATAAAATATAGCACTTACGTGTTTATCATACCGCCCCTTCATTACCACCGTTCTTCTGACCACGGTTCCCTTGATTCCAATACCTTTTCCTTTTCTTACCTGGCTGATCACCCTTTTGAATGACATTTTGGGTCTGCCGGTTCCTACCACTTCCATGTTGACCTGAAGAAACCTTTGATGCACGGTCAACCTTATTGTCCTTCTTCAAGTATTCCTCATCCCTCTTATGAGCCAAGAAATCTTGCTCAAGCTCTCTCGGCACATTCAACAACCCTAACATATGTGTCAATCATATGATTTGCAACAATATGCCTCCGATACACAAAAACATTCGGACCATAAACAAACCTACGTCTATTTTTCTCTTCAAAAGTATCCACCAAGTGAGGTACAAACATCGACAATCTTGAGTATTCAATCTCGTACTGTAACAGAGATAAAGTACCCGCTTAAAAGAAAGAAACTCTCTCCTTAGTATTTCAAATACTCGAGGGAAATACTTGTCATCAAACATACGAATGAAGTCTGTCCATGTCATGGTGGCATGATCCAATCCACGTGAAGTCAAGTCCACCAAGTATGAGCATCTTCAAGTGAGCTCAAAGGTAGCTAATCTCTCGCTTGAAGACTTCTGTGCAAGAAGGTCCTATGGCCCTAAAAATCTTGACCATCTCATCCTTCCATTCATGGTCTATCATTGGGTTATCATACTTTCCAGAAAATTCTTTTGGGTTCAACTTCTTGAACTAAAACTGAACCTTTCTATACCTATCTTCCTCAGTTTCAGCAGGCGGTCCTTGGTTCTGATGATTGTTGACTTGTCCAGCATTTTGGTTCATAACAGCAGATAGCGTTGCTTGGGCTATTAACGGGTCACCTGTGCCATATTCACATTTACAAATCGATTTCCTAATTGTGGTTCATCTCCATCAATAGGACCACCATTTCCGGTACTACCTCTTTCAGTACTAGTACGTCTTCTAGTACCACGCCTTGACATTCCTATATAAGTCAATGATAATCTTAGAAAAGAATAAAATAAATATACTAATATTTATAAAGCGTATCTAAACCATGGATATACCTAACGAAACGTCCTAGGCTCACTCCCCCCAAGTCCTAGAGTTACTCTAACCTAAGCTCATGATACCAACTGTAACCAGGGACGGAGCTATGTGCATCCTAGGGGTGGCCCCCGCCCCCCCTGTTTTTTGTTAATTCATTAGACATCCCTTGATGTTTTTGTTATTTGGAGGAAAAATCCTTCAATAAGCCCCCCCTAAAATATATGTTTTATACATTAGCCTCCCCTGTGAAAGATTTCTGGCTCCGTCCCTGACTGTAACGACCCTACTTTCCACCTAACCCCGGCCGATGATTAAATAGAAAGTACGTCGTAAATTTCCTGCAAAGGGGTACATAACCCACAGAAAACTAGGAACGCAGTTCCATTACAATTGAATATGCAGAAGGGAATTTTATTTCTTAACAACACATAACGATGTCGAATAGTTATGATATTCTTGACTACAACAAAATAATCCATCCTTAATTAACGTTGAACTAACAAAAGAAAATAGTAAGGAAGTCTACTACAAGAACATGAGGGTATTGCTACACCACTTTGCCACAAATCCACCAAAAATGAGGCAATAGGTGTGTTTTAGCATCACTTGATTATAAGTGTGGCATAAAGGATAAGATTTTGCAACAACTGAAAAGAGGCGAGGCAAAAAGTTACTTTTTGCGGCATGTACTATGGTGTTGTAGCAAAAAATCATATTCTTGCCACATCGTTGTGGCAATACGTGAAAAATAATGTTATTATTGAATTTTGAACTGTCTTTTTAATAAATTTGTGTTAAACAATTTCAATATTCAAAAAATTGGGCGAATATAGGTGAAAAATCAAAAACTCCCACCGTTAACTCCCCCATCTAAAACAACTTTCCAATCGAAATTGACACGTATTTCTCATTAACAAAATGGAGGGTTTCATATCCAAATCCTAAACAGTATTCTTCTCTCACCAATATCAAAATCCAAGGGTTTCATCATTCATCCCTATCTCTCAAACTCAGATCTGTTGTTCAGCAGATAACTTGGATTCATTTTTCATCGAAATTAGACTAAGCAACAAAACCTAACTCGTTTGTTTTACCGATTTCAAAGATGAAAGATCTAAGGAGTAACCCGTAACTCTTTTCTTCTACCGATTTCATCAGTTTCCTTCTTTACTTAATCAGTCTAGTTACAATCTCGGGTATCACCTTCATCAGGTATAATGTATTGAAGCTTTCTTTTGTTAAGATTTCAATTTACGAATTTAGGGATTTGATTATGGGTGAGAACCAAGTTTGGGGTTATCCAAATAGTCCATTTAACTGATTCAGTGGTTGGATATTAGTTTAATCTTTTATGGTTTTGATTCATCTGTTAACTCATGTGTTATGTATTGGACTTTTAGAGATGAAGGAAATTAGAACTTAAGAAAACCAGATTTGGGAAACATTTTTACATTCTCTTTTTTTTTTTCACAGGATCGGGAGATCTTGGGAATGTATACTACATTACAAGGATGAAGATCGTTGAAAAGGTCGATTCTGATTGTTATATCTGTTAACCTTTCAGTATTTCTAAGGTATTTGTTGTTTTTGCTCAATGTCTTAATGGTTACAGGCCTAAAATTTTTGATAGGATAGTGCTGCAACTGCTGCTTTTTTCATGGTTCAATTAGTATTGTATTTTTATCAATTTGTTGTCAATTTCATACCAATTTTTAATCTCTTTTTGGAATTTGATTCCCATGGTAATACAAGTGATAGTGTTGGATTCTTAGTCCTTGCTTTTTTTTCTCCTTTTATTTATGTTGTTCTTTGAGAAAATGAGACCATACATGATCATTGATGGTGTTTGTTGTTAAGTTTGGGTTATATACCCTAATCTTCTCCATATCATAGTCAATGGTGTCAATACCCATGCTATTTATGGTCATAAAGTATGTAAAGAGAAAATTTTAATTTTTGATAAAAATTGGGGATTTTCAGTTCTTTATGATTAACTTAATTTTGTTGTTAAATCCAAAAATCTTTAAGGTTTGTTTAATACTTAGATGCAGATCTTGAAGATGTTGATTGATTTGTTAATTTTTAGTGGTCCTATTTGTTGATGTCACAATAGTGCTTTTTATAAATATCTTGCATAAGACCTGTTAGTGTGGTCCATATTTACTAAAAAAACAAAGAATTAGTATGTTCTTATTGCATTTGATTTCATGTAGCTGTTGTCTTCTACTAATGTGTCTTATTTGGTGTATTATTGCAGGTACCATGGAACAATTAGACTTTCTTCCTCCAGGAATTCAAGGGAAGTCAAGTAAGGTTTTAATTGTCATGACCCTGTGGTTAGTAATAACGATGGTAATGATAATGTCGTTAGGTAGATGATGAAGTGTTATTTGAAATTAATGTTGTCAAATCCAATCAACACTTGCTTCAAATGACGAGTTCAAGGAGTATGTTGTGGATACTCGGAGTATTAGTGGTGAGTATGAGATGGGTGAAAAGATTGTTGAAGTTGAAAAGTTATTTGTTGTTGGCCAAGAATGGAAGAACGTGGATGAATGAGACACTATTTGAAGGAACTTGCAATAGAAATGAAATATGGCATGACTAAAGTGAAGAACTTTAGAGAGAAGCAAAGAATACAAATGCAAGTTTTCCTCGATTGTCCATGGAAAATTTATTGTGCCGTTCTTCCGATGGGCAAACTATTGAGTGAGTCATTTCATACATACTTGTGAATCATTTATCTGTTTATCTTACTATATTTTTATTTTCCAAGAAATTTTAACGATGTGAATCACTACCATAGGTTCTTTTTAGACATTTGTACAAGAATTTTAAAGCTAAGACCTGGAGGAAAGAATTTAGAGTTCATAGTATGGAGGGCAAGCAAGGTCTTATAGTGAGGTGGGCCACAAGATTTGGATGGAAAGGCTGAAAGAAGCTAAGGTATCTGGCAGTAGAATGGTTCAATGATAAACCAGTTTGTTGAGCGAAAATGGGCAAGGGCTTACTTTGATAAGTCCTCAAAATGTGATCATATCACATCAAACTTAATGGAAGCTTTCAATTTTTCCGTAAATATCATCTTCTAATGATGAGGATTTTCTTTGATAGAGAACAAGTGGGCAAGACATTAGTTGATGGTGGTGTGGTATCTAGAGTGACTACAGAATTAACAAGCACCTTTACTTCAGCCATGAGTTCTCAAGGCAGCCATCTACTGAGTTTGTGTGGACAATATTAGACACTAAGAAAGATATCAGCTGGATTGTTGATTTATTGGAGCATACTTGTACCTGCAATGCATGGCAGATTAGTGGAATTCCATGTGTTCATGCAATTTGTGCAAGCGTGCATATTAGGCCCAGAAATGTTGAGCATTAAGTTGTCTTTCCCTTGCATATATTTTGGTTTTTTATTACTTGCCAGTTCATATTTACGAACAACTTGTTTTTTTCCATGGTAGGTATGTCCATCCATACATGAAGGTGGATAATTACGAGGCTTGTATCTTCCATCAATCAAGCCACTCAAGGACAAAGCTTTATGGGAAACAAGATTTGACGAACAAGGTAAAGTGGTAAAGTGTAAGCCTTTTAAAGTTACTAGATTGTAGGCCTAGAAGTCAAAGAAGAAGGGACAATGATGAGATTTGCTTCTCTGAAAGAGTCATTTTTTTTTTTTTGAGCTTTGATATGTTTAACTCGAGCTGACGTCATGGGTTTTTAGGTTTTATTTTTAACAAAAGACCCTTATAAATATTGTCAGTTAAATGTTTATGCTAGGAGGTTTCAAACATTTATGTTTTGCTTTTCTTTGCTAGATAATTTTTCACATTTTTTGGGCACCTACGACAACTATTGTATTGTTGGTATATACTTAAATTTATCCTCTTAAAGTTGTGATTATTAATTTTAATGCTAATCTGCTGTCCTGTGCGCTAAAGATTAGCAAGGACTAAGAATTTCTTTTTTTTTTAAATTGTTTTTACTGTAGTTGTAAGAGAGGTTTAAATATTGTTATGATATTGGAGTAGTTGTAGCATTACCATATTGATTTGTAGAGGTGTAAAACGTCCCGGCCGGCATATCCCGGCACACGAAGTCGCGTGCTTCACGTTCCATGTGCCGTGCTGTGCTGTGCCAACTATTTAAACGTGTCTAGATTTCCTGATCTCCTGTTTCACAAATGTAGGTGAATGTGGAGAAGCTTTAGAAGATGGCTGGTGCGATTTGCATTGGTGAAAGGGAAGCGATAGAAGGTCTACTGATTTTTCTTTTGTTTTCCTTTTCCTCCTGTTCCATGTGCTTCATTTTATTTATATTAGATGAGATTGGATGTTCTGGTTCTTAGTATAATTCTTGGTTTATTCTTCAAAAACAAATTTCCTTTTATTTAGTTATCAATTGAATTTGATATTTTTTCATTTATCCGGGGAAACTTTCAGGACCTTTAGATGACCTTTACAAACCCAGGGAGCAGCTTCACAGACCTCAAACTAATTGTAAGTACTTGTTCGTCCTTAATTTTTATTCATAAAATTTGGACAACTTTTTAGTTTTGTTCGTAAACAAACATGTGAGGTAGCTATAAGTGGTCATAACTGTTGTTTCTATTGTAATCTTCATACATTTTTGCTTATGTGAATAATTTTTCATGAATGCAAGTATGATTTGGGTATTAAATGTCGAAACTTGAACTCTGATTTGTAATATTGTGTCCTTACTCTGTTAATTGAGTCGGCATATTAGTATGAAAATCTCTTAATTACAGTTCAAGCTTTCAATAGACTCGACGAGTTTCTACCATTTATTGATGTGTTTTGCTTGGTGTTTTTTGTTTTGATCTGTTTAGCAGGATTTTGTGGCCTGCGAGTGGACTGCTGGTGTGGATTTAGCATAGAAAGGGTCTAATTTGAAGTATAAGTCTGTCTATTTTAGGGCGATATTAGATTATTAGATTGTGTAATTTTAATTTCTCTCTTCTTATTTCTTGTGTAAAAGTTGGATACACTGTACTTTGTAACATACTTAAATTTTATGAAATTTGAATCCTTTGTTCTGAATCCATGTCAGTCTATGAAATGCTTGATTTAGATAGTACTTTACTGTCTATGAATCACATACACCACAACAATGGTCTATAATCTATGTTAGAAAACAATGGTTTATAAATCCGTGAATGGGATTTTGCGGCAGAAATGTTGCTGCATTACAGTCTTCTTGCCACACTTACGTTGTTGCAAAAGAAGACTATTGCAGCAGCCAAGTGGTGTGGCAAATTTTTTTTAATAAATAAAATAAATAAATAAAAATAAAAATAAAATAAAATACCCTTTTGCTACACGTTATTGCCTCACTAGTCGATGTGGCTAAAAACCCATCTTTTGCTACGGCATACAGTAGGAGTGGCAACAACTTCTTGCCACCCAGGTTGTTGCCACAAGTGTGGCAAAATATTTTAATGTAGCAAAAGGCTATGGCCACATGAAATACGGGTTCTTGCCACAAGGATGACATGTTGCAATACACTAATTTTCTTGTAGTGGTACCCAAAAGAAAGTATACCCACTCGCTCACAACTATATAACGAGAAAATAAAATAAATAGAAGAAGTATAGATGTCCACCCTCAGTTAGATATCTTCAGAATATCCACCGAAATTGGAATCAGTCAGACTCCTTCACGATCCCTAACAATGCCTGAAAAAAATAATCAACAGGACTTAAACTCCAAGCAAGTTCACTCGATCACCGAGCCACGAAAGATATAAAAAGAAAATCAAATAAATCACAAGCTAAAACATACGTCACACGGAAGCACAAACATAAATAATTTTCCCTAGAGACAGTCACTACACCGACAAGTTAAATTTCTCCGTTCGGCAATCATCAACTATACACAAGGAAATGTATTTCCAGTAAAAGCTTATACCCCAATGTGATACCGGAACCTATCCGCAATCACATTACACTGTGATCGGAACCTATCCGCATCAAATCTCTAGCTCGCATATAAATATGTATACGGCTAAACCTGACACATATAAAGCATTGCTTGAGAACGCATCCAATGTGTCTAATTCCCTTTTAGGAATAAGGTTTTAGTACAATGAGATTTGAGACTTACGTAAAGCCTCCGGTCAAGACGTGGTTTCATTCCGAAAATGGATAACCACTCCCAAACCCATCACTTCTTAAGCTACCAAAGCTTGAGGTTAAAGTTCCCAAAATACGTCCTACACACTAACATATAAAATCATCCACTAGTTAATAGTTAAGATTAACACACCCTATTGCAGTCAGACATTTCCAAAGTCTACCAACTCCACTAGCTCACGTTACTATAGATAATAGGTTAAACAATCTCCACTGATAGGTAAGAGTAGTATACGCCTCTTAGTCCAACATTCCACGATCTCCAAAGGCTGTATAGCTTCAGTGCCCACTAAAACTCAATTTAAATCTAAGAAATAATGGTTGATATCAACATGACATTTCACTCGCAGATTTTCACTATTATACATCACGACCAGTACCTAATTCACTCACCTCTATATACAAGTAAAACAAATCTGCAACCACGTCCATTCATAGTACAGTAAGCACGCGACCTAACAATGAGATTTAATAGCTAATGTATTGAGCGACACTCCCGTTAAAAGCAACAAACATTGAGCAACAAATGAATCTAAACAGAAATCATGCTACCTGGCTCACCATATTACATATCAGATCAACTATAAGTTTTCACATCAACAGATTGTCAATTTATATTTTATCAAGAACACAACTAGGGAAGTTCCTAAAATGCAGTTAGGATGTTACTAGGTTATATATATAAATTCATAAATAAGCCACACAATTTAAGAATTATTCAATTCCCGATTCTACATTTGTCAGGGACTAAGGGACCGAATAAACTTGCCTCAACCTTGCAGCAAACAGATCCCCTTTCACTTGTGTCGATTAGCTTTCAGTGATCAAGCCCTAAGAAATCAAAGAAACAGAACTCTCTTAAAACAAAAGAAACTTGATTATATCAACCACAAAGATTAAAACGTACCAGATTCTATACTTACTCCTGGCTCATTACTTGGTACTTCTCTTCACTCCAAATCTATCAATCTGACATCTAAGGTACGACGGCTATTTTTCTTATGTTTCAATTTTTGGTATTTCCTTCTATAAGTATTCAACTTCCCAAACGATCAGGAAGTGGGAGGAAGAGGTCAAAGACCTAAATTACATAATCACTTAGGATAATGCTAAGAAAAATCCCAGATTCACTAAGGGCCTCCCTTGTATCTAAAACTACATATATATATAGACGTTGATAAAAATTTGAGTATTACAGTCTACCCCACTAGAAAAGGATTCCGTCCCCGGAATTAAAATTACCTCGTTATTGAAAAGATACGGGTGAGAACGACGAATAACATCCTCACGCTCCCAAGAAGCTTCTCGCTCGTTTTGTTTGGGCCTCCCTAGGACCAAACCATAATTTTTATGACCAAAAAGTAATATATATTTTAAAAATGGACCAAATAGACAATTGACTACATCCACTGGACCAAACTCTCTCTAATATACACTTATGTATCAAATAAACCATATGGTATTTCCTACTTTTTATTTTTTAAATCTATCAAAACCCTGGATTCGTACTCATTAAAAAAATTGATGATCATGTATCAAATAAACCATACAAAAGGGAGTATCACATACCCATCAATCACAAACACAACACACATATCAGATAAATCTGGAGAGAGAAATCAACAACAATATCTGAATAACCTCCTTTGTTGGAAGATTCTGAGTCTTCGGCAGAGAGAGAAAGAAATCGTGAGAAGATGATGTTGATGATTCTATGATTCTCCAAAAAAAAAAAAAAAAAAAAAAATCAAAATGGAGGCGTATTCTTAGGGTTTGATGTAACCAAGTTCACACACGGGGGTGGAATAACCTTTCAGTTTCAAGAAGATTTCAGTTGACTGGGCGGAAAAATATGCCCTGGTGTTACCTACCACGGGAGCACATCGCATGCATGAAACCCCAGTCGTTGTTATTCGCAATGGAGCCATTGCGGTTGCAAAATTAGCAACAGAAAAACGTCATTGGGAAACTTTAGCCACAGATTTTTTACGTTGTTAAATAGCAACGACGCAATTGTTGTTGCTAATCTGGGCTGCTAATATGAAAAAATGGTATAGTGTTTCCTCAATGACGAATGTCCTAGTGGATGCTCTTGGATTTTAAGGTGCTTGCATGCAGAAAAGGACTTATAAAACCTTTTACCTATAAAATTATTGGTGATCCGAAATTTATTAATCCTTAGTGTGAAAAGTGGATACCAAATTTTGGTTCTGCATTTCTTAATCATTTGGTCCACCAGGACCTTAGTGTAGAGAGTTTCTTGCTTTATTAATAACCATGACACTAGAACTTGGAATATTATTAGATTAAATACTTACATTGATAATGTTTATGTTTTTCATTTTTCCCTTAATCCAGTTGTGCACTGCAGATATGACGGCTTTAGAGCTCTCAAAGAATCACATATATTCTTCTAAATCTGTCTACGTGAGACTTAGAGGGTTTAAACACTCCCCATGTAGTAAACTTTGGAAGTGCATTTGGAATCTTGGAGTCCCAAACCTTTTTCAGGTTTTTTTATGGAAAGCTGCTAAGAATGTTATGTATGCTCTAGTGCTTCGTTGATACTCTAATCCTAATGAATTTGTCATGTATGCTCTAGTGCTTCGTTATTTTTATAGTCATGCGTGGTTTTTATCTTATTTATGTGTTAATATACACTTATGTATTGTTGGTAAATCTCTGATCGAGTGGCTTGTGTTCTGGCTTGTGGATCATGTTAGTAGACTTCATGATGAGTGAAAATTTTTATTTGCTACTATTTTATGGTCTATTGGAGTAAAAAAAAAACAATCTAGTCTTTATCTTTAATAACCAAAAAGAAACTCACTCTGTTGTCATTTGTACAACTAGAGTTATGATATTAACTAGAAAGCCCAATTTACAAATCCTTAACCATACCAGTGTTATTTTTCTGGATGAATATAATATAATATTGATGGTGCCTTTGAGAACGCATCTATGGTGAATGATGCAGGTTATGTTTTGAGTGACTTCTCTAATAAAGCCTTCTTTTGTGCATCGATAGTATTTGATGTTCAATCTGCTGCTGAAGACAAAGCTATCTGGGTTGTTCTAAAGAAAACCGTTAACCAAAAGCTTACACACATTATCATTGAAAGTGGTGCAAATGATCTTATCGAAAAGTTTTCGTCCGGGAAGTTTGACGGATATCGAAAAAATGGATGTTATCTTTAAAGATATTCAGGTTTTTTCCACTAGTTTAGTTCTGTGTTTTATTGTCTTTTCAGCCATGTCTATGTAATTATGTAGGTCATGCTTTATCTCAGTGGGTGAAAACAAATAATGTTTCTATGTACCGGTTAGAACCTCAACTCTGGCTTATGACGATTGTTGAGGAGGATCATTAGCCTTTTTGAAAGCCATGGTTTATTAAAAAGAAAAAATATTTGTAGCAGGCTAAATTTCTGTTAGTACATTATATGTCTTTTAATTTAGTTTGATTGTTGAACATCCCAGGTACTCAATATCAAATTAGTCAATTATTTAAATTGAATTTATTGCATAATTGATTATATATCATAGATTATTTTATTAAAAAATCTCGTAGCTACTAATGCGATTGGTTTGTCTGATACCGTCGGTGCTAAGGCGATGTTAAGTTTTCTAAATTACAAAACAAAAAAATAAATAAAAAAATAAAAAATCAAGGTTAAATATTTTTCATTATAAACTAGCCATAAAAGAATACAGATCCTTTTTATTTTTCTAAAAATTATCTATTCAAATATTTATCATCACGAAAATTACACCTATAACAACTCAACCGACATGAATATAAACATATATAAATGAATAGTAAAGATAAGATAACTTTTTGGTTTACACATCATTTTTGTTTTGATTCTCTCCACATTGTCGATAATTAATTTAGTATAATAAAACATGAATCATTTTTTATTCATTTTGTTTTGTTCCTTAGTTTTCAATTTGCGCAACTCTGGCATGCCAATTGTAAAAGAATACTAGTTATTAATTATCCACAAGTTTGAACTTTATAATGTATTTCGTACGGCCATATGGTTATTAATGAACGTGCTGGCCAAACGGTTTAAACCATGCGGCTTAAACTGGCTCTAGCCTGGCCGACTCCTATGTACCAAAAAATAGATTAGTTAAAAAGAAACTACCAAAAACCTTTTCATATGCAGGAGGTGCATTGTCGATGCATTAGATTTTTTTCTTACTCATCCCACTCTTATGTTGGGTGCAATAATCAAAAATAAGGAAAAATCAAATAAGAAAAAGTTATTGATACTTAGCTCCTTTATAATGAAGTGATAGATTTGACGAGTCGGACGAGCTCCCTAGATCTCCGCAATAGCAACAAGGCAAAACCTTAGAAAAACAGAGTGAGTCACGTGTTCAACACGTTGCCCTTAAGACATTAGCGCCCGGCTACACTCAGGAGTGATGCTATAGCCCTCACAGGACGGATATCTCCAGGATAAAGCACCCTACTACACCTACTACTAGCATATGTAGTAGATGCTCAACTTGAGCTTGGCAACTCCGAAAAAACCGTCAAGGAAAATCGCGAACGCTTAAGAAACGCTATAAAATATTTTCCCTTAGGAGTCCCTCTAAAATATAGAGCAACCCCTTTCCCATAGATTTTTACAAAAGTAGTGAATTTGTTTATATAATGGAACAAAACAACTTAAGAAGAAGAACTCCCCGATGTGGGACTAAAAAGCTTATATAGTCTCTTAAAACAACTAAAAAGTGGAAACTCCACGATGTGGGACTAATAATTTTTCATTCACAAAAGAAAACAATAAATTATAATTTTATTAAAACCTTAAAAATCATTTTTTAATAATTATTTTCCAACAATCCCCCACATGAATGAAAACTCAATAAAACACGAAAACACAGATAGATCTTGGTAAATCAACATCCCAATCTCACGACCCTAACAGACTGAACAAATAGACGGATCGTGCAAGTATTGAAATCATACTAGTCATTTCTACATCCTCTCTCGCTCACACAACAGTGTGTTGACCCTGGGGTCATACTATGGATTGCAAAAATCATATAGTATAGAGAGCTTTCATCTTTAGTTCCTCACAAGTGAGACTAAAGGTTCCTTTCACCAAAGTGAAAAAGCATGAACTAGTGAACCCTTAGTGACCCTTAGGTCCTAAGTTCCAGTAATATATACCAAAACCATCAAAACGAAAATCACATAAAAAGCGCAGGAAATACCATTTTAGGCAGAGGTGTCCATAAGTTCTTGAACCTTTGCTTAGTGAGATATTACCGGAATTACTTGCTAGAGACAGTGAACTATGTATTGAACTGCTAGCGTTTGATATAATTCGCGATAACAACCACGGATGATATCTCCAAGGGTGTTGCCAAGCTCGTGCCGTTTTGTCCAATTTGGCCCTGGACATATCATGTTTCTCATAATGCTCTAGAGAATCAAAGCTCATACTCTCATAGGAAGCGGCCCCACTTCCTCATTCAGATAGGTGAGTTTCCATAAAGAGTGTTACTGCTACGCCCCACTTCAATCTTAAATTGAAACTATAGAACTCATTAAGACTTCTTAAAAGTCATCCTTCACATGCAAATCACACAATCACGTCTACACCATAGGGAAGGGACAAAGAGAATGAAATTCTCTCGATAGTGTTTACCTTTACCCACCACAAATTAGTTGTCTCATTCGAAACCTTGATCATGGGATCTCCAAACGGCAAGGTTGAGTATCCTTCATGTCAAGGTTAATTTATGAGCTTAAGCCCCATCCCCCTCGATGCATTTCTAACTATCTCTTTGGATAAACCTTTCGTCAAAGGTTGCGCGATATTCTCCTTGGACTTTATCCAATCAATGGAAATAACGCCGATTGAGATTAGTTATTTTTAGCTTTAGCTATTATAGCTTGGCTAACACAATGTATAGATATACGGCACATGCCTATGCCGAGAGAGGAATGTCTTCTAAAAAGCAACTTAGGCACTCGGCCCCCTCTCGTGCTTTATCTAACGCAATACTCTTAGATTCCATAATGAATTGAGCAATATATGTCTGTTTGGAAATCTTCCAAAAACAAACCCTCATGCTAGAGTGAAACCATATCCACTCGTAGACTTAGACTCCTCTGAGTCAACTATCCGGTTTGCATCATAAAGTCCCTCAAGGAAAGCAATATACCTTTCATAAATCAAATAAAAGGTAATAGAGTATTTTAGGTACCATAATACTCTACTAAGTGCATCCCAATGCTCTTGCTCTGGACTAAAGTATATCTACTTAACTTACTCACAATATAGGCAATGTCTGGACTCTTACAGTTCATTAAATTCATCAGACATCCTATAACTCTTGAGTATTCAAGTTAACATACTCCATTTTCCTTATTTTTCTTGAGTCTACAAGAAGAATCGTATGAAGTACAGCAGGCTTACAATCGATCGATTGTATCTCTTAAGCACAAATTCAACATAATGAGAATGACTAAGACTATAAATATTTGATTATCTTTTAATCCTCATCCCTAAGATTATATCAAAAAGCTTTAGTCTTTCAAGTCAACGTTCTCATTCAGTGCATGGTTTTAGTGGAATTAATCACATCTATGTTTGTATCAAGTATAAACATATCATCAACATACAAGCATACAATCACACAGGCATCCTTAACAAGTTACTTATAAATATACTTTCGAGAGATGCTATATACAGAAAGTGGTCCTGCAATTAACTTAAATCAACTACACATTATCTCATGATCAAATTTTCCATGTCACTAAATGTTAAAGTGGTGTATTAGATTTTACTTGTGTTTATGTGCTTATCAGTCATACAAATGAAACCATACAAAGATTTGTTCAACTACAAACTTTGTCTTCATAACCTTTCACTACAAAATCCTCTTAGAGATTTTGATACAGAACTACAAATTATCAGAATTGGTCTATGTAAATTTCTTTATCTAATTCACTGTCAAGGAACATAATGTACTTTGTTTTTTTATTGGAAAGCTATCATACTGCATTACAAATTAGTAAATGTATTATTGCTCTTCTTAACATCCATCTAAATTGTGTGATGAGTACGATGTATCTCCAAGTTGTTTATGGAAGTAATATCAATTAGCATATCAACAAGAACTTTGAGTCACATTCCTTTTCACCTTCCCCCAACACCCACAATTTTAATTTCAAGTAGTGGAGATTAAGTCAAATACTAGATAATTGTATTGTAAGTGAATAAGAATCAAGGAAATTTACACCTTCTTTTAGTTTATAGCCTTTAGCTACCAACTTAGCCTAATATTTTTCCACATAGAAACTTGAACAAAACCCAGACACAAAGATGTTCCATATATCTAACGTTTCGACTCATTTATATCCCATGGTCTTACTCCCTAGAGGTAAACTAGCAAGCTCCCAAGTCTCCAAGTTGTTTATGGTTCCGATCAAGGAAATTTACCTTCTTTTAGGATTTTTCCGAGTCCATTTCACTAAATGAATCTTCTTACCATAATGGGGTTTCAATAGATGTTATGGATTCTTTACGAGTCTGGAGATAAGATTAAGCTAGGATTATTAAGAAGTCAGGTCCATAAGAAGTCTCATTTCTAATCTTTACTTCTCTTAGGATCAACTCTAATTCATCTTCCTTAAAGATAAGTTCTGACTATTTGAAAATAAATCTAGGGGATCAACATCACATCTCTAATGAGGTACATGATTAAGAATAAACATGTTCAAAGAACTCAGCATCCCTAGATTCCATAATAGTATTCACACCAAAGTCAGAAAAAGCAGAACTCACAACCAAAAATTATATGCAGTAGGGTACTCAGGAAATCTTATCTAAACACCCCCACACTTTGATGTATGCATAAGAAGGTTGTCTATCTTTCATAAACATATGGAGTTTTATCTAATCCTTTAAAGGTTAAAGATATAAAAAAATCGAGGACGACCTCCCTCTCTCCCCCCCCCCCCCCCCACAAGTTGGCGGTTAATCCTTTAATCAACATGGCATAAATCATCTCCTTAATGGTTCTATTCTTACGATCAACTATACCATTAGACTACGATGAATAAGGAGGTGTGATCTCATCAATAATGCCATTTAACAAGTAAAGTTCTCCTATATGAATTCCATACTTGCCATCATGTTCATACCTAACCCTTTTAGTGGTAACATATACTTTTCTTTCAATTTCAAGTTTATACTCTTAAGGCTTCTAAGGCATCATCCTTACCCCTAAATAAGTATACAAGATAGTACGTCGTACAATCATCTATGAAAGTTATAAAAACACATTTTACCACCTTAGTTTGGGTTGATTTCATCTCAACTAGGTCTAACTGAATTAATTCTAAGGGCTTAGAATTACTCTGAGCAATTTTGCTAAAAGATATAGCATATTTTGATTCTACTAATATTTAACTTTTTTGTTCAATATCCAAACTAAATTTGGGTATGCAGCATACGCTTCCCAGTTTATGCATTGACTTATATAAGTTTACGGTTCCATGTGTACCATGCAAAACATTCAATCGCACAAAAGAAAACACAAGAATCAACTACTTCATTAATTTTTTCGTTAAGCTTATATTGACCTTAAGTCTTATAACGTTTCCTTCAAAATCACACGCCCTTAGGTACGACAAGTTTTCCATATTCAATTAATATCTTAAGTCTTTTACCATCTACAACAGAACAAGATACAAGATTCTTGCATATGCCCGAAACATGAAAACTTCATTCATGTGAGAATATTACAGATATGAGCTTCTGCTCGACCTTTCCCTTTTATGCAACCTCTGCCGCAGCAGTTACTCATATAGAGTTTCTCGACATCTCCTATCCCTCGATAGGAGGTGAACAGTCTCTGTTTCAACAAACATGCTTGGTGGCTCCAAAGTCCACCTACTGGTCTCTCACATTAGTTATTAAAATAACTTCCGATATCATGCCAATGAACTCTTACTAGTTTGTTTCAACTAAATTAGCATTAACTATCTACTAATTAAGGTTTTTATGTTGCCTACAATTTACTGCCGTATGGCTAGGATTTTACACACATAAAAATCA
This sequence comes from Papaver armeniacum, assembly GCA_023531295.1. Classification (NCBI taxonomy): domain Eukaryota; kingdom Viridiplantae; phylum Streptophyta; class Magnoliopsida; order Ranunculales; family Papaveraceae; genus Papaver; species Papaver armeniacum. Next base: position 161,143 of record JAJJWW010011156.1, read on the forward strand.
CCCTTAATTAAAGTAATGCTAGATTCAGGTTTATGAAACATACCTTTCTTAAGAAGAATACGCTTAGAGTTGCATTTCATGTTCCAACCTTTGTCAGCTTTGGAAAAATTGTGTTCATCCACATGCGCCGTTAGCCATGTCCCTTTCAGTTTTCATGTCACAATCTTCGTTTATACTCGACTACAAAGATGATAATTTCCCAATCACCTAATACACCACATCTCAGAAACCTTAGTTCCGAAACGGAAGATAAAATATGAGTTTTGAAGATAATATCTAGATTTACAAACTTCGTTTGAACCACCATATCAAAAAACTCATGGTTACCCCATAAAAACTACTTTAGTTAACAAAACATTTCTGCCCGTCAGAATTTTTCAGAAACGTTTCTCTGTTTTGTAAAATATCAAAAAAATACTTTTACAACTCCAAAAATTCCTAAATCTTACGTGGGTAACTATCAGGATGTCCACTACGTTGTGTCAAAAGGGTTCATCGAAATTCCTTCTAGGTTGGGAGATAAATTCGAAACTCTACAGCTGACCAAAAATTCGTTTTCTGTTTTTTCACTCCATAATTAACATCCATGATTCACAAACCAATCAACCATTTTTGATTATATAAGTTAATGTCTTAAGATTGTTGGGTGCAATTATCAAAAATAAGGAAAAATCAAATAAGAAAAAGTTATTGATACTTAGCTCCTTTATAATGAAGTGATAGATTTGACGAGTCGGACGAGCTCCCTAGATCTCCGCAATAGCAACAAGGAAAAACCTTAGAAAAACAGAGTGAGTCACGTGTTCAACACATTGCCCTTAAGACATTAGCGCCCGGCTACACTCAGGAGTGATGCTATAGCCCTCACAGGACGGATATCTCCAGGATAAAACACCCTACTACACCTACTACTAGCATATGTAGTAGATGCTCAACTTGAGCTTGGCAACTCCGAAAAAAACCGTCAAGGAAAATCGCGAACGCTTAAGAAACGCTATAAAATATTTTCCCTTAGGGGTCCCTCTAAAATATAGAGCAACCCCTTTCCCATAGATTTTTACAAAAGTAGTGAATTTGTTTATATAATGGAACAAAACAACTTAAGAAGAAGAACTCCCGATGTGGGACTAAAAAAAGCTTATATAGTCTCTTAAAACAACTAAAAAGTGGAAACTCCACGATGTGGGACTAATAATTTTTCATTCACAAAAGAAAACAATAAATTATAATTTTATTAAAACCTTAAAAATCATTTTTTAATAATTGTTTTCCAACATCTTACGATGATTGCGGAAGCCTCTTGGAAGTTACAAAAAACCAATTCCTCTTCGAACAACTTCTCCTCTAATCTTAAACTGCTCTCATCTGACCTAGCTCACTGGAATTTTGATGTCTTTGGTAATATCCATAAGAATATTAAGAATTTGAATCATAAGATTGAGAATATCCATGAATCCGGTAATTTTTTAGACAATTTGGATATTCTCAAAATCTCCAAGCAGATCTAGGGAAATGGTACAAAATCAAAACAGATTACTACCATCAACTATCACGATATAAATTTTTTAAAAAATATGATCAGATTACGGAATACTTCCATGCAACAGCCACAAACCTAAAGAGAATAAATGCCATTCACTCACTCAAGGAACCATCAGGTCTTTGACTTTCAGATATAGATCAAATGAGTAACCTTCTCATTAATCATTTCACTCAGATTGGTACATCCGGAATCAATAACTATAATATAGACTTATCTGAAATCATCAAACCATGTATCTCAGAGGCAGAAACAACTCTCTTATTGAGGTCCCATCTAATGAAGAAATAAGGACCATTGCTTCCAACATGAATCACTTGGGAGCTCTTGGCCCAAATGGTTTTCAGCCAGGTTTCTTTAAACAAAATTGGTGAACTCTATAAAACGATATTGTTTTGGAAATTCAGAATTTTTTTAAAAATGGTATCCTGAAACCGGATTCCAATCATTCATTCATCACCCTATCCAAAAAATCTCTGCTCCTCAAACCCCATCTAATTTTATGCCCATTAGTCATAGCATTTATAAAATAATTTTTAAAATCATCTCCCCAAATCAATCTGCCTTTCTTCCTCGTAGAAAAATTACTGACAACATCATCATTGCTCATGAGTTACCCCACTCCATGAAAACTTCAACAACAAAAAAAAAAAAAAAACGTTTTTTGGCTCTAAAAGTAGATCTATCAAAAGCCTTTGACAGAGTACAATGTGCTTTTGATAAAAAAGCTTTTCGGTCTTTTGGTTTCAGCAATGATTGGGTAAAGTTAATTGACCAGTGTATCTCCACTACCTCTTTCTCCATTCTTCTTAATGGAGCCCCAGGGCAACCTTCTTTAATTCTCGAGGAATCTGTCAGGGAGACCCTCTATCTCCATATCAATTCCTCTTATGCATGGAGATATTATCACGGCTCCCAGAAAAAGCTATTATTGATTAAAAAAAAAAAATCGGGACTGCAAGTAAATAAGCCTGCCCCAAATATCTCACATCTATTCTTTGTTGATGATTGCTTCATTTTCACAAAAGCAGATTTAGGAGAAGCGAAAAATTTACTAGATATCTTATCTAATTTTGGAGAAATCACATGGAAAATGGTTATCCTTCAAAAATAATCAGTTTATTACTTCAATCCTAAGATTCATTCAAAACATGGAAAAATCATAGTGAAAATCCTAAAGGTTCCTTGACAAGAACATGAAGGAAAATTTTTAGACGTTACTTCAAAAATACTACTCGACTCTACAAGGATGGAAATCAAAACTCCTATCTCAAGAAGGTAGAACATTCCTAATCCAATCTATTGTTCAATCATTCCCAACATATCAGATGCAGGTTTTATCCCTACTCAAAGAAACGCTTGATCACCTAGATCGAATTCAACGTGATTTTTGATGGAAAAAAGATGGACCCAAACAAAAAGGAGGATATATAAGAGCGTGAAGAAAAATTTGTAAACTGAAAACCTAAGAAGGTTTAGGAATAAAAAAAACTCCATCAATTTAACATATCTCTATTAATAAAGCTATCCAGTAGATTAATCTCGGAACATGATCAATTACAGGTCAAACTCCTTAAAGCCATATACTTCCCAAATTCCCACCCATTGGAATACTTTAGATCCTCCGAGCTCTCTTGGATTTGGACAAGCATAAAAAAAGGTCGAGAAGTAATCAAGGGTAATTTTATTTGGCAAGTAAAATATGGAGCTAAGGAAAAATTTTGGGAAGATAATTGGGTTCCCAATTCTGATACAATTCACAAACCGTTTGATATAGAAGAACCTCTCCCTCAGATGGTGCACGAGCTGATAAACAATGATGGAGACTATGATAAATCCATTCTTGATGTTCTCTTCTCAGTAAAAACAAAAAGAAAAATCCTATCATTATCTCTAAATCGTAATGAATCAGATAAACTTAGATGGTATTTTCAGCAAAAAACATTTATAATTTTTTGATAACCAAAAATTCTAAAGATGAAGACAACGAGGATTTCCAATGGAAAAAAATTATGGAAGTTGCAAGTAATTCCAAGGATTAAATTATTCATATAGAAATTAACCCACAAAGGACTTCCTACTAGCGTCTCACAATTCAGAGATATCGCCATATTTCCCAATGCGCAACTCTCAAGCACAAGAAACAGAACAACCCATATTAATACAATATCCTTTTGCAATATCCATTTGGTTCGGGTTATCTTTAGATGACGTAAACTCACAGATCTTAACGGAATCGATAAGTACATGGGTAGAACAATGGATATCTAACCCAAAGCTTGTGCATTTCTTGGATAAAATTGCTATTATACTTTGGTTCATTTAGAAATATAGATGCTCGATTACTTTTGAAAAAATAAACCCAGATCCAACAAACTTGATTGAGAAGATAAAGATATTTTTACAATCCAGCAACCCAATAGACAATTCATCCGAAAAACAATATCAAGGAAAAAAAAAACCCTCATGGGTGTCCATTCACTCAGATTGGATAATCTTTATAGATGATTCTTTGGAAAAAGAAGATTCTTCTATGGGATATGCGTTTATTCTTTATTCGGTAGATCAAGAGGAATTTATGCATATTTCAACAGGATCAGATTAGGATTCTTCGACTCTTCATGCGAAAGCTAAAACTCTGTTAAAAGCAGGAAAATGGTTACATGAAAACAATCTTTCTAGCGTCTCAATAGTTACATAGTGCAAAATGTAAGAATAAGCAATCAAAAAAATAAAGGAGCGGGCATATCTTGGACAGCGAAGAACAACATCAAAAAAGTAAAAAGATGAGGGTACCCAAATACACCACAATCTTTTAAATATCCACCTATAAGTCCTCTTACCGAAAGCGATTGTCTATGGACAAAGTCGAGACAATACTACAAATCGGCTTTCACACTTTGTGTGATCGTCTATGGATACGAGATCGAGACAATACAACAATCAAAGTGTGATTACTTGATAATAGGTTCGGACTTAACCAAACTCTATAGGATCACTATCAAGCAATACAGAGTTAACGTTAGTGTATTTTACTTTTATTTATAATAAATAATTATAATTACGGAAATAGAAAAGTAAAAGACACAACAAGATTTTTTTAACGAGGAAACCGCAAATGCAGAAAAACCTTGGGACCAAGTCCAGAATTGAATACTCTCAGAATTAAGCCGTTATACAAAATCTAAAACAAAATTTTGTATAGTTGAGACCAAGCAACTAAACCTAGTTCACTTAGTTTCTTCATTATTCCTGCGCTTCCGACATTCAATAAGTGCACACACTGGAACAGTTCCTTTGGATCGTATTCCAAACAGTAAACGAACACCCAATCTATTTGGTAACAACTCTATTGATTCTTTCCAGTAAAGATATCTCAAGTCCTATGCAAAAGCTCTTCCTTTTAAACTAATATACTCCTTTGCATGGTTAGATTAATCTATCCAACAACTACCGAAGTAGTAGAGTTTAGATTTTCAATCAATCAATACAGAACCCAACAAGGAAGTATAAAGCGATGCCTATCTCACACAACTAATCAATCGAATAAATCCGATTCTAGTTGGATCCCTGCCGATCAAGCTTTGTGCTACACAAAGATACGAAAAACCAATTAGAAATCTTCTTCGTCTTCAAATCTTCTTTAATCTTCAATTAAATCTGCACAACACTACTTGAATCTCTTGTGATCAATCACGCACATAACGGAGTCTATTAACAATGGATTATCACAAGATGTCTTTGGATCTACAAATAATTTTAAAGATCCCATCGAAAATTCGATCTAGTTTGAGTGAATCTTATATCAGAAGCGAAGATGCTCAAGAATAAACAAACTAGGTGCAATCAAAGTTCAACAACCGTTAGTCAATCAAATCAATCGAAAACTAATAGATTGCAATTATCTAGTTTCCCACTAACGGTACTCGTAGAGCTTCTTGATCCCGCACAAGTCTTTAAACGAGCGGTCGTAAGAGATTTCACATAATTAGGGTACTTTCCTCTCCCGATATACGGCTCCACCAGAAACAACAAAAATATGAAGTTTTCCTTGCTCTTATGATAGTTTACTAGAAATGCAAACTTAGGTATTTATAGACCAAGGATGTTTGGACACCAAGGAATTTCCAAAACCGAATATTCTCAAGATATGCAATAAATGCCCAAATCGGTTTTCATAATTGTAAGACCCTGTATTTTAGCTACTGTTTTGGGTCGGATTATACCCGGATTAGTTAACCTTGTGCTTAGGTTCTTGTTACTTAGCCTTAGCTTAGGTGGGTGGATTGAACTAGACAAGTTAGGGTGGAAATAGAGCCACCTAAACTCATTTTAGTAATTAAGTAAAATGAATAGAAAATGAAAAGACAATTAAAAGAAATAAAGAAGATAATGAATATTAGTTATGATTATTGACATTAGTATTATTAAGGTTTTATAACTAAAAGTTTAGAAAAGAAATTTTAGAGAGGAGAAAACTAAAAGCTAGGGAGAAGAAGAAGATAAATCTAGGGTTTATTTTAGAGAGGGAGACCATGGAGAATCAGTGGAGAATAAATGGAATTGAGGTAGAATGCTAGACCCTTTCTCTTTAGATGTTTTTCTTCATGTATTTTCTTATATGATTTTGTATTGTTAGGTTTCAGAAATTTATTCGCATAATTATGTATATTGGATTGATGATCAGGGTGGTTGTTGTGGTAGACAACATGATTGGGTATCACTAGTTAGAATTTAAAATTAATCCACCGTAAATTCACTGTTGAATGTTTGTTTGAATTTGGGTGATAGTTTCTGAATTTCTGGACAGTTTCGCTTTGCTATTCATTTGGTGTGTTTAAAAAATCTTAATGATTTTAGTCTTGACAAAAGTTGTAGAAATATATGATATCTTTCATTGACATTTGGGTTTGCTCAATTTAAGGTAGATATGAATTTATCCTGAATTGTTTGTTAATAACATGTAATCTGGCCAATTTTTATGTTGACCTTGTAAAAACCATATCATTTTTTTCAACCGTTAGTTTTCTGAGAAATTTGGATATGTTATAGCTAAATATTCCAGGAATGTTCTCTTAAAATTTGAAGACGATCGGATCAAGTTATAATTATGAAAACTATAAAATAAAATGCTGCAGTTAGTGTGTTTGCTTAAATGGTTGAAAGAATTACATCGTTAGTTAGGTTGTGAACTTATGACTTGTTGATGAACTGGTTTGTAATATCAAAATGTATATTGTATGATATGCTTGTTTGGATGGCGGTGCCCGTACCGAGGATATACGGATAGGTGGGGCACGACCCAAGGATACTCGTGCAACGGTAGTGTGAATTTATAAATGAATGAATATATCTGTTTGAATGATGGTTCCCGTACCGAGGATACACAGATAGGTGGGAACGACCCAAGGATACTCGTCCAACTGAGGTTGGCGGTCCCGTGCCGAGGATATACAGATAGGCGGGTCACGAACCGAGGATACTCGTGCATTTAAGAGAATTTAATGGATTGTGAGTTTAGTTGATGAATGTACATATATTTAAATCCTTGGCGCTTTATACTCTTGTTGTGCATATTCTCTTTGATTGATTGGCATGTTATCATATATTTTGAGAAAGGGAATACATTCTATTGAGCTGTCGTTTCACCTCAATTGACATTCCTTGCAGATTTATGGAAGTTGGAAATGGAAGCTACAAATCAGTAGCTTAGTGATTGCATTGTTTTCTTGTATTGCTTGAAGTGTAAACTGAATAAAAAAATGTTTAATTAAAAATGCTTTGAACGATGTTTAATGTATTCATATGTTTCAATTCATGTATAAAAGTTTCAATTATGTTTGGTACAAAAGTAAGTTAACAAGAATAAATTTATGCATAAGTATCGTTCCGACCCGTAACACTTTGAATTCAGATCAAGGATCGGTTCTACCTCAATATGGATTACTTGTGATCAAACACACAAGTTACCAGGATCGTTTACGTCAGTTACCAGGATCAGTTACGTTAATTACCAGGACCGGTTACATATACTCATGGTATTGCTTTTGATCGGTTACACAAGTCAGTAGGATCGCTTACACCAGTTACCAAAATCGGTCACACCAATTACTAGGACCGGTTACACCAATTACAAGGATCGATTACAAAATTATTTTGTGATCGGTCACACCAATTACTAGGATCGGTCACACCAATTACAAATATCGATCATACCATCTCAGGTGATTACTTAGGATCGGTTACACTAATTAATAAAAACCAGTCATACCAAATCTTAATTCAGGCACTGTGATTAGTTATACCAAGATACATAACAAGTTATGATCGGTTCTACTAACTCGCACATATTGGTAATCCAAAGATATGCAATGAATAACAATACCAATAAGACTAGAGATTTCCCTTTCGATTCATAAACAAGTTCATGAATGTACTTCCTTTAAGAAAATGTAAACATTGTTTTGTAGGATGAAATCTTTACCTTTACCGATACACATAATCACAATAACATTCATACGATTATGTCGATGTCATATATACGAAGTTCAAAACATAAGCGTTATACTTCGTATTCTAATTCCTTAACACTATGATCATGTGATCATGTCTCACTTCTAGAGTATAATCATTCACAGCTTCGCAGTTATGTTTTCAATATAACAAGACTTGAAAGATACGTTAGGAATAAAACAGTTCAAGTCAATATTACTAACCTCAAGAGGAAGGATGATGTCGTCGTTGTAGCTTGTTACTTCTTCACATTCTTCAGGTCTTTGAGTAATACTTGTATGTCTCATAATGCTAGACTTTTTAGTCTAACCTATATGAAGTTGTCACTAGTACATAATCAAGCGACTCGTAGATGAGTTTTGATTCACTAAAATATGCAACCAAAATTGACAAACCAACACTTGGTGGGTTCAATCGAGCTATGCTCTAACAAAAAGCTACCTCAGTTCTGGAGAAAATACCACAAGCCCAAGCCCAAGTTCGATAGATTAGAAGAAACCATAACAGAGCAGCAGATGCAATGGCAAAAGAAGCGAGGATCAGAATTCTTCAGCATATGTCGAAAAATATGAACAAAAGAGTTCAAAAATCTTGCATTTTAACTAATATTTTTGACAAAAATGAAATTGTGAATTTTATGTATTATATTTATAAGTCACCTTTTAAATAAATAAATAAAAACAAAAAAAGTAGACCTTTTTTTTTTTTTGCTAACCTTCTTTTTTTCTTCAAAAGTTAAGTGCTTTATTAAGGGTAATCGTCAACTGTGGCGTTTTCGGTTAGTTTTATGACTAGCAACTTGACTATTCAACGCCATAATTGATTTCATTTCGAAACATTCCCAGATTGGGGCCTATCATTACGAGACAAAAACATATATTTAGAAGTAAGATATAAAACCCCTTATCCTATTATTTTAGTTAATGACTAATTTATCCCTGATTAATTAGTGTTAATTCGGGTGATTTATTGATGTTTAATCATGTTAACCTAAATATCAACTAATTTTTCATCATCAACATAATTTTTCATCATCAACAAAGCATAAAATTTATTATAATTAGGATTTATACAAAGCTTTGGTTGGCAACCTAGAAACAAGCTAGGCACCAACACCCTTTTAGCAAATACCTAATGTATAAAAATGAAATTTACCAACACCACTACTAGCATCATTACTAACTAGACAGTTCTTCAACCTCTTAAAAAAACACACAGTATCGCCACTAAGTTCCCCCAACGTGGAAAAGGCTAAACACCCAAACCATTCGAAATAGCCTGGCCTGGAAAGAAACCATGAACGCCTTCCCCCGTGAATGGTGAAATGCCGGTGACATCCATACAAACATCTTGGCTATACTCCCAATTGAGAACAAGAATACCCGCTGGACGCAAATCTCTATTATCATCTGACAAAAAACCCCAAGGCCACTTTTTTAGGCATAAGGACACCATCCTTGTAACATACGTCAGCGATTACATCCCTTACAAGGTCATGCCAGAACTTGAGCCCAACATCTTTGGCACTATGAAAAGCGTGATCACCAAAAATATCCATGTGTCTCTTGCAACTTGAACATAAGCCTCCTTCGGCAAACATGGGAATACCAAGGCGATAACAAACTACAACTTGAAACTGTCTTGTCCCAAGGAACTGACTCATCCCACTAATGGGAACAACCTAAAGATAATCTTGAGCATGGTTAATACGGTTACATTGCCACAAAATAGAATCTCTTGCAGACATTGAAAATTGGACGGGAATTTGCTTTTAACAGCGTCAAAATAAGTAACTTCCAGGGAGTGCATATAAGGGGGACAATATCGTCAACGTAATAGTTAGAAGGTAGTCCACATACCCGAATGAAGTTCTGAAGAGTCATCTGATAGGCAGAACCTTTATCTGATGAGAATAAGCTACCAAGTATCACTTTTTGCACAGAAACAGTAGGCACGAGTGTCTGCCATAGTATAAATGCCGAGACCGCCTTGTTTGATAGGCAAAGTAGCTAAGCGTTGTTGCAAAGTCCCAAAACTAGCACCATCTCCCGTGACCAAAAGTCTCAAATACTGAATAAATGGTCATCGAAAAGGTTTGTGGCCTTTTGAAGTGTTGCAAGGTTGGTAGTACGCATTGCAAAATATAATCAAGATACACCAGTGCAATTGCAAAGTAATCACATCTTACTCTGGGGGTCTTTGAGTTTTTTAATGGCGGACATAAGCTGGATGGTCTTGTGTACCCTACACAACACCATGTCACTAATAAAGTTCGGGTCCAGACTCACTGGTCCCCCCAAAGTTTAACACCATTAGTATGTCTACCAATATCCTGAGGAAAAACATCTCCATCTTCCGCAATACTTCTGGGAATTTTTCATCAAAGCATGTAGGAATTTTGATTATTTTTTTCTCCGAAAAATCTCAACCAAGAATCGATATACGTTCATGCACTAGAATCGGTTTATAACACTTGGAACGTAGACCGATTGTAAAATTTAATAGTTTTTCTTTGATTTTTTTTTCCCGCTAGAATCGTTTTAAATAAATGCTCACGTAAACTGATTGTGAATCTGGTCATTTCTTCGACAGCTTTGCTCATAACGTATTCGTCTGATGTCGGCATGACCTCATTTTTTTTTTTTTTGCATTGAATTCATATTTTCATGCTCCATGATATAAAGATAAAATTTTCAGGGCTTATGCAAAAATTTAATAATGGTTAATGAATCGGGTGATATATACGTTAGCATATATCGATTGTGGTAGATGTTCATCACATCAATCAGAATCGGTTTATGTAGGTGTACCATATCTACTGATTGGGGAACATCAAAAACAATCGGTTTATATTAATGTCAATATCCACCGATTTTGGTTGAGTTTACGAAAATTTTGATGAAAAATTTCAGAGATTCATTGATGAATCCCTCTTAAAAGGAATGGACAAAAGGAATTTAACTCAATCACTCAAATTGTTTGTTGCCGAAAAATATTGTTTGAAAACCCAAAAATAGAGGATTGAATTATTGTTTGTGATTAGGTTTTAGTTTCTGATTATCATGGTAATTGAAAAAAAAATCTGATTTTGATTAAAGATTGTTAGCAAAAATGATTTAGGATTTTTATCCTTTTTAGATGATTAGAATTATTAAGTTTGTGTAATGGGTAATTTTGTATTTTAACACATTTTAGACACCCTTTATCCTTCTCTATTGGATACATGAAGAAATCCATAGACCACAAATAAATACACTAGGTCCCAAACTAGGAAGGTTTCAAAATTAATAAATCCTCTTTTGTATCGTGTTTCAATACAAGAGTTCCTTTTAGGCTGTGTTTGATAGGAGTTAATTCCATGGAATTAGCCATCTTTCCATGGAAATAATGTGTTTTCCGTCTTTTGGTAAAAATTCTCTTTCCATAGAATTGCAATAAAAGCGTGGCCTAAAGTATGTTTTAAACGCAATTCCGTGGAATTCCATGAAAGTCTTTTCTTGTCTCCCAGGAAACTGATTCCATGGAAACACTTTCCATGGAATTGTTTCCTTTCTCTGTTATCAAACACAGCCTTATTCATCATTTAGCTCGTAAACATGAATGAAAAGAAAACAACACTTTTTCCTCCTAATTTTTGTACTGCATAAAAATAATAATCAAGTAGTCACAAAATCAGTAAGAAAACCAAATTTTTGTTTCAAGCTATTATTATAGTAGCTCTTTTAGACGTACCCGTCTTAAAAGACAAGGCACTTCTTGGACTTAGTAGAGGTCGCGTTTTGGGCTCCGTTACGAGGGATGGTGTTTATTTTGTTTTAAGGACCATATGTTTAGATTGTTTGTTATTATAGATTCAAGTGAGTATTATTCTAATTCAGATTTTCCAGTATAAATAGAGAAGTTCTTAAGCACAAAAATTCACAGCTAAAGTTTCTGAAGTCTTATCATAATCAATTAGCATGATGTGTTTTCCTAAGAGTTCCGAAATTGGGATGTTTCTCTTTGCAATGTTTGCTCTCTCTTCCTGCTTGGGTAACTATCCACAGATCTTAGATCAACAGTTCTTCATAGGAACTATTAATCTTTGATATGTATTTTTTTTTCTCTCAGGAAAAGAGTTGAGCCTCTGATGTTTTTATTCTAATGAACTGTGTATATCTTTCTATTGTGCAGACATGGTATCAGCTCAATGCGGGCCTGGGCAAGTTTTTAACCGTGACTACGGTAGTGGTTGCGGGCATTGCACGGCGACATGTCGGCGTATATGCTCCGGTGTTGGCAGAGGTATAGCCAGAGATGGATGCACACCCGCAGTAAATCCATTTAATTTTAATTGGAAAATGTGCGAGTGCTGTTGTGAAGCAGCACCCCCACCTAAACCCAAACCATCCCCACCACCACCATCACCTCCTCCTCCATCTCCATCTCCACCACCCCCACCACCACCATCACCTCCTCCTCCATCTCCATCTCCACCACCCCCACCACCACCATCTCCTCCTCCTCCATCACCATCACCACCTCCTCCATCTCCACCACCCCCACCTCCACCAAGAGGTTTATGTCGCGGTACTGAGGCTTCTTTATCTTACCCAGCAGTGGCCGATTGCTTTTCATCGGACCCATGTCCACGATCCTGTACTTGCCCTTCAGGTGTAACTCCAACAAAACCTAATGTGTGCTTCATGGATATCTGCAGCTGTTGTTGCCCTAACAGCGCCCTTTCGTCATCGTTATTCAATGCAGCACAGTAAGACTATTATGTGTGACGTCACTAACTGGCTGCAAGCCGACGTGGCGTGACATTGAGTGACTTATTTTATGCCGTTTAGTTTCTTCATGACAAAAATAAGCAGCGACTGTCTGTTCGTTTGTTTAACAATGTAGTAGTACGTGATCCGTAATTTTCTATCTTCCATTTGATGTATTTGTATTTGTATTGGTATCATGAAATGCTAGTGTTGATCTACAAGCCGGTAGTAGATACACTAACTTGTCATTTTATGGCTTTCATTCTATTGCTATTAATATGATGTTTTCTTTCTATTAATGTATCAGATTGTTTTAAATCATACGAGTCCGATAGTAGGTTCTCACCAACAGTTTCGGTAAGAAGCTGCACTTTAAAAGCATTGACTGAAAAAAGCAAATTACCAAAAGAGAAAATGGGTCATTTGTCCAAAAAAATTAAAACACGGTTCAAATGGAAGAGTAAAAAACGTACGGGTGAAATAGCCAAAAAAAAAATAGCAAGGATGAAACTGGATTCATCCTGGCTTATACTAAAAAAAATAGCAAGGATGAAACTGGATGCATTTAAAGTGTAAAATAAAAATAAGAAAAAAATATTTGAAAATGGACAGGATGAAACTGGTTACATCCTGCCTATTTTTAAATTTTTGTCCATTTAAACAGTATCTTTTTAATTTTTGGCTATTTAAACAGTATCAAAACCTAAATATCTTTTTCAACCAGGAATTATTGATTTTGGTCTTTTTGACCAATTTTGTGTTACCAAAACTGATCAATCAAATCATACGAGAGTCCGATTTAAGAACACAAAAAATTTACCTAGGAGCACCCACAAACACAACCACTAAAAAATTCTTCCAACCCTCCTCTGGATCTTTTTTACTGTGAAAAACGATAACTAGAGGGTATGTTGTAAAAGGCACCTCGGGTGCTCTCCTATGCGCGCGAGGGGCGTCTAATAAGAAAAACGCCCAAGATGCCAAAATAAAACTTACTTCTGTTGTTTTCTAAATCTAAGGCGCTCGCCTGGGGCGCCTTTTACGACATAGACTAGAAGTAACATCATCTGCCATTTGACGCGATCTTTTTTTTTTTTTTTTTTTTATGTAAACTGACATATGGTCGGTTTTTTTGTTTTGTTTTGTATACGACATATGGTCGGCCTTTATTCTCCTATTTTGCGTATGGCGAATGATATGTAGAAATGTAACATAGTCCATGTTATTACCTCTTTCGTCTGAATTAGTGCTAAATTGGATCAAATTCCCTTCACTCTTTCATTTTGAATGAGGAGTCTTACCCGAGATTATAAATGGCAAAAGGTAGAATCGAAAAGGAAAATTTGAAGAGTTTTTTAATTTAAACACAATAATGAAAAAAAAAAAAAAAAAAAAGTTGGCTCGGTTAAGAAGAGTTTCTCACAATCAAATGACAAAAAACCCGAAATGTACATGTCTAGTGATCCATGTTATTAATCATATAAAGACAGGCCAGCATGCATGTGCTAGTTATTAGCTAAGTGCGGCATGGTAGGGTCTTAGGGGAAAGACCTAGAGCACAGCTGCTGAAATCATACTTCTTGCTTATGAAACGCTAGTCAGATAAAGTACGGCATAGTCGGGAAGTAGGTTTGCATATGTATTTGATCTCTCAGACTTTGTATTTGGTTTTAGTATAACCTCTTCTTTTCGAAAAAAATGCTGTTAGCTAAATGGACCGAAGATATAAGTTCAAATCCCACTCTTACGTGGATGTATGTTTGTTATTTTGTTATAAACCGCTCTGGCCGTCTTTTATCACAACAAAAATTCCGAGAGAAATCTGATAGAAATTTGGAGTGCTTTTCTATCATTGGGTAGGTAAAGAAAACGTAAGATCCCAAAATTTTCTCCGCGGGTTTGTTTGCCATTTTCAAGTTTTCTAAAACTTAAATAGGACAGAGGGAATCTTTTCTTATCTTTAAATGGGTTTATACATCTTTAAATGGGTTTATGGGAAAACCTAACAGGATGGCCAAGATGCTTATATATTCACATGTGACATGTTACACGACCGCAAGGGTCAGTCAGGTACATGGACAAAAACACTGCCTCATATAGTAGTAAAACCTCTCAAATCAATTAAAGGGTAACCAACCATGTCTCTCGTATGACACCAAATGACATGCGACAAAGAAAAGGCAATGGTGAGACCGACAAAATTTAAACAATGGCTTGAAGACAATTACAGTTTTTTTCGATTAAAATGAACTTAGTTCAGTTGTCTTCAAGCCATTGTTTAAATTTTTATCTTTCGTTTTGAGAGCTGTTACAAAATGTCCCAAATGTATTTGATTAACATTAGGGGTATAACATCAGATCAGAGAAACCAGCGAGGCTCATTTGTTTCATGCCATTGAACGAATCAATTTTCATCACTCCTTTAATAACAATAAGTGTCTGTATCTATCTTTCGCCATTGTTTAAATTTTGTCTTTTGTTTATAGAGCTGATATAAAATGTCCCAAATGTATTTGATTAACATTATAGGTATAACATCAGATCAAAGAAACCAGCGAGGCTCATTTGTCTCATGCCATTGAACGAGTCATTTTTCACCACTCCTTTAATAACAATAAGTGTCTGTATCTATTTTCTGCCATTGATTAAATATTGTCTTTTGTTTTGAGAGCTGGTTTAAAATGTCCCAAATAATAAATTTATTTGATTAAGATTATACGTATAACATCAAAGAAACCAGCGAGGCTCATTTGTCTTTAAGTTTAGAAATTAAGTTTCGGTTCACATTCACATGTATATAAGATCTGCCAAAAGAAATCTGCCCATTTTTAGATACAAACTAAAATAATGGCCATCGGGTTTTTCACCCATTTAGATCTATAATTGCAGGAAAGATATCATCGGTTAAATGGTTGACAGAGAGGCTAAGCTAATGAGTTTTTGTTTTCATTACCAAATCGGTTCTTGTATTTTCTAATGCTTACAGCGTGTAGATTCTTGTTTTCCAACCGACCAGGCAATTTCCTTGAGGAAAGCAAGATTTTGGAGCGTACCACTTGTGATAACATTGTTTATGTTCAGCTTATGAAAAATCTGACAATTTGGTAATAGGAGATTAATCGTATTGACAACCAAATCGATAATAAGTTTTCTTTTTTGTTGTGGGTGGGGGATTCGTTTGTTCAACTCACAAACTTTTTCGTATAATCCATTAGCTTACTCAACAGCAAACTACTTTAAGTGCCAGTGATTTCTTTTGTATTTTGTAAAGGCTTTTTATTTTTAATATAACCTTTTCTTCACAAAAGAAAAAATAAGTGGAAAAGACCTAGCCAAACTCCATTTAACCATTTAAATGCCCTTATACAGTCCTAGATTTTTCTGCACGATTGAAATTTAATTTAAATGGATTTACCGACTCAAAGGTGAAACTGAAAAATTGGGTTGTTTTGTCTTCAGACTTAGATCAAAACTAGATTAGTTTGCCGTTCATTATTGGGTGATTTTGGAAACTTAGGTGATTTATAAATGGTTGTTATTTTCGGAGTTTTTGGTTGTGATTTTATGCTAAGAACAAATTTACACAACACTGTAAAGATTCAATAATTATATAATTGATATTTTTAGGTGTCTAGATTAAATTTTCTAGAAGAAAAAAAATCAGTTGAAAGAAACTATGGACACCAAGAACTGGGGGAGAGGGTATATTAGCAAAGCAGAAATAGTAACATATGCTCCCTCCGTCCATTTTTAAGAGTCCGCTTTGACTTTGTCAAGATGAAAATGAGGGTATATTATCTTTCCGACTTCTCTCTTTACTATTTCCTCATGTTACTTATATTTTTGGTACTGTTCTTTAATTAGAAACATTGAGGACAATGTTAGATTTAAGTTTGGGGGTGGGGTAGAAATTTTTGTTACCTTTTTGTTACAATAAATAAACTCCAAAGCCTAGAAATTTATGCTTATTAAGGATGGCACTAACCAATATAAGTGGATGGAAGCATTTTGGTTGTAGGAGTTGAGGAACCAATCTGATTAGATGGAAACATCTAAAGAGTCTATTCATAAAAGAACAAAGCTCAGGTGTTAGAAATAACATGATAGTTTCACCATATCTCGTTGAGTCCTTTTCACTTCTGTTTTTATTTTGTTTTGTTTTTAAGCTACGTTTCTCTAAGTGATTAGGTGGGGCCCATGAATCAAGTTGTTACCAATGCTAGGGTGGATTAGTGTGATTGAGATGCCAAAAAAAAAAAAAAAAAAAAAAAAAAAAAGATGAAAAGAAAAAAAGAAAAAAAAAGTGAAAAAAATAAAAATAAAAAAAAATTGAGACCAGACCATCAGACCAACCGGAATAAATTCAATAAAGTCGTCCACTGGACCCCTGGTATATGCCAGTTGGGTTGACCTAGAGTTAGGATTATCGACTACTGGTTCCCTAGTATATGCCGGTGTGTTGATATTAGTCAGACTAGTATCTCAGTCCATTAGGATAGGTTCATTTTGGCGGAGGCCTTCAGACAGATATGGGAAACACCGTTCACTTAGTAAACATCAAAACCATCTATGTTTTTCTCTATATCCATCTTCTTGATCTATCCATGTGATTAGTGATGTCCATAGTGCGACTATCTTAGTAGAACTCTGTGACTTATATGTGAATTTAGTATGCTTGAGTGCAAACTCGTGTACAACAATTGGAATTTCGCATCAGGGTACTTCCTCCTGTAGTCAATAAGTATGCCAACCAAGGAGATTCTTTAGTGCCTTCCAAGGTTCTGCCTAGATAGCTAGGGTCTGGAGTAAAGGTTTTGTGGGTACACCTCTAGTAAACCCTCTCGAGATTATAACTCGGCCACTAGGGCCACCTAGGGGTTTAAAGGCTTATTGCATATGCTAAATGCAATCGACGATGCCTGCGACAGTGAGTTAGGATTTGATTTTATTTTTGCTCGAGGACTAGCAAATAATAGGTTTGGGGGTATTTGATAAACACATTTTTGTGTCTAATTTGTCTCGCTTCTATATATTGATAGTGCTCATTTTTGTACTTATTATGGTGTTTTATGTGTGTGTAGGTATTTTTGGCCAATAAATATTTTTGGAAAAATCGGCTTGAAAAGTTGTCTAATGCACCCGGAGGAGTTGTTATTGGCACCCACAGTTTGGATAAGGGGCACCTCTAGGACACCCATACTATGGTTAGGGGGCATCCTTTCTTCATCATTCAAATCTTTTTTTGGCGGGAAAATAAACCAGCGCACCTGCAGATTTAGGGTTGATATTTTGGGGCGATTTTAAAGAGATTCAATCGCTGAAATCACTTGTAATGGACATGGTCGAGCTAAACAGACCTGGTATGGTCGATATATTTAATCCAGTTGGGCTAGAACTCGAGTTAGAATAAAACAGGGAGGATAGTTCTTCTCGGGTTTGTTGGACTCTGTTGAGATGTTACGGTGGAGATTTAATCGTTGTTTTGGCTTGGGATGATCCTCTTGGAGTATAACAGAGCTATTATGGGTGTTTTGTTCGGCTAGAATTGGTTGCATAGTCGAGTAGGACAGAAACAGAGGTGAAGAAAGTTACGGGTCCTGTGGAGCTTATTTTTGGAATCTCAAGGAGACTAAATTGTAGATAAGTTTCCCAAAGATTCTCATTTATACAAGGAAGAGTTTTAGAGGATTTGGAGAGTTCAGAAACGCGTAAATAAGTCGGCAGAAAGAAGAGAAAAAGAGGAAAGTCCGTGACTTTTTGTGCAATAATAATCAAGATTTTTACGGAATTAAGCTGACCTGTTGGCTATATAAGGGTTGCTGTGAGTCACAAATAGGGTTACGTACACTTTGGGGAGGTTTAGAAGAGAACAAGAAGCTGAAATCACGAGTTGAACATTTCTTTCTGCTGCTGCAATACCAAGAACACGAAGAACATAAGACGCACAAGGAACTGTCGTAGAGAACTATCGTTTTTCAACAGCAGAAACTGTGTATCGTTTACCAATTGTGGTTGCATTAGGTCTTTAGCCACTGTTCCTATTTTGTAACAGAGATTTTGTAACACATATACATTGTTGCGAATCGGCTGTTTTATCACTTTTCATCCTTTTAATCATCTTTTGAGCCATAAACACATATTTTGAGACCATGATTAATATGAGGAGCTAAACCCCATTGCTGAGGCGATAGAGGAAGCTATTTTTCCAACAAGAAGTGGTATATCCTTATTTATCTATTTATTTGCAATTATTATATGATTATTTACCTTGATCGAAAATTGTTTGAATGATTTTTGTTAAACAATTGTGATTTCTTTTGATAGAGCATACTTGGACCTAGGTTTTTGATGTTCTATGCTTCGGATTTACAATTGTTATTTTGAAAATCTACTTGTTGCAATAGTTTAGAATCAAATTGAATGAGAAAATTGCATGAATATAAATATTGGATTAAATCGCTTTGAACTTGGAAAATAGTGGAATCTTAGCCTCAGTGTTCTTTTAATATTGATATCAACTTTTTCAGTGTTTGATATAATTATTAGTGATTTTTCTATTTTAGTTTTGAATTTATGTCTAAAAAAATCCTTCACAAGTTCGAGAATCGAATCACTTTTCTTACCACTTTACAAACAACTTCAAAATCACATCAATTTTTGGCGCCGCTGCCGGGGACTTGTTTTTAGGGTTTTAGATTTATTTTTAGAAAAAAAAATTGTATTAGGGTTTATCTATTTTTGTAATTTTTCATTTCTTTTTGGACTTTGAACTTTTGGACTTTGGACATTATTTTTATTTTTACCTTACGGAAGGGTACTTTAAATATAAACTGTTTGCATAGAAGGAGGACAATTACGATATTGTCTCTGCACCTTGGGTTCGTACACTGACATAGGATTCAATGGCCCTAGTCGACTACAACCGGTTCATCCCCAGTCTTGAACGGGAGGTAAGATTCTGAACACTCGCGAATCCCCTGTCAGCGAGTTATTGGATTCCTTCGTTTGCATATATGCTGAGGACTTGAATACGGTTGCTTTAATTTTTTAGTAAAGGGCAAGGCCTGGCCATACAAGATAAGGGTTCGGATTTCATCACCGTTCTCTTCTTGCCCGTCTTAGGAACACGTAACCTACGCGAACCTAAGCCTTAAAATTTTGACTAGAACGAGACCAATAAGGTAACGAGCTTAATAGGAAAGTCATTCAAAAAATATTGGTTACTCTTTTAAGCATACTTCAAAGTTCATGATGGTTTCTGTGAGTTGAATGCGTGATTGCGCCGCCTTGTAATTCCAGTGAGGCCTTGGGTATCAAAGATCCACCGAGCTTCCCTTGCCTCTATTCAACTTACTTTGACTCGGATTGATTCCAGAGGGGTTTTCTTAAATTGTAACGAAATCCCTTTCGAAGGATTAGAAGCTGGTCTAGAAACAATCTAAGTGGAGCCATCATGCTTTTTGTTTGCTAGAAATCTCTAGGTTTGCTTTGGTTGAGTCGGCCTTGATTTGTGATTGCATAGAATCCCCTTCCTTATTCTTTTGCATGTCTGAACGTAAAAAAGACGCCCTAGGTAGATTTGTTAAAGAGAAACCTAGTAGTTCTAAGCGTCTCGATTACCTCAATTTAGAAAGTACGATTTTTGAAGAGTCCGTTTTTGAACATCCGTTTGAGGAGACAATCCCTAATATTCCGATAGTGGCAGAAATGGAAACTTTGAAAGCTTTGTTGAACCCGACTAGGACTACTCGTCCCTCGTGTATCAGGTTAGCTAAAACGGAAGCAAATTATGAACTTAAACCTGGGACCTTGTTTGCTCCCAATCTTCTTAGGGAAAGAAAATGAAAACCCCTATTTCCATGTTAGGGACTTTGAGGAAATTTGTAGTACCCTAAAGATTAGAAACCTTGATGATGATGCTTTGAAACTCAGGTTATTCCCTTTTTCCTTGAAAGATAAAGCCAAATCGTGGCTATATAGTTTGGCTTCTGGTTCAATTGAAACATATGAACAACTTACATCTGCCTTTTTGAACAAGTTTTTCCCTAGGCACAAAACATCGTCTATTAGGACGCAAATCTGCACATTTTCTCAACAGGAGGGAGAATCTTTGTATAGGTATTTGGAAAGGTTCAATGATCCATTAGCCCAATGTCCTCATCATGGTCTACAAAAGGTTAGGTTAGTTCAGATCCTTTATGAGGTTTTAGATTATTCCACTACGACCACAGTAGAATCTATGTGTACAGGTGGGTTTGAAAACCAAACAATCGATGAGGCGATGACATAGAAATCACCGAAAAGACCCAACAATGGGAAAATAATAGGGAACCCTAGAAAACAATTCTTCTAGGCAGAGGAAACGTTAATAGGGTAGAAGGAGGCTTTGAATCAGATGCCAAAATTAAATACGCAATAGCAAAAAGGTTAGAAGCTTTAGAAGTGGGTCAGACTAGTGGTAGATTGGAGCCTTTTTGGGAAGTCCAGAATAATGAAGAGCAAGCCAATGCTCTTTATAATAACACTAGATTGTATAACCGTCAGAAGTTTTACCCATATTCAGAAACCTATAATCCTGGTTGGAGAAACCATCCGAACCTTTCATGGTCTAAGGGCCAGAATCAAGGTCAGTTTAGTAATTCTAATGCTCCCCCAGGTTTTGGCTATACTAAGAATCCTTCAGACCAGTTCGGTTTGAGAATCGGTGAGATAAGAAAATCCTAAGCTTAGAGGAGTCTCTCAACTTGTTAACTCAAAGAAATGTAAAATTTCAAATATCGGTAGAACAAAGTCTACAAGCTAGTAACAGGATAGGACAAGAAAATAGTCAGGCTATTTTCGAGTAAAAAACCCAGGTTGGTCTGATAAATGAGTCTTTGAGAGAAAGAGGTAAGTTTCCTAGTCAAACAATACCCAACCCTAGAGGAGTTCATGAAGTAGGTGCGAAATCATCGAATCAGTTGAATTCTATTAGAACCCTTAGGATTGGTAGAGTAGTAGACAATTAGGTAACCATGCCCGATAGTGAACATACTGTAGTTCACCCCTCAGAATCTCACCCCTCAGGACCACCACTAGCTGAGGAGACTGATAAAATTTCTGATGATGCCAATTCGGTTCCTGAGAGGTCTGATCCTAGAGCCCCGTTTCCCCAACTATTAGTACTAACAAAGAAGGAATCGAACTTTAATGACATATTGGACGTTTTTAAGCAAGTTACCATAAACCTTCCTTTATTAGATGCAATTATGCAAATTCCTGCTTATGCCAAGTTCCTTAAGGATATGTGTACGCGAAAGCGAAAACTTAGCGTCCATAAGAAAGACTTTTTAGCTAGTCACGTAAGTTCCATCATTCAGAACACCACAACTCCAAAGTACAAAGACCCAGGTTCCCTTACCATTGCTTGTACAATAGGTAAACACCGGGTAGAAAAAGCTTTACTTGACTTAGGAGCCGGTGTGAACTTACTGCCGTACCATGTGTACTTACAGCTAGGACTTGGTGAAATGAAACCTACTTAGATGACATTGCAGTTAGCTGATAGGTCTTTTCAAATTCCTCGAGGTGTTATTGAGGATGTTCTTATTGAGGTCGACAAGTTTATTTATCCAGTGGATTTCCTGGTCCTAGATACCCAACTTGTCCTCGACCCAGAGAACCAGATACCTGTGATATTAGGTCGCACATTTTTATCTACGTCTAATGCGATCATTAACTGTCGAAATGGTGTGATGAATTTATCTTTTGGTAATATGACTATGGAGATGAACATTTTTAATGTCAGTAAGTTACCCTATGAGCTAGATGACACATGTGTTGAAGAGGTGAACATGATAGAAGCCTTAGTTCATGAGTCATTACCAAACATCTTGTCTGAGGACCCATTAGAAAATTGCCTATCCCATTTTGGTTTAGATTTTGACGACAATAGCACTATTGAACAAGTGAATGCTCTATTAGATTCTACCCATATGTTAGACACTGATAGATGGAAAGATAGGTTCGAACCATTACCAGTTTCTAAGACTACCTTAATTCCTTCTTTAAAAGAGCCTCCTAAGTTGGACCTAAAACCACTACCCGACACTCTAAAGTATGTCTTCTTACGCCCATCTGAGACTTTACCTATGATTGTAGCTTCCGATTTGGATAGTGATCAGGAAAGTAGGCTAGTAAAAGTACTTCAAGACAATAAGGAAGCTTTAGGGTAGACTATAGCAGACATTAAGGGTATAAGTCCTACTGTGTGTATGCATCAGATTCATTTAGAAGAAGACTCCAAACCTTCTAGGGAGATGCAATGTCGACTGAACCCTAACATGAAAGAGGTAGTTCGAAAAGAGGTGCTTAAGTTGTTGGATGCGGGTATCATCTACCCAATTTCAGACAGTAAGTGGGTTAGCCCTGTTCAGGTTGTCCCCAAGAAGTCAGGTATCACTATAGTCCAGAATGATAATAATGAGTTAATCCCAACCCGAGTGACCACGGGATGGTGTGTCTGTATTGACTACAGGAAATTGAACAAGTTCACAAGGAAGGATCACTTTCCCCTTCATTTTATCGACCAAATGCTAGAGAGATTAGCTGGACATAGTCATTATTGCTTCTTAGATGGCTACTCCGGTTATAATCAGATCGTTATTGCCCCAGAAGACCAAGAAAAAACCACTTTTACCTATCCATTTGGTACCTTTGTGTATAGACGCATGCCTTTTGGGCTATGTAATGCCCCTGCGACTTTTCGGCGTTGTATGATGAGCATATTTTCCGATATGGTAGAACGGTTTCTAGAGGTCTTTATGGATGATTTTTCAGTGTTTGGTTCATCTTTTGATGAGTGCTTGCATCATTTGACATTAGTGTTGACTAGGTGTAAGGAAAAGAATTTAGTGCTTAATTTGGAAAAATGGCATTTCATGGTTAAATCAGGAATTGTGTTAGGGCACATCGTTTCTTCTAAGGGTATAGAGGTAGATAAAGCCAAAGTTGACCTTATTAAGACTTTACAGGTCTCAAAAACCGTAAAAGATATTAGGTCATTCCTAGGGAATGCAGGTTTTTACTGTCGATTCATTAAGGATTTTAGCTTGATTTCTAGACCTCTTTGCAATTTGCTTGCAAAAGATGTTAAGTTTGTCTTTGATGATGCTTGTTTAGAGACTTTTGAGAAGTTTAAGAATTTACTCACTACTGCCCCGATAGTCTCGGCACCTAACTGGAACCTACCCTTTGAAATTATGTGTGATGCTTCAGATTATGCTATAAGTGTTGTGCTAGGTCAGCGAGAAAACAAATTACTTCATGTGATTTACTATGCTAGCAAAACTCTGAATGATGCCCAAATGAACTATACAACTACCGAGAAGGAACTGTTAGCCATCGTGTTTTCCTTGGATAAGTTTAGATCCTACCTATTAGGTTTTAAGATCATAATCTATACCGATCATGCTGCTTTGAAATACCTTTTGTCTAAGAAGGATACCAAACCTAGATTGATTAGGTGGATCCTTTTGTTACAAGAATTCTGTCCTGACATTAGAGACAAAAAGGGTGCCGAAAATGTAGTAGCAGACCACTTGTCTAGGCTAGTTGTTAGTTCCCCTAATGATTCCCTTCCTATAAGGGATAGCTTTCCTGATGAACAATTTTTCTATCTTTCCCAATCACCTTGGTATGCGAATATAGTGAATTATCTTGTTACTGGTCGAATGCCTCAACATTGGGGTAAGCAAGATCGTTCTAGATTTTTAGCCGAGGATAAGCATTTATTTTGGGACGATCTTTATCTGTTTAAGTATTGTCCAGACCAGATTATTAGGAGATGTATACCTGAGAGTGACCAGTCCATTATTATCTCGTTTTGTCATGAACATGCATATGGGGGTCATTTTAGTGCTAAGAAGACTGCTGCTAAGATATTGCAGTGTGGTTTTTACTGGCCTTCGTTGTTTAAAGACTCCCATAGTTATTGTGTTTCTTGTGAGCGTTGCCAGAGGTTAGGAACCATTTCCCGTAGAAATATGATGCCTTTGAACCCTATTTTAGTGATCGAGGTCTTTGATGTGTGGGGCATTGATTTTATGGGTCCATTTCCTAATTATTTAGGTTATCTTTGCATACTTGTTGCTGTAGACTATGTGTCTAAGTGGGTTGAGGCGGTTTCGTGTAAAACAAATGACCACAGGGTCGTAGTCCATTTTTTGAAAGAGAACATACTTACACGTTTTGGTACGCCGCGAGCTATAATTAGTGATGGAGGTTCACACATTTGTAATAGACCGTTTGCACTTTTAATGAAACAATATGGTATTACCCACAAAGTAGCAACCCCATATCACCCAAAGACTAGTGGTCAGGTAGAGGTCTCCAATAGGGAAATTAAGCGTATTTTAGAGAAAACAGTTAATCCTAACACTAGTCCAGAAAGGGCTATTAATCACACTTTTAAATGACAAATTAATTACGTGAATAATGTTTCACAAACGAATTCCGTCATATAACAAGAAAATACTAGCTCCCATCAATTAACACAAAAAAGTTGTCATTTTAAAACGTGATAATATACTAGGTGCGTGATTTATTAATAAACCGTTATATCACGGATTAAGTCTGACACATATATTTATTATTTATATGCCCGCTGCTAATCTATTAATGCATACCCAAAACTGGCTAGCCAGACGTGATGCCACGTTACTACAAAATGGTTATCCGCCTACCAGTAAATTTCCGTGAGACTTTTATATGGTTCGGTATTGGACCTATTTGGTTCCTAGTGGAGGACATAGAACATCTAGTTTTTATAGGCCCAGTTTTTAAGTTCTCTTCATTTCGTTCTCAATGTCTTTTTATTCTAACCCTAACCTCTCTTCTCCGTCTGCTGCATCTCCTAAACTAGAAACTGAAAAATTCAAGAAAAACTAAACTCAAACTTAGTCTCCATCTTTTTCGTCTTCATCCTCAAAATCCAAATTCTCCAACAAACCCAAAGACAATAACAACAGTTTGTTTCTTATTAAACAAACCCCTTACTTTACGTATGATTCTTCTTTTTCGTTTTCCCTTGTTCAATTTGGATTTGATTATATCTAATGTTCTCGTAATATTATAAGGTTTTCATAAAAAAAATCTGATTTGGATAAGATTGTTGTAAAGACTCTAGGGTTTTAAGTGAAATTGGGGATTATTTTTTGAATCTGGAATTCATTACCGATTTTGACTTCTTCATGTTTGTTAATACAGGTCGATCTGAATCGATTCACGTTGTTCTTTGTGATTTCAATAATGTGGAAGGTCTTCCCAAGGTAAAATGGATTTTTTAAGTTTTATTTTGAAAATTCCCTTTTGAACAGTTATTATTATTGTTTAAGATGTTCTTTTTAGGGGTTTCTATGGTATGGGATTCCTAATATGTTCTTTGATGTTAATCAATTTGATACATATAGCTTTTTTCTATATTTGTTAGGATTTCAAGTTTTTTTGTCTCTGTAGTGACTGTTTTAGAATCATGGGTTTCAATCTTTATGTGTGGTTTTATCTATAAATGATTTTCAGATTCACGGCTAGGGGTTGAAAGATGAATCTCTTATAATCATTTTCATATGTCATCTGATGTCGATTGGGGACAATTCCAAAACCTTGGCCTCGTCCTTGTTCAGGATCACGACATACAAATCATTCCAAAGATACAAGAAAAGTAAGACCGTTTCCTCTATATTACATGTTTTGTGGGGGATTATTTACTGTGACAGTAATTAATTTGAGTTCTTCAGGTGCTCCTGTGCTTGAATATGAGATCGTAACTGATCCTTAATTTCAAGATACTGCAATTGTACTGAAGTCAAAGAAAGATGCTGGAATTGCATTGAAACCAAAGCAAGAAGTGGTTGCTTAATCTGTCGTTCAAGTTGTGCATAAGAAGTTCTTCAAAATCTTAATGTCAATGAGGTTGTTGTGATTTAGATATAGGCTTAAGTTTTGAGGTCTTCTAGCATATTACTTGCATTTCGTCGCCGTTTAATCCTTTCGAGTTCCTTTATAAGTTTTGGAAACTTCTTCCCTTTGATCCACTTGAGATCTGCAAAGCATGGAATAGAACTTGTTTCTACGATTGTGGATTATTTTGCTTATTTGTTTTAAAGTTCATCGTATTTAAGGTCAGTTCACCAATACTAAGGATTGTTCTCTTTTGCTGCATCTCTCAACGATGTATAATATCTTTTCTTTGCACCTGTAAGTTGTAATTTTTATTTTGGTATTAGAGTAACATGTGATTGCGAGTTAGGTCACATATGTTATAAGACTGGTTCATCTCTTGTTTGTGGTTTTTATTATTGTACTTTGTTTTTATGCAGATGGAAGCAGCTGAAATATCTTATTTGGTATGTGAGGCTTTTCTTATTAGAAGAGATTTTTTGAAAGCAATCCCTGATTTCCAATTTTGAGCCAAGGAAGGAAAAGAGGAAACCGGTCCCACAAAGACCAATTTCTACGTCCAAGACCACTCACGCACCACCACGGCCCCACCACGCCTATCCGTCCTTGCACGTTCCACCATGCTATCTCCGCGGCCCCCTACCAAGCCATTCGCTCCTTTATAGTGGCCCCACCATGCCTAGCCGTCCGTGTACGTCTCGTCTTGCCAAGGCCACACTATGCCAAGACTCCTGCTCCACTGTCGCGACCCTATCATCCACGCGAGTTTTCCTTACCAAGACCAAGCCACCTCTTGGACCCTCGAGACAAGCCGTCCACTTGCGTCGCCTTCCAAGACCACGCCACCTCTTGGCCCATCGAGCCAATCCGTCCACTTGCGTCGCCTTCCAAGACCGTGCCCCCTTTTCCTTGGAGATGTACGACCAGACCAAGCCGGTAACTTTCATCTCACCACTCCACGGTCTGCATTCCCAGTACAACTTACGCAGGGCCGCCAACACGGGAAGCCAAAACTCTCTTTACCACTCAAAAAGGTTAGTCGGATTCTCCTGACCATCTTTGCAACGATTTACACCTCGATTCCATCCTGTCTATCACCATCATATGCTTACCTCGCAACAAGGCACCTGTCCCGAGCTAAGCAGGGGACTTAATGTTGATGGTGGTTTTTAGCTTAGGGTTAAAATCGTAAAATACTAAACCCTAGCAGACAGTGATGTCACAACATTTAAAGTAACAAACATTTACTAGGCACATTTATTGAAACCTTTAATGTGTCCCTAAATAAATTACCGGGGTATCTTTTTCAAATTATGGTTACGACAATCCAAACCCTAATTCCCTCCGAGCCAACGGCAAATCATGCCAGCCACACCGACCGCGCCAAAGCATGCCAACCATGCTATCCGCACCTCTGTGCCAATGGAAAATCATGACAGCCACATCGACCGCGCCAAAGAATGCCAACCATGCTATCCGCACCTCTGTGCCAATGGAAAATCATGCCAGCCACACCGACCGCGCCAAAATCATGCCAACCATGCTAGCTGCACCTCTGTGCCAATGGAAAATCATGCCAGCTACAATGACCGCGCCAAAGCATGCCAACCATGCTAGCCGCACCTCTGTGCCAATGGCAAATCATGCCAGCCACACCACCCGTGCCAAAGCATGCCAACCATGCTAGCCGCACCTCTGTGCCAATGGCAAATCATGCCAGCCACACCGACCACGCCAAAGTATACCAACCATGCTAGCCGCACTTCTGTGCCAATGGAAAATCATGCCAGCCACACCACCCGCGGCAAAGCAAGCCAACCATGCTAGCCGCACCTCGGTGCCAATGGCAAATCATGCCAGCCACACCGACCGCGCCAAAGCATGCCAACCATGCTAGCCGCACCTCGGTGCCTATCAAAACGAAGGCGTGCAATAATCAACGGTTGCTCTTCAATCCCAGGAGAAAATCCTGGACGTCTAAGGTTACCAAACGACCTTTGCCCCAAAACCCTAGCTTGGTCACGCACCTAGCCCAAGCTAGTCACGCCATGCGCCTATGGAAAACCCTTGGCCCCACATGGAAAGCCAAAACCGCACCTAGCCCAAGGTAGCCACGCCATGCGCCTATGGCAAACCCTTGGCCCCACATGCCAAGCCAAACGAAACCTAGCCAAGCTAGCCACGCCATGCCAAACACACTTTTCCTTGGCCCTAGCCATGCTAGTCACATCATGCCAAGCCAAACGCCCTTGCCTTGGCCCTATCCACGCCATACGCCCATGGCAAACTCTTGGCCCCACATGCCAAGCCAAGCCAAACCTAGCCAAGATAGTCGCGCCATTCCAAACGCAATTTGCTTTGGCTCTAGCCATGCTAGTCAAATCATGCCAAGCCAAACACCCTTGCCTTAGCCCTAGCCACGCCATACGCCCATGGCAAACCCTTGGACCCACATGCCAAGCCAAAACAAACCTATCCAAGCTAGCCGCACCATGCCAAATGCACTTTGCCTTGGCCCTAGCCATGCTAGTCACATCATGCCAAAACAAATGCCCTTGCCTTGGCCCTATCCACACCATACGCCCATGGAAAACTCTTGGCCCCACATGCCAAGCCAAGCCAAACCTATCCAAGCTAGCCGCGTCATGCCAAACGCACTTTTCCTTGGCCCTGGCCATGCTAGTCACATCATGCCAAGCCAAACGCCCTTGCCTTGACCCTAGCCACGCCATACGCCCATGGCAAACTCTTGGCCTACATGCCAAGCCAAGCCAAACCTAGCCAAGCTAGCCGCGCCATGCCAAACGCACTTTGCCTCGGCTCTATCCATGCTAGTCAGATCATGCCAAGACAAACACCCTTGCCTTGGCCCTAGCCACGCCATACGCCCATGGATGCCAAGCCAAACCAAAACTAGACAAGCTAGCCGCGCCATGCCAAACGCACTTTTCCTTGGCCCTAGCCATTCTAGTCATATCATGCCAAGCCAAACGCCCTTTCCTTGGCCCTAGCCACGCCAACGCCCATGGCAAACCCTTGGACCCACATGCCAAGCCAAAACAAACCTGGCCAAGCTAGCCGCACCATGATAAATGCACTTTGCCTTGGCCCTAGCCATGCTAGTCACATCATGCCAAGCCAAACACCCTTGCCTTGGCCCTAGCCATGCCATACGCCCATGGCAAACCCTTGGCCCCACATGCCAAGCAAAAATCGCACCTAGCCAAAGCTAGCCACGCCCAAGGCGAACCCTTGGCCCCACATGCCAAGCTTATCCACACCCTAGCCGCGCCACCCTGTTGGCCTTCCCTACACGGCCACCAAAACGAAAGCGTGCAACAATCAACGGTTTCCCTTCAATCCCAGGAGCAAATCCTAGCCATCTAATGTTACCAGACGACACATGGTAACCTTTGGCCCGAGAACCTAAGTTTGGCCACGCCAAACCTTGCCATGCCAACGACATGCCAACCTAGCCGCGCCACCACGTTGGCCCTCACTACGCGGCTACCAAAACGAAGGCGTGCAATAATCAACGGTTGCCCTTCAATCCCAGGAGCAAATCCAAGCCATCCAAGGTTACCAAACGACACATGGTAACCTTTGGCCCGAAAACCTTAGTTTGGCCACGCCAAACCTTGCCATGCCAACGACATGCCAACGTAGCCGCGCCACCACGTTGGCCCTCACTACGCGGCTACCAAAACGAAGGCGTGCAACAATCAACGGTTGCCCTTCAATCCCAGGAGCAAATCCTAGCCATCCAAGGTTACCAGACGACACATGGTAAACTTTGGCCCGAAAACCTAAGTTTGGCCACGCCAAACCTTGCCATGCCAACGGCATGCCAACCTAGTTGCGCCACCCATTTTTAAATACTTTTTCTTATTTTTAATTTACATCAGGATGCATCCAGTTTCATCCTTACTCTTTTTTAAGTTCAAGACAGGATGCATATTCTAGCTTTACTCCTTAGCTGAGGATGGATATTTTCTTTGTATTTTACTTTTATTTTTATATTTTCACCAAAAATTTGGAGTCTATAAACAAATGTAATGGCTTAAATGATAGTTTACTAAAGGTAAATTTTTCTCTATATATGCCGCATTCTTAAATTTCCATGAATGTTTATATAAGTAATTATGTGTGCGTGATATTTTTTAGATTTCTCATTCCCATTTTCCCCATGTTGTAGTCTTCCACTAAAAGGAAGGGTTCATAAATAATTGCAAAGGCATAGAGTTATTAGGTTACATGGTCATGTTGTGATGGCATTTTGACGTTGCATTCCTTTGGAATGGGTTTTTCTAAATTTACCAATCTTTATTCTACTCCCACAAAATAATTACAAATATAAAAATATTCCAGTTTACATCATCATTATGATTTTATCTACGGATTTTTCTTCTTTTGATAAGCATTGCGCAAGCCCAATCTTCTGGCATATCAAACACTATAGAAGAAAATAATACACCAAATTTCTGAGTAGGAGGTTGGTTCCATCTTTGTTCCAGGCGTATTGATAAATGAAAATTTTATTCAACCGGGAGATCAGCAAGAGAGGAACAAGGACGGAAAGAAACCGTCACTAATACCTTTTGGGACGATTTTTGAATCCCTTAGAATGCTTTAACACCGTCCCTGTATGTCTTCCATTTTGTAGGCGCATAGTTGCGCTCATTGATAAAGCCTTCTGGTCGATGATATAGGGACTCAAAGAATTCTTCTCAGCCATCCTTAACTACACCCATAGGCTACCGCTAAGGGCAGGCCTAGTTTTTTTTACAGGAATCTAACTAAATGGGGTTCCCAACAAATACAAATAGAAAAATAATTTATATGTAGTAAAACAAAATCTCCAATTTGCTGTCTTTTGTTTTGATTCTGGTTAGATTGAATTTTTAATTTGCTCAACTCTGTCATTTTTGTTAAAAAACATATAGTCTTATAGATCTCAGTGGGTAGCTG
Source organism: Papaver armeniacum (assembly GCA_023531295.1). NCBI lineage: Eukaryota > Viridiplantae > Streptophyta > Magnoliopsida > Ranunculales > Papaveraceae > Papaver > Papaver armeniacum. The sequence goes on from JAJJWW010011156.1 coordinate 192,853, forward strand.
AGTTACTGAGTAGTACGTACTATAACTTAAATGTTCTATAAATAATAGACAAAGTATATCGATCACTTAAATCCACACCAAAGTGGGTGGTATATCTCACTAGCTAGATCATAATGATCATCATGATGTCTTGGAGGGTTTTCCTCTTTGCAATACTTTCCTTGTCTGCAAATTCGCGTAAGTATTCAGTAGCCATACTTAAAAGGCTATAAGTAATACCTGTTTATAAATGAAAAACTTCTTATTGTAGGTTATTGTCTATCTTATTGTGACTGGTTCCTCAATGTTATTTTGGCCAATGAATACGGGTTGTTTTTAACGACTGATGTTGATTTTTCGCTGTATATGCAGAGATGGCATCTTCACAATGCATGACCGGAGAAGTTTATGGCCAATACAAATCACCATCAGACGTGGCGGATTGCGGTTGGTGCACAAATCAATGTGAGAGTATATGCTCTAAGATTGGCAGGTCCATTCGCAGTGATGTTTGTGAAATTAAATCTACTGGTTTATTGATGAGAAGACCTTATCTAGACTGCAAATGTTGTTGTCAAGCAACTACAGACACAGACATAATAACATCTGCGTCATCACTTTCTCTTCCATCTGAATTCCCACAACATACAACCTCGCCAACAGAAGAAGATTGTAAAGAAAGACAAGAACCATACGAAAATATTTCAATATTTGAGGATGGCCAAACATGCGACGATTGTTTGAGTATGTTAAAAAAAACATGCGAAGCCCAGAAACGTAGATCTGTAAGTGTGAATTGTAGAGAAAATCCACGAAACTCTACTGCTAAGCTAAGATGCGAAGGTTGTTGTAGCCCCCTTCCTCCATCCTCACCACCTCCTCCACCTTCACCCCCACCGCCATCACCACTCCCACCATCACCTTTGGCTCCACCTCCTTCTCCTCCGACATCTCCACCACCTCCTCCACCTTCACCCCCACCTCCATCACCGCCACCACCATCACCTTCTCCTCCACCTCTACCGCCATCCCCACCCCCACCTCCATCTCCATCACCGCTTCAGCCTTCTCCTACGCCCCCATCTTCACAACCTCCGCCACCTCCTTCACCATCACTACCACCTTCAAGTCCACCCTCACCAACACCTCCATCCCCATCGTCTCCTCCTCCGCCATTTTGTAGTATTGATCCAATAAGTGCAACAATGCCAGACTGTAACGATTGTGAAAGTACATGTCAAGATATATGCTCCGGGAGTTCATATACTAAACAATGTTTGCCAACAAATACTGAACGATTTTTATGTGAATGTTGTTGTGCATCAGACACACCACCTTTATCCCCACCTCCATCTCCATTACTACCACCTACAAGTCCACCTTCGCCAACACCTCCTTCCTCATCACCACCTCCGCCACCTCCTTCACCATCATCACCTCCAAGTCCACCCTCACCAACACATCCATCCCCATCGTCTCCTCCTCCGCCATTTTGTAGTATTGATCCAATAAGTGAAACAATGCCCCGGTAACGATTGTGAAAGTACATGTCAAGATATATGCTCCGGGCGTTCATATACTAAACAATGTTTGCCAACAAATCTTTGAACGATTTTTATGTGAATGTTGTTGTGCATCGAAACACCACCTTTATCCCCACCTCCATCTCCATTACTACCACCTACAAGTCCACCTTCGCCAACACCTCCTTCCTCATCACCACCTCCGCCACCTCCTTCACCATCATCACCTCCAAGTCCACCCTCACCAACACCCGCATCCCCATCGTCTCCTCCTCCGCCATTTTGTAGTATTGATCCAATAAGTGCAACAATGCCAGTGTAACGATTGTGAAAGTACATGTCAAGATATATGCTCCGGGAGTTCATATACTAAACAATGTTTGCCAACAAATACTGAACGATTTTTATGTGAATGTTGTTGTGAATCTGGAACACCACCTTTATCCCCACCTCCATCTCCATTACTACCACCTACAAGTCCACCTTCGCCAACTCCTCCTTCCTCATCACCACCTCCGCCACCTCCTTCACCATCATCACCTCCAAGTCCACCCTCACCAACACCTCCATCCCCATCGTCTCCTCCTCCGCCATTTTGTAGTATTGATCCAATAAGTGCAACAATGCCGGTATGTAATGATTGTGAAAGTACATGTCAAGATATATGCTCCGGAGTTCATATACTAAACAATGTTTGCCAACAAATGCGAACGATTTTTATGTGAATGTTGTTGTGCATCGAAACACCACCTTTATCCCCACCTCCATCTCCATTACTACCACCTACAAGTCCACCTTCGCCAACACCTCCTTCCACATCACCACCTCCGCCACCTCCTTCACCATCATCACCTCCAAGTCCACCCTCACCAACACCTCCATCCCCATCGTCTCCTCCTCCGCCATTTTGTAGTATTGATCCAATAAGTGCAACAATGCCAGATCAGTAACGATTGTGAAAGTACATGTCAAGATATATGCTCCGGGAGTTCATATACTAAACAATGTTTGCCAACAAATAATGAACGATTTTTATGTGAATGTTGTTGTGAATCTGGAACACCACCTTCATCCCCACCTCCATCTCCATTACTACCACCTACAAGTCCACCTTCGCCAACACCTCCTTCCTCATCACCACCTCCGCCACCTCCTTCACCATCATCACCTCCAAGTCCACCCTCACCAACACCTCCATCCCCATCGTCTCCTCCTCCGCCATTTTGTAGTATTGATCCAATAAGTGCAACAATGCCAGACTGTAATGATTGTGAAAGTACATGTCAAGATATATGCTCCGGAGTTCATATACTAAACAATGTTTGCCAACAAATACTTTGAACGATTTTTATGTCAATGTTGTTGTGAATCTGGAACACCACCTTTATCCCCACCTCCATCTCCATTACTACCACCTACAAGTCCACCTTCGCCAACACCTCCTTCCTCATCACCACCTCCGCCACCTCCTTCACCATCATCACCTCCAAGTCCACCCTCACCAACACCTGCATCCCCATCGTCTCCTCCTCCGCCATTTTGTAGTATTGATCCAATAAGTGCAACAATGCCGGTGTAACGATTGTGAAAGTACATGTCAAGATATATGCTCCGGAGTTCATATACTAAACAATGTTTGCCAACAAATACTGAACGATTTTTATGTGAATGTTGTTGTGCATCAGAAACACCACCTTTATCCCCACCTCCATCTCCATTACTACCACCTACAAGTCCACCTTCGCCAACTCCTCCTTCCTCATCACCACCAGCGCCACCTCCTTCACCATCATCACCTCCAAGTCCACCCTCACCAACACCTCCATCCCCATCGTCTCCTCCTCCGCCATTTTGTAGTATTGATCCAATAAGTGCAACAATGCCAGACTGTAACGATTGTGAAAGTACATGTCAAGATATATGCTCCGGGAGTTCATATACTAAACAATGTTTGCCAACAAATACTGAACGATTTTTATGTGAATGTTGTTGTGCATCAGAAACACCACCTTTATCCCCACCTCCATCTCCATTACTACCACCTACAAGTCCACCTTCGCCAACACCTCCTTCCTCATCACCACCTCCGCCACCTCCTTCACCATCATCACCTCCAAGTCCACCCTCACCAACACCTGCATCCCCATCGTCTCCTCCTCCGCCATTTTGTAGTATTGATCCAATAAGTGCAACAATGCCAGACTGTAACGATTGTGAAAGTACATGTCAAGATATATGCTCCGGGAGTTCATATACTAAACAATGTTTGCCAACAAATACTGAACGATTTTTATGTGAATGTTGTTGTGCATCAGAAACACCACCTTTATCCCCACCTCCATCTCCATTACTACCACCTACAAGTCCACCTTCGCCAACTCCTCCTTCCTCATCACCACCTCCGCCACCTCCTTCACCATCATCACCTCCAAGTCCACCCTCACCAACACCTCCATCCCCATCGTCTCCTCCTCCGCCATTTTGTAGTATTGATCCAATAAGTACAACAATGCCAGACTGTAACGATTGTGAAAGTACATGTCAAGATATATGCTCCGGGAGTTCATATACTAAACAATGTTTGCCAACAAATACTGAACGATTTTTATGTGAATGTTGTTGTGCATCAGAAACACCACCTTTATCCCCACCTCCATCTCCATTACTACCACCTACAAGTCCACCTTTGCCAACACCTCCTTCCTCATCACCACCTCTGCCACCTCCTTCACCATCATCACCTCCAAGTCCACCCTCACCAACACCTCCATCCCCATCGTCTCCTCCTCCGCCATTTTGTAGTATTGATCCAATAAGTGCAACAATGCCAGACTGTAACGATTGTGAAAGTACATGTCAAGATATATGCTCCGGGACTTCATATACTAAACAATGTTTGCCAACAAATACTGAACGATTTTTATGTCAATGTTGTTGTGCATCTGAAACACCACCTTTATCCCCACCTGCAAGTCCACCTTTTCCAACACCTCCATCCTCATCACCACCATCATCCTCTCCGCCACCTCCTTCACCATCACTACCACCTCCAAGTCCACCTTTGCCAACACCTCCATCCTCGTCACCACCTCCACCATCATCCTCTCCGCCAACTCCTTCGCCATCACTACCACCTCCAAGTCCACCCTCGCCAGCACCTCCATCCCCTTCGTCTCCTCCTCCCCCATTTTGTAGCACTAAACCAATAAGTACAACAATGCCAGACTGTAACGATTGCGAAAGTACATGTCAAGATATATGTCCCGGGAGTTCATATACCAAACAGTGTTTACCAACGAAGAGTAAACGGTTTTTGTGCCAATGTTGTTGCGCATCTGAACCACCACCCTCACCCTCAACTCCATCTCCATCACCTCAACCACCTTCCCCATCGGACCCACCTGGATCCCCACCTTCTCCACCAGCTGCACCCTCGCCTCCATCTCAATCGCCACCACCTCAATCTCCATCACCTCCACCACCGTCAACTCCACCATCCCGATCACCACCGCCTCCATTAACACCAACACCACCATGCCCTAGCCCTTGTTGTCAAGTTGAGTTCACACTCTCAGTACCAGGTCAGAAACCATGCAAGTACGTCCTATCACCAGAACCGTCAATGTCTTCTACTCCACATGATAATTCTGGTTCATTATTGTTCGCTGCAGTATAGTGAATAAATTATGTTGTTAAACTATTATCCTGGTTTTATTTAGCAAGCGAGATGTAATTGGAGTAACCAGCATCTGGCTGTACCCAACTTGAAGATCCGTTATATTCTTTGAATACGTATTTGTCTTTTTTCTTTGAATATCGATTGATATATTTCTTGTATTTGTATCACATCGATCGTACGTAGGATTGTAATTTCCACTTATTAATAAAACCTCCTCATTATTTGATGAAAGAATGGTTGTGTACTCCTTCGGATTTCATATATTCTTGTTAGTACGACTTTGTCACATCTGCTTGATTAGGTTGTTGCTCATGCGGTGGAGGAAGATAGAGTAAACATTTCAGACACCGAATTTGAAGTTAGAGGAGAATGAAGTTTTACTTTGGAGGGTGTTCACTGGTTAGTTTCAACTGTCAAATAGAAGTTTTTTTGGTTAATATCTAAACACCAAATTGCCGGCAGTTTGAGGTATATAGATATAGCAGTTCAGCACCTACATATATTTCTGTAATGTTATACTAAAATTGTTTTGATGAATATCTTCTGTTTGCTTGTGCATTGTGCTTTGATCATTTATAGGGTACACCAACAGATTTGAATACAAGAAGCCGTACCCAGTCCTGCATAACGTGCAATAACGCAGTTATAATTAGTGAATTGGTGGACCTAGAAGTACTAGCTAGTTCACCATCAGCTAGGCAAGCTTTGAAAATTGAGACAAACAAGAAAAAAGTTTCTAGGCAATGGTACATATATATTAAGGTTTTACATTAACTTTACCCTGGTAAAAACTCTGGGACTCGCCCCAGTTATAAAATCTCATCGCTGTATACACATCTTGATGACTACTTGTCTTTAACACTTGGTGCCTAACTGGGTTGCACGGACGCTCCATTTCTTGAGCCGTGTCCGCGTCCGACTCGCGGCGGACACGGGACGCGCGTGGGACGCTGACACGACGCGTGTCCGACGCACCAATTTGCGCGTCCTGCGCGCGTCTGGTTTGGACACACCGATGACGCGTGTCCGACGCATTTTTTTTTCATTTTCATACAAACTTTTTCCTTTATTTTTACTATTATTAACCAAATAAAGAAAGACAAACATTTAGATCAATAATTTAGGTCTTTATTAGGATTTTGTAATTGGAAATGACATCACGTATACCCTTAGATGGACATGTGTTGATCTAAGAATGCATTTTGATTATGCTATGTGTTTAATAGTGACTGATTATTTGACATTCGGCGTGTATAAACAAACAATATCTTCTTTTCTTTTGAAATTTATACATATGTAACATCATTTTCTAATTTTTAGGTCGAAATACTTGACTTTGCTGTATAAATACATGATTATATCTATATTATAAGGGACAATGGTGTTTTCCTAATTTTTAGTTTGGACACATAAAAGATACAGATTGCAACTAAATATATGATGGACCTGTTGAGATCTATAATTGGGATACATAAAGGACCCACCTGATTAAGGTAGTTTATTTTCACACTCTCCTGTCCAAACCTTGAATGAGGCCGAAACGCATTTCAAAACAAAACTTCCATTTTTAAGGCATTAACTCGTTGCAATGAATGTTTTTGAAAAATAATGAAACGGACTTCTCCATTTTAGGTTACACTCACATTTCAATTTTTCCGCAGTCACCTTCCCTATTCTTCGTTTCGTGACCCTTATAAACTATTAAAGGTATGATTTGGTTCTCATATGTATCTCAATTTTGTAGATATAACAGTCTTGATATATTACAATTTTTTTTTTCTTTTTTGTTCTGTTTTAGCTACTCAATGCAAGAAGTGGATGCAATCAAAATGATTCGTCGTTTTAGGTTTGATTAACTTCGCAATTTAGACCTCTTTCGGCATCTCACAAAGGCGCTTCCTTTTTTTGGTTCCGATTTTGTAGGTATGATTAAGTTTTCTTATTTTAATTTCGTAGACATAGTTAGGGATCTCAATTAGTTTTTACCTTTTGTGTATGATAGAATTCCTGAATAAGACTACCTTTTGTGTCATCTACATTTTAGATATAAAAGATTTATCAAACTATAGTTTGGAGACTCGGATCCTGATTTATAGGTTTTGAGATGTTGGACGGTCGTTTAGTTTTTCTCGAATTAATCTCTAAAACGCATTTCTGAAACAAAACTTCCATTTTTTAAGCCATTAACTCAGTTGCAATGAATGTTTTGATAACTGAAAATAATGAAACGGACGTCTCCATTTTAGGTTACACTCACATTTCAATTTTTCCAGAGTCACCTTCCCTATTCTTCGTTTCTGTGACCCTTATAAACTATTAAAGGTATGATTTGGTTCTCATATGTATCTCAATTTTGTAGATATAGTTAGGTTTTCACAGTCTTGATATATTACAATTTTTTTTTCTTTTTTGTTCTGTTTTAGCTACTCAATGCAATGAATGTTTTGATAGGATAGAGATGAGATTCCGACGTAGAAGTGGATGCAATCAAAATGATTCGTCGTTTTAGGTTTGATTAACTTCTGCAATTTAGACCTCTTTGCTTTGATTAACTTCTATCTCACAAAGGCGCTTCCTTTTTTGGTTCCGATTTTGTAGGTATGATTAAGTTTTCTTATTTTAATTTCGTAGACATAGTTAGGGATCTCAATTAGTTTTTACCTTTTGTGTATGATAGAATTCCTGAATAAGACTACCTTTTGTGTCATCTACATTTTAGATATATAAAGGACGGTTCAGATTTATCAAACTATAGTTTGGAGACATAAAAGAGTTCGGATCCTGATTTATAGGTTTTGAGATGTTGACGGTCGTTTAGTTTTCTCTCGAATTAATCTATGCAAAGAAAAGCCGTAACCCCGTTTGAAACCATTTATCCTTTTTCTCTCTCACCAAATTGTAACTGAAATAGAGATGAGATCTTTGCTTCGTAGTGAAAAGAATCGGCAGCCTAACCTCCGGGCTCTCCTAGCTTTTATTTTGATTCACTTCTTTTCGTGAGGCGATTCTTCGTTTCTAGGTATGATTAAGTTTTCTTGATTCAATTTCGTATACATAGTCGTGGCTTTCACACATCGAAACAGAGATGATTATGTGAGAAAGGATTTGTTCATTTCCCGAGATTAAAGTTAATCAAAAGGATTTCTTCATTCTCCGTTGGTTATACAGTACAAACCCGATTTTAGGTTTGATTCACTTATCTATTCTTCCCAAGGCGCATCCTTTCATTGGCATATTTAGGATTTTCTTCTTTAACAACTTCTTTTTTTACTTTGATTGTGTTTGAATCTTTGATGGAATTCATAAATGAAACTCCTTAAAGATTATTAGTTTTGAATTTTTGTGACACTCCTATGTCATGGTTTTATTTAATGTACAATTCCTTGACACTCATTGATATTCACTTTCTTAAATTTGTACTTCACAATTTTAGTTCAATGACCAATTACTTCATTTGTTTTGATTTTGATATTCCGTTCCAAGTTGAAAAAATTGATTTTTATAGTTTTTGTTCCGATTTTTGCTGTTGTCGTGGATACAAGTGATTCAACGACGCCTCAACTCGATGTATCTATTACAAAAAACACAGATTTACCACGCATCAAGGTTGTCAATCGGCTACCGATACTAGCTAAAGGAAACCATGCAGACGAAAACGTAAGCAAACTATATAATGTCCAGTTTAGTTTTCTCAATTATATTGCGCATTACATTTATTTTCTTAGATATCGATTTTTTTAATTTAAGTATTGTGTCTTAACCAATAATTGTAAGACCATAACACAAAATTCCCACCAAGAAAATAACGTTAATGCCTCTGGTGGAAGTTAGGTACATTGATCTCCTATAACTAAGTGCCGTCAACAAAATGTGAATACTTGCCACTTTCTATTGGATGAGATGAAAAATGCGATGCATCTATTGTGATAACCTCTTCGGTATTTTCCAATGGATATCTAGCGCAATCCTTTTTTTTTGAACAATCTGAGGTCGGACATAGTTAAGTTTGTGCTGAGCACGTTATAGTTTGTTCATGTGCTCTCGACTATTTTTGAATATCTCTTTGCAGCATAGTTTGGGGATTCATTTGTGTGGATTTTTGGAAGTGTTGTATTAGCAATAGAATTAGGAACGAGCATGTCTTTCATCTACATTTCACCATCTTAAATCCTTTGTTTGTTCATGGTCACCTCGCGAATCTAACTTATGCCAATTCGACTTGAAATACACATTTTATATACATATATCATCGGGACATTTTCTGCTCAATATGAATACTTTTTGTCTTTTCAGTTCTTTTTGTGTTGTTTCATTTTCAATTCCACAAAACAGTTATAAATATCAATCTCCTAGGCTGTGATTGTGCAAGTTAATTGTCCTCAAGACCATCATTAAAGCTCCTTATTTTAGCAAGTTTGACGTCAAAAGCTCAGTATACATCTCCACAGAAGACTCGAAGCCCTTTCTCCCCCCTAAATTGGAGAAATGGATTTGTTTTTTTAGTTCTTAAAGTTGTTGATTTAACGTCTTCTTTTTTTTTTTTTTTTTTCTTTTTTTCCCTTTTTTTTTCTTTTTCTTTTTTCCGCATAATTAGGATTGATTGATAAATGAGATTCGAATCGATGGACAAAGGTCCGTGATTGATGAGGGAAGAAACAAAAATCGGTTTTGGTGTTAGATTTCCTTCTCCCACATTTAATGGCTTCTTTTGTGCTATATCACGATCATACAAAATGGATGGGGGAATTCCATAAGGAAACATGACTTGACATATGTTGTTGATGTATGTTACTTTAGTGATTCTCTTCAAATCATGCGAAATTACCTAACTGTAGATATAGGCGATCTTTGTTTTGCATAGTCGCCACAATCTGTTATCGTATCTCGCACAACATTGTGAACTTAGTATGACCCTTGCTAGGTTTATCGGGATAGTTAGACATTCCGATATCTTCACGGAATATGGGGACTTCCCCACCTTTCAGCTTCCACCTCTTTTATGTTTGATAATGGGATCGTCGTGTAGGCATTATTTTCGTATTCCAATTTATTTCGATCGGTCTTTTCCCTTTGGTTTGGTGAAACTATTTATTATCGTCCGTATTGACCACCATACTAGCGTGATTACATATTTTTGTGCATATCTTTTATGCATTTTTTTTTGTTGAATCCAATATCCTGGCTCGGGTGGTGCAATGCCTTCATACTTATGGAGGTACCATTTTTATGACTTGAGAATGCCTAATGCTTTAACAAGAATGATCGTAAAAACGACCTCTAATTGAATCTCCTTGGTGATGTAGCATTTTAAACTCAAGATGGCGCATGATTGGTTGGTGTATTAGTTATGCTCTCGGTCACAAGAGATAAAGTCATTTTGCGGCATTTACGCCAAATATATGTTTAATTTTTCTTTTTTGTCACTCTATGGTGAAATGAAGTTGGCATGGAGCGAAAAGTGTAGTTAAATTGTGAAAAAGTTTCTATTTAAGTGGAATAAATCTCTTATGCTCAAGCGCATGCAAGTTTTCTTTCAATAACCCTTGCATAGTTGTCTTACCGTTAACACAGTTTTAAATTGATTTTCTATCTTTGTTTTTTCATTGTTGTATTAATGCATGTGCGTGGTCATAATGGGATTGATTATTATTACAACTTCTATTGCAATTTGCATGTCCTACAATTGAAACCTCTCATTTGTAATGCTTTCCATTTTGTCGCTTCATTTAAAGGATCGGTTAGTCCATGCACACAAGGTCGGAACTAATGGGAATATAAATGCACACAAACCACGGGTCACACCTAGTATATAAATAATCAAGAGTACAAAACAAAGCTAGGCTAACAATTTGTCCGTGGGAAAGATAAATCAAGGGATGTGGCACACGTGGCATTAATTCCAATATTATGAATGAAAAATGAATACTCAAGTCAAGATATGGAATTTCAAAAATTATAACGGGGAGGTTCGAACTCATGACCTATTGTGTCATAAGAGTGGCCTCTAACCAGTGTTCCACCTTGGTTGGAATTGATAGAAAAGATAAATCAACAGTGGTGGTTTGTTCAACTTAAATACCATAATTGCTTTATTAATTAGTGTTTCACTAATTGCACATAATAAATAATCTATTCATTATAAATTGTTTTATTAATCAGTGTTTCACTAATTGCTCATAATAAATGACTAATCATTTTTTAATTATAAATATCTTAATTAATTATAATATTTATTTCTATTAATAAGTTATTTTGATAAATAGAATCAATAGACATTTTCTGCAACAATAAGTAGTAGAAGAGGTGGAGGCCGAAAGATTAGTGGTGGTTAAGGAAGCCAAGCACAATTATATTTATTTTTGTTCTTTTATCGTAAAATGGGATACAAAGTCCATTTTTCACATGTATCCAACTTGCCAAGAATTTTTTCTCGCTCTCTCCTCAAAATCCTGGCTATGCCCCTGGTTTGTGGTGGAAGAAGTAGTGACGGTGAATGCTGGTGAGTAGTGATGGACAATATTAATTTTATGTTGTCGTTACAACATCGATAACATCGTAGTGTGGAAGATATGGTTGGTTGTTTTTAACACTTTTGATAAAGGAAGGTACCATATATTTCAGGGATAATATCATACAAGACAATATTTTCATGATCTTAGGTGTATCACCCAAATGGTACCCCTGTTATCTTTGGTACTATATCGTATAAATCATGATTTTTTAATGTTAAAATAAAATTGATTGCAATACAAAAAAAGCATATATACACGAAAAATAAATAAATGAAACTAATCAATTGACGAAATTTTGTTCAATCTAAACCTCATACATGGCATTTGTGATTGAAAATTAGAATTAAGGCCCAACAACCTACATGGGATAAAGCAGTGATGGTGGCAGTGGTGGAGTCAAAAATTGACATTGAGGAGGCTTATTTTTTTTTAAAAAAGAAACATGTAAACTTTGGTGGACTAAACCATAAATATATATGGACAAGGTACTATTTATAAAATAAACTAAAAAATTTATGTAGTTATTAAAAATGAACGCGCAATTGGGGGATATGGGAATTAATTGGGGGATATGAATTACTTCCCCCAACCCATGGTGTGTGCTAAGGGGTGACTTTTGGGGGCGAAAATACTAAAACACCCTTCCCTCAAAATAAAAATCAAAAAATTTAAAATCAAAAAACAAAATCATATTCCCCATTTCCATCTCCACTTCTTATTAATCTTTTTAGGGTTAAAACTTTGAAACCCAAATGTTCCCCATTCTCTTTCAAATTCTAAATTTTCCCCATTTCCTTTCAAATTCTCTTCTCCTTCTCTGCCGGAAGTGATGAAGAACATGTCGGAAATGATGAAGACCACGCCGGAAATGATGAAGACCACACCGGAAGTGATGAAGAACATGTCGGAAATGATGAAGGTCACGCCGAAAGTGATGAAGACCATGCCGGAAGTGATGAAATTCAATGCCGGAACTCAATGCCGGCATGCTCGATATAAATCTATCAATGCCGGTAGTCAAGTGAAAAAAAAAATCAATTTTCTGGATACTTTTCATCATGTTCCGGCATAGAATTTTGGATGAAGACCATGCCAGAAGTGAGTTCCGGCATGGTTATTTAGGATGAAGACCACGCCGGAAGTGAGTTCCGGCATGGTTATTTAGGATGAAGACCACGCCGGAAGTGATGAAGAACATGTCGGAAATGATGAAGACCACGCCGGAAGTGATGAAATTCAAAGCCGGAACTAAATGTCGGCATGCTCGATGTAAATCTATCAATGCCGGTAGTTAAGTGAAAAAAAAATCAATTTTCTAGATACTTTTCATCATGTTCCGGCATAGAAATTTAAGCAAAAACCATGCCGGAAGTGGTTCCGGCATTCTCGAAAATCAGATAACTGTGCCGGAAGTAGACTGATTAAAACCACAAAAAATAGGTTTTGAAGATCAAAACCTGAAAAATTTTGTGGCAAACAAAATCAGATAACTATGCCCCTCGGGGGTGCTACGCCCCCCCGAACCCCCCCGGATAGTGGCAAACAATTTATGAAATTTTCCAGCAAATGCCGGCATGGTTTTTTGGTTGAATACCATGCCGGCACCAAGCTTTTTCAGCTGCAACAATGGTGGATTCAAAGAAAAAAAATCAAATTTTCAACCTCTTAGCAGCAATTCTCTCATCACAATCATCTTCCATTTTCCAAAAAAAAATTTCCACTTAAAAACCATTTTCCCTCCTTCTACTCTCAACTAACCCACTCAAATTCATATAAAAATAAAGGGGAATTTTTTTTCTAGCCCATTTCTCTTTTTTTCTTTATCACAAATCCATCATTAAAATTCTATATATGAAGAGCCCATCATTAGCTATAGTATATCTTGTTTACAAAAATAACCTTCATAATTATCTACTTTGTCTAAATATACCGAATAAATATGATTAGCATTAATCCCAAAATAATCTCCTAAAAAAGCTACGTTTCACTTTTGTTTATAACGCCCGTTTGACTCCTCTATAAACGGATAAACCTAAACCTAATTTTGAAACCGTAGACCATGACAGATTCATCACCATGGATGAGCCTAATTCTCTTACCGTATTAATTCTAGGAAAAAAACCATTTATCACCATGGTTGTTGAGTTCATACTTTATTCTTCAGCAAACTTCTCCACGGTTAAGAAAACCCTACCTATCACCATTGTTCTAGAGTACTAAGTACAATCATCAACTCGTTAGGCTTTAAAGTTATAATTTCTGGCAAGCTTCTTCATGGTTTTCCACCACGTTCTTCACCGTTCAAGAAATACCAAATTATCACCACCATCACCAAATTAGCACCATCATTCAATAGTCGTAATATGTCTGTAATTGTTGTCATCTTTGATTATTTTTTAGTTTCCTTATTAACCTTTGTTTTGTTATGCTCCTTTAGCTAAGGTTTGAGACCTCCTTTCTTAACTGTTGTTTATTCTTTTGTTGATAAAATTAACCATTTCAAAGAAAGAAGTAGCTATAACAATTATATCAAGAAGACAAAAAACAAGTTGAATTTATTCAAAGAAGTTTGGATGCCTCCCAAAGTATCACCTAATTTCTCAGGTGAAAAATTAAACTATCACCCATATATAAGGTGAAAAACGAAGTTATCATCGATATACAAGGTGAAAAAGTCAATTATTATCTATGTGAAAAATCAAAATATCACCATACAATATAAGGTGAAAAATGAAATTATCATCCGGTGAAAGATCTAATTATCATCTATGTGAAAAATAAAAATATCATCCGTATGACATGAAAGGTGAAAGATCAAACTTTATCACCGGAAGTTCAAAACGGCCACCCATAACCGACCTGAACTCTTCTTATTGTTCGATTCACAATCCTCTGTCACTTCAAGTCCAACATTATCTTTTGCCTTACCAATAGAACTGCACCACACCATTAGCCTCAAAATAATAATTTACAGTTTCTCCTGCCACTGAAGCAATCAAGTTGGAACCTCTGGTCACATTAGTACGTATAAGTGGAAAATATTAGTTACTCTAACATTATTCTCCTCTAGTCACAATAGCAAGTGGACTAATACATTAATGAAGAAACGGCCCACTGTTAAAGCCACAAAAAACGCCCACTAGATAACAAGATCAACTAATCTTTTTTAAGCATAATTTTGTTAATAATATGTAACTGATTAAGGTTAACTTCGTCCATTTGAAAATGTGAAAGATAAATCTAATCTAAAACTATTATTTTTAGCCGTAGATCTTGTAATTTGGGCTACAAATATATACCATCTTAATGATGGGTTTCTAGAAGAGAGAGAAGCCAAATTTGGATTCCTCAGAAATTTCCACTAAAAATAAATACACACTAATTTATCCCCCAAATACTTAACATTTTACTAATTATAATTAATAAATAATCCTGATTAGTGGGGGCTAGATTAGGAATTAAAAAAATAATTACATAGGGGGTCACCCAGAATTGCTATTGGGACACCGTTTTTGTCCTGTAGCTATATCCCACAATTAATTCCCATATCCCCCAATTACTTATTCTTAAAAATTTAAGGGGTTAGAGCCAGGTTAGTCAACCCTTGGCTCCGCCACTAGGTGGTGGTGGATAAAAAAAGTGGATTCATATGGTTTTATGGTGGTGGCAGGTATTGGTGAACAAAAACATATTTTGCTAATTTCGTAACGCCACGAAATGTGTAACGTTATATTATAAAGTATAAAACGTGGTTGATCATTCTAATGTTAAAATAAACTCGATAAAACACATGTCCATTTTAAAAAATTGGTGCAATCAATTGCCATGTTATGTAATAACTAAACGAACGACAAGAATCAAGATCAGAACATATGAAATTATTTATTATTGATTTGTTTATGTAAAGAGTGGTCAGGATTTGTCCTTGGCAAAGATAAATGATTAATTAAATTTCTATTATAAATGTCCCTTTAATAATCTAACATAAATACATAATTTTACTAAAAACTATATTACTTCTAATGGTGGTAGTGTAAGTAGGGTTAGTATAAGCGGTGGCGGCTGTTTGTGAATGGTGGAGGCGGTAACATTACTATTGGTGGCAGAAATAGTGGCGGTGGATGGTTTTTATGGTGGTGCGGGTGTTGGTAATAGTAGTGTATAATAATAGTTTTTGCTTTTTAGTGAGTTTTATTGTATTGTGAAAGATGTAATTGGTTGTTTTTAGCACGATTGATAAGGACACAAACCAAATATTTCGAGGATGATACCGGAACGTATAAGACAATATGATCATGACTGTTCGATCACCCGTATTATATAAAGGCAATTGGTGTACCCGCGTAAGAGAACATTATCGCTCTCTCAAGTACTATTACATTCTTTTTCCTAAAAGACCATCAATGTCGAGTTGTTTCGCGACAACTACCTACAAAGACAACAATTTTCACTCAATTCCCGATATAAAACCTTATTGACCGGGAAAATGTACTTGCATTCTAAAATATTTGTTTGAAAATTATGTTTGTTCATCAAAATCATCATAAAAAACTCTAAATCATAAATCTAAATTTCACCTCCGATGTTTATAGAATATTTTTTATATTTTACATTCTCAAATCATGCGACCTCTTGATGACAAATCAACAATATCAAATTACGGATCAATATGTATAGGTTTCATTCACTGGGTTAGAAGGTAGAGTAGACACAAATGGGTAGATCACACGCAGAACATGACTGTGAATACTTCAATAATTTGGTCAAGAGAAAAGGTCAAAAATTTAAGATGAACTTTCTATAGGACTAATTAGATCGGCTTCGATAGGAGCTGACTAAAATATGGATTAATAAAAATTTTCACGTAAGACAATTGCAAAACATAGTTTGGCTAACTCTGCCTATGTAAAGAGTGGTCAAGATTTGTCCTACCTCAATTGCTATGTTATGTGAGAAGAAGGTGATATCTAAGATTGAGGTATAATTCAAATCTATTAGATTCATACCATTTATAATTGGATGCCTTGAAATAATTGACGTGTTGTAATTATTATTACAGGCAAGGGATACATTGACCACACTTGCGCAAATAGCTCACTTCGCAAATGGTTGGTGTTTCCTATACTGTCTAGAATGCAACGAGGAATTTGAGGAAACAAGGCACCAGAAGCAGTGTCCGGAGTATTTTGGATATAGTAACTTAGACCCGATGTAATACTTATGTTCTTTTTTTTTTTTTTTAAGTTTTTCCACAATCTATTTATTTAAGAAAAATGAACATTGTAAATACATAACATCAACAAAAATTAGACAGATTGCGTTTGACAATAATGGCTACTGATGGTCCGGAAACGGCAAAAGAAAGGAATTTTTGTAGAAGAATTGTTGGGATATACAACGGATTACTTGATACGAATGAAAGAGGTATAACTGTTTCGATTCTGAAATCACATAAAGTTCACAGTAGAAGATGACATCAAGTGTAAAGTTAGTAACAAACATAATATGGATAACTAAAATGTCAAAAACAAACAAGATATATAAACTTAGAAAGCCGTGGGACTTGAAGAGGCCAATTTTGAAAACTATAGTCTTAGAAAGCAACGATCCACAATACCATAATTTTTTTTTATAAATATTCAACGTAGAAGATGTCAAATTTTGGTAAAGGATCTATTGACAATCTATTAATTTGAAATAGGATCATGGAGTACAATATGTGTTCAAGGTTCTTTATGAGGTAATGTGTCGCCAGATTGTATTCCAAGTGAAGGTAGGAACATATGGAAGTGACAAAATGTCCAAGACTTTTGAAGTTACCAAAGCCTTCGTTAAGACGAATTTCTGGGCACAATACTTTGTTGAAGATTTAATGGCAGAGGTTCGCATATATACAATCCCTTCGAAAAGGTAATGGTTACACATTTTAAACATTGTCATCTAATGGGTGTTGAAAAATTACAGGAAAATCATGTCACATTGGATAGTTTGTATCATTCGTTCGATGCAAAAAAATACTATTCTCTGCCTATTTGGAGGATCGACAACATGACCTTGATAGATGAGTCAGCTGGAGCGAAATAGGAGCATGTGGAGACTTTTATGGACGATATTGATTAGTTGATTTCACTGAGATGAGCGTTGCTGATGACATATTTCCAAAAAATATTTAAACTTCCATGTTCATGTAGAGCATTATCTCATTATAAGCAGTGAACCTAAATAAAAAAGTGTCTGGAAGTTAAGATTATATTCTTTCGTTTGAGCAAATCTCCGGCGGTAAAATATTAAAGGAAAAAACAAAGTAAAAAAGAGAGGAAAATCCCAAATAATTTTATGACAAACACATATTAAATCATAAGGAGTTGATAAGTATTCGGGACACAAATTATACGATATATTAAAAATGAACCAACATCATGGCCCGTGCCGTTACGGCACGGGTTAAGGGCTAGTATATAAATAAAATATGTATATACGTGTCCGCGTCCTAGTTTTTTGAAAATTTTGTAGCGTCCGCATCTGTGCAACCCAGGTGCCTAACGAGTATGTATCGAGACTGCTAGTTGTATCACAACTAGAGTTGAATTATCATTTGTGTGTTACAACTTGCACAGGATATTTA
The DNA here is from genome assembly GCA_023531295.1 of Papaver armeniacum. Classification (NCBI taxonomy): domain Eukaryota; kingdom Viridiplantae; phylum Streptophyta; class Magnoliopsida; order Ranunculales; family Papaveraceae; genus Papaver; species Papaver armeniacum. Next base: position 211,171 of record JAJJWW010011156.1, read on the forward strand.
TGCACCCACAATTGGGCTTATGACCTACCCAGGCCCAGAGATAATCACATGTCCATCATCAGATGATTCAAGTGAAAACTTAGTTAAGAGAAGTGAACAAAAATTCTGCCGGAAAGATTGATGCATGAGAAGAAGTGCTCGATTGTAAATTTCAATCATCTGTTTATTTATGTCTGTAAATTCGATTTCCATTCTTGTATTATTATCGGTATGTTTTTAGTTTACTGGGATTCCTTGGGCTTTAAAAAAAAAATTGACGCAAAGGACAATATTCATAGTTATAAAAAGGTACGAGGTTTGTGTCCATGATAGCCAGGGCTATCAGACGGACATCATTTAATGGGGACCTTGATCTGAAGGTCGGGAAGCTCCGGATTGGGTTTTTACATGGACGGCTACGAAAGACTCACGGTGCCAATTTGTTTCCACATAAAATATCCAAAACCGTGTTTCCTTTCTCTTTCTTCTTCGTTCCTTTTTCCTTTCTCTCTCTAACGCTTCCAAGGAATTTGTCGGAGGAAATCATTCAATCCTAATCGAGCATATAGGTCCAACGAAATTCCACCAGTACTGAATTTTTAGCTTTGATAAAACAGGAGGGGAAGTAGACGGAGCGAGAGATGGTTTCGTCTTCATCTCTGATAGGTTTCTACGGAAATTCTTACCGATTGAAAAGAAAAACAGGTGTATTAAGAAGGGATGACTAGGTTTGTTATCTTAATCTTTGGCTTATCTATTGTTGTTATTTTGAAGATGATTTAATTATGGCTGATGAAATCTCCTTTTGATGTTTTTTTTCCAAGTTTTTAACGGGGTCGATGTAAAATCCAAAAGATGTGCAGCTTTTAGGGTTGTTATAATTGGATTCTTGCACCGAAACAATGAGGTATTAAAAGTTCTTAGTTTTTTTTTTGGTTTGAAGTTCTATTTTTTTTTTTTGGGTTTGAAGTTCTAATCAAGGTAAAATCAATCAATCTCTTCCTTCAATTTCTGATTTCAAATCGAATTTGATAGAGAAAAACAGGTATAAAAAAATCTAGGGTTAGGGTTTGGTTTTCTCCCATTAGTGTTGCTTTTCTTGCTATAATTACAGTACGATTGAATCTATGATCCCTGCTAATTTTTTGCTTTTTGATGTATTATCGGGGAGAAATCTTGCTTCAGCTGTGAGCTTGGTCTTTGGTGTTTGAAGAACTGAGAAGAGGAGAATGGAGCTTGCTTTGGTGAATGGGTGAATTGCAGTTAGGTTGAGTTGGAATCAGTAGTGGTTGCAGAGCAGTCGTTGGTGTTGCTACCAAAGAGCATACTAATTGATAATCTCCAAACTTACAGAATGAGAGGTTGCGGCCATTGAATCTGGTGTTGAGCAGAGATTTCAAACATGGTAAAAATTCATGCAGGCGTATATTAACATGATGAGATACTCTACTACGATGACAGTCTCTCCTTTCCCCTCTCTTCTTTTCTCCATTCTATACCTTCACAACCCTTGCCGCCTCCCATTTGAGCTCGAATTTGGTCCTTTATGGACCAAATTCGAGATCTGATTTCTTTTCAACTTTCTTTTTATTTATTTTTCATACTTTTTTGGGGGTTCTAATCTTAGGTTTATGAAGTTTGACTTCTAGATCTAGATCAATTTGGGTTTCTATTATGGGTTTTCTATCCATCTTAAGCTTTGGGTGGTGTTGTGCTTTTCTTCTTCATGATTATTTTCCTTCGTTTTCTTTTTCATTTTCTGTCAAAATTTTGAGTAAACTTTCCTAACTCTTCTAGAGCGATTTCAATGGTGGTTGATCACTATGAGGTTGAAGATGGTGATGCAAATGATGGTGGAGGCGTCTCAAAGCTACAACTTTTTTCAAAAATGGGTTCTTCAAGGAGGCAGTAGTTCTGTTGCTTCTCTTGGGTTCTTGTTCATCATCTTATTCGATCAACATCAATGAAATCACTAATCTCATCTCTCAGGTACATGTTTAATTATGAAATAAGTGGCGACGATTTCTATTTGATGGCTTGGTCATGGAAGATGGCGGCAGTAAACTTTCTCAAGCTTTTCCGGCGGCGGCGGATATGGGTGAAGTCAAGGAAGTTAGGGTTATTAGGTTTCCAATTGAGGTTATTTTGGGCCTCTGGGCTTAGGATTTCTCACTGTTTTTATTTTAGGGCCTTAACCCCCTTGGTGGGTAAGGGATTTTCAATATGGGTGAACTGTTTAGCCTATTCGGGTTTCTTACAAATCCAAATCAATGTAAGAAGCACTTTCCACTAGGGAGTTTGTACAATGTACTTAATATTCCAGTAATAAAAATTCTATTTACCGAGAAAAAAAAAAAAAACATGATGAGATGAGATTTGAGTTACGTTGCTAAAATTTTCTCGAAAAACATTCACTTGAGTATAATTTCTAATTTTTGTCTAACAAACTTTTTGACCAAATTATCTAGTGTAATCATTTATATCAAGCAAGACATTAATAAATCAACAAAGCTAACTAGTATCTTAATTATGGCTTCATTCCACGATTAATGTTCACAACCTTTGATAACCCCATATTTCAATCCGGTGGTGGAATTGAACACAGTACTAAAAAGTAGGAACCCCAATCCCTGCCAAGAGAGAGTGCGACGCATTATAACCATTAACCAGTGAATTGGTGGACCTAGAAGTACTAGTGCTCTTCACCATCAGCTAGGCCAGCTTTCAGAAATGGACAAACAAGAAAAAAGTTTCTAGCCAATGGTACATACTACATATTGAAGTTTCAAATTTAACTCATGTACTAAAATAACTTAATTACCCTGGTTAAAACTCTGGAACTCACCTCAATTATGAAGTCTCATCTCTGTACGCACATGCTCTGCACTACTTGTCTAAGACACTTCAACTGCTTAGCTCAAATTCTGCAGGTGAAATAGAAGAGAAGGAGGAGAAGAAGGTGCTTCTTTTTATACTGTCAATTTTTTTTTTAGTTTCTGCCTTAATTTGCGTTGATATTTTCTTTGTTGACAGACATTATTCTTAGTTTTTTTTGAATCAGGGGCTGCAAACACACAATTGGGTCTTAGATTGAAGAGGGGTTTTCCATGGAAATGTGGTGGTGGTGGCGGCGGTAGAGGCTCAAAACAACATTATGATATTTGCTCTCAAAATATTAGTAAGTTTATTTGAATAACTAGTAATTTGTCGAAATCAAGTTTACCAACACTCCTTTACCGATTCCATTCAGAAACTCCACTATTCCAATTTTATCTACAGAACAAATCAAATCTACACTCAAACATTTGTAAAAACCCTAATTAAAACCCTAAATGAAAAACGAAGAATCAGAACTTACCAACACATTGGAGAGATGACTTAGATAAAAATCTTGTCGAGCATAGTGAAATTAGGGTTTGATTTGAGATGACTAGTCGTTTCTTCCATCATCCATGGCATCATAATCATCATCGATTCATCGCCATGGTTTATTAGCTGCTTCATCTGGTCTGTTCCAACTTTTAAAGGCTGAAACCCGTCTCGATGCTGAACCATTATACTGAAACGTAGGAACTCGGGCTCTTACCTCTGGCCCGTTATCCTTCTCGGAAAGAACAGGGGCTGCAGGATGGGAACTTTGAGGCCGCAAAAAGACAAAATAAGGTCATTGTTTTACAAAATTTTTGTAATCGATAACTTTTTTTTTTATTATTATTTTTTATTAAAAGGACAATTTTATAGATAAAAAAGGAAAATACAAATTTGGGATCACTAACCTTTGTTATGATCTTCCAAGTTTTTAGAGTCTATTACAATACCATTGAAGCATTGAAGCTAATCAAATATTTAGCTAGTTTATCGGCAAGAAAATTACAATTTGTATTTATATAGTTGAAAGAAGACTTGGCAAAAAATTCCTTATCTTCCATCGCTTTAAATAATTAGGCTGTACTCCTCCAATCTACAACAAAAACCCTATTCTTCATACTATTTATGATACTTTGATTGTCATTGAGGAATATTAAATTATCTATTATGTTGTTTCTTGCCCATCTGGTAGCTTCTCTACATGCTCTTGCCTCGGCTTCATTGGAACTACAACAACTGCCATATCCTCCTGCAAAGTCACAAATGATACCATCAAAAATTGGAATTAAACTTTGGGCATAATTGAGACTTTGAATACTTTGGTTAATTGTCATAGACAGAGTTTTACGATTACTGGGTTAGGTTTGCTTTGATACCAAATTTGTTGGCGCAATGCAAAAATATGATGGGTTTATGGAATTGATTTAGAAAAAAGGATTGATTTAAGAAAAGTGGGGATTTGATAATTGAAATTGGAAATGTTACAAGGGGTTTGGTGCAGCGCTTTTGCATCCACTCTCTATTTACTAAGGCACTTTAGCTCTTGCTAACTATCTCCCACTTTACTCACATGAGTTATGGATTCATTGATTCAAAATGAAGACATTCACTGCCTATATAGGATAAGCTAACCGACTATCTAAGGTACTCTCGAGAAGAAGTTCTTCACATGACTTATTACGACCGACCAAGGAGGAAGACTCCAGAGACAGAATTCTCTGGATATTGAACGACTAGTCTAGTTATCTTCTTTTACGGACTAGTTTAGATTTTTCTAGGGTTTACTTAGTCTTGAAGCCTTATCTTTACTGACCCATTATGAGTCCTCTAAAATTTTCTAAAGACAGAAAATCACAAATTAGTAGTTATCTGTAACATTTTATTTGTATGTCGTTGATGGTGCTTTCTCTTAGGTTGGTTGTGGGTGTATGGTTATGGCCAGTGGTCTATTTGATGATTGCTCTCTCTCTTTTGCTCAAGGTAATATCTTTTTCCAAAAATATTTCTCACTACATAATTTGTGTTGCTGGACGTTGATCAACCTGCTGGCTTGTTGTATCGCTCCTATAGACTGTGAGAACCACCTGTGAGCAACGAAATGTTTATTGCATCAGTGAATATAAGGTCTGTTTTTACTTAATTCGGGTGTACAAATTAAAATATTAATTAGCTAAAAATGGTAAAGAAACAAAGGACGAATGTCAAATTTTTATTCCTCCCCCATGACCCATCACAATTTGCCCCCATCAAAAAATTTCTCTGAATATAAGGTCTGTTTTTACATAGTTTAGCACTCAGTTTAGTGCTTGTGAGGTATCTCCTAACATGAAACTGTTTTGGATGTTTCAGCATATCCGGAGGTAGTAATGTGCGATCTTGGACCAAGTTCAGAGATGAAATTGGCATGTAATTCTGCACTATTGAAAGTCACATGTGAATATTTGTTCTTAATCTGCCTGTATTTGATTTTCGTAGCCTGAATTTCCTTAATGACATAATTTGATTTGGAGAACACAAATTAACAATGAACTCAACAGTGAATTTGAAAGACCTTTACGTCTATGATTTTACCATGTTATTAGTCTTCATCAATATAACTTTTATTAATGTAAATGTCTATTTGCAAACAAAACAGCCAAGAAGGGAAGCTTGTTGCCGGTTAAAATGTGGGTTGGATGGACGTAATGTTGAAGACTTAAAAGTTTAGGAATGATTAAGTGGTTTGGTTTGTCTCAAACTGAAACTCTTAACAAGAAATCAGTGAAGATTCAGAACAAGAATATAGCGAGAAATGTAAGATGTTGTTGTTAGTTAGAATGGATGAGTGGCTTAAATTCTGAGTGATTTTGATTCTGTATATGATTCTAACTGTTGGGTATCTATGTTATTCATGTTTGCAGGGTATGATTGGCTGCAAAAAGGGTATGATTGACCCCTTTTTTATCCGCCAACATTGTTTCTTTCTCACTAAAGAATTATAAAGGAAGCCATATATCTTACAAGTGCTGACAATTTACTGCTGGGATTAGGAGATACAAAAATACTCCCCCCGTTCTTTTTAAATAGGCTAGTTTTGTTTTTAGAGAAAATTAAGGAAATTAAATCATTGAAAGTGGTCCTCATGACACTTGTCAATAAAAGAAGTGAAGTGAAATGGTCCCCATGACACTTGTCAGCAAAATAAGTAAAGTGAAATGGTCCCCATGACACTTTTCACCAAAAGAATTTAAGAGAAAAGTGATCCCAGAAAACTAAAGTAACATTTGACTTTTCCAATTAGGAAACCAACCTATTTTTTTGAAACATTTATTTATAAAAACCAGCCTATTATTTAGGAACGGAGGGAGTATTATTTTCTTATCATGACTTCAAAAATCAGGTAAACATAGAGGTTGTCCATTTTTCTATCTGGCGATATTAGTAGACAATTAGGTGGTTTCTCTAGGAATTCAAAGTTGTTGAATACTTCTTTTTTTAACATGAGATTGTTTATCATCATTTAAAAATCATTTTTAAGATGATCGAGGAATACCCTATTGTTTATGGGTAAAAATTGTTTCCGCCAATTTTGGTAAATTCGGTAGGTGAGTGAGAAACTGGTTTAAACCCTAAACAAATATGTTGCACGTGAGCACTTTCTAGATTCGAGAGATCAATCTGTATAAGTCCGGCCTAAACCAAGAAATGGCCGTTCCGGACTTGCTTGATCCACAAAGTGGAGGAGAAGGGTTGATTTGGGGAGGGAAGCAAAGAAAGGTGTTGAGACCAGAATAATTCTGGGAGAGTAGTGTCTTGACTTGTATCAGAAAGTGAAAGCTTCGGAAGCTTGCAAGAGATGAAAGATTTTTTGGAGAGCTTGCAAAGTTTCCTTTTCTGAGAGTGTTGTGTTTTTCTCCTGACCGAGACCTGTGTCTGGTGGAAATAGGTAAGACCTATTTATACAAGTAGAGATTGAAATGTACCCTGGCCTCATGAAGGAAGAGAGTAAAGGGTGAAATAATGGTAGGAGGTGGTAACCGCATGGTGTTTATGGGTGAAAACATTTTCACCATTATTTCCTCATTTATTTGACCGCTTTATTCCTATTCACGCTTTCTCAATGTGAGCGTAGTGTACGCCGCATGCTTGTGACCGCCAAACCAAGACCCCCGGAAAGCATCCCCAGTTTGTGTTGATGTCTCGAGTGTTGGTTGCACCTTGAGTGCAAGTGGCGCTGCTAGTGGCGCATGTAGCATGTGCCAATGGCATGTGCGGAATGCCTTGGTGGTAGGTTGCACGTTGAGTGTAAGTGGCAATGCCAGAGCTGCTAGTGGCGTGTGTGGCATGTGCGGAATGCCTTGGTGGTAGGTTGCACGGTTTGCAAGTTAGGCTACCAGCGTGGGTTTTGGCATGTGCCAATGGCACGTACGGCCAAGTTGGCCTAGGTTGCACGGCTTTCAAGTTAGGCTACCAGCGTGCGTGTTTGGCATGTGTCAATGGCACGCATGGCCATTAGGGCCACGGCTAGGTAGTGAAAGCTACCAGCGAGCGTGTTGGCATGTGCCAATGGCACGCTCGGCCATTAGGGCCACGACCTGGTAAGAAAAGCTACCAGCGATGCGTGTTGGCATGTGCCAATGGCATGCTCGGCCATTAGGGCCACGGCCTGGTAAGAAAAGCTACCAGCGATGCGTGTAGGCATGTGCCAATGGTATGCTCGGCCATTAGGGCCACGACTTGGTAAGAAAAGCTACCAACGAGCGTGTTGGCATGTGCCAATGGCATGCATGGACAATTTGGCAGAGGTTGCACGGTTTGCAAGCCTAGGCGCGGGCACTACTTTGGCATGGCGCGGCTAGGGCCAAGGTAAGGGTGTTTGGCTTGGCGTGGTGTGACCAGCGTAGCTAGGGTCAAGGCAGAGTGCGTTTGGCATGGCGCGGCTAGCTTGGGCTAGGTGTGGCTAGCATGATTTGCCATTGGCACAGAGGTGCGGCTAGCATGGTTGGCATGCTTTGGCGCGTTTGGTGTGACTAGCATAGTTAGGGCCAAGGCAGAGTGCGTTTGGCATGGCGCGGCTAGCTTGGGATAGGTGTGGCTGGCATGATTTGCCATTGGCACGGAGGTGCGGCTAGCATGGTTGGCATGCTTTGGTGTGACTAGCATAGCTAGGGCTAAGGCAGAGTGCGTTTGGCATGGCGCGGCTAGCTTGGGCTAGGTGTGGCTGGCATGATTTGCCATTGGCACGGAGGTGCGGCTAGCATGGTTGGCATGCTTTGGCGCGTTTGGTGTGACTAGCATAGCTAGGGCCAAGGCATAGTACGTTTGGCATGGCGCGGCTAGCTTGGGATAGGTGTGGCTGGCATGATTTGCAATTGGCACGGAGGGGAATTAGGGTTTTGTTTGTTGTAACCCTAATTTGAAAAAATACCCCCTATTAATTGCGAACCACATGCATTGAATGTTCTAATAAATGTGTCACCGGTGACATTAGGTTATTCGGGGTTTTACGATTTTACCCTTTGTCTAAAAACCACCATCAACATTAATTCCCCTGCTTAGCTCGGAACATGGGCTTTGTTGCGAGGTAAGCATAATATGGTGACAGACTATCAGCAGTAAATCGTAAAGAGAATTGATGAGGCTTGTCTGACCTTTTTATATATAGGATTTGGAATCCTTGCATCTGGCAGTTTTGCACAAATCGGGAGACTGGCACAATTGGGAAGTAAGCATCATTGAGAGACAAGAAGCTGGGCGGCATTGAGAAATTGATGCGAGTTGGGAAACTGAGCGTGCTAGCTGGCGGGACCGCCGCAAGGCGGGGAAGCTGATCGTGCTAGTTGGAGGGACCGGCGCAAGTTAGGGAAGCTAAGCGTGCTAGCTGGCGTGACTTGGGCGGTCATTGGGAAGTTGACGTGAGTTGGGAAACTGAGCGTGCTAGCTGGTGGGACCGGCGCTAGGTGAGAAGCTGATCGTGCTAGCTGGCGGGACCGACGCAAGGTGGGGAAGCTGAGCGTGCTAGCTGGCGTGACTTGGGCGGTGATTGGGAAGTTGGCGTAATTGGTGGGGCCGGTGTAAACAAGGAGGGAGCAGGCGTTTCGACATATAACAAAGTTTCCTTATTTTTCCTTCCTTCACACGCGGCTTCCATCGGGGCATCACCCGTTCTAAAATCTGGAAGCGCTATGTCCTTCATTGTTTTTTTTTTTTTTTTAAGGTTCCGTATTCACACCCAGCGCAATTGCGTCATCTCCGTCGTTTGAGAAAGAGTACTTGTTGTTGAGTTTCTCTCTTTGTCATGTCGCACAAATACGAATCATCTTCTAACCAGCCAGATTCTCCAGGAGAAGGCGCGAGGTCTGACTCTTGCAGGAGCATCCCAACAAGGGTTATTCGGGTTTTGAAAATCATACTGGTATGTTTTCTTCTTCTTTGGTGGACTGACGTACGCTTTACCGCTTGTTTGATGAATGGAAAATTTCCCTTTTGTGCAGAGATATCCCGTTGGAGCATGCGTTACTGTTATCGACGAGGATGACCTAGTCGTTCACCTGCCTTCAAATCCAACCTTGTTGACTGCTGCAGACTTGGAGAACGCTGATTTAGGGCTCTCTTGTCATGACTACCCCTATGCAGGTTTGTCGTTTGGGACTCGTATGAGGTGTCTCTCCTCCAATTATCGGAATTTTGGCGGTTTCCTGGTGCGGAAATAATTCGTGGTCCTTTATACGAGGATATGGAAGACATATGGCCATATCGCTACCAGGAACGTAGTGAAGTGTTGTTCGTCCGCCTTGGTTTCCGTAGTGAACTGTCTTTTTCCAATGATTGCTGAGATGGAGAATATGTCCATCCGTGCTGCTGCAGAGTCATCCATTTAAAGGTGGTAGAACATGGTGTTTACCTGTGAATCCTTGGAGTTTAATATCATCTGGTTGCGGCATCGTCTCAATATTGTGAAAGTCGACAGAGCTGGTATTCTTGCTGGTGTGATTCCTGCCACAAAAGACATGCTGGAAGAGGAGAAAGCTTTGGCCTTGGAGTCTCAGAAGATTGAAGAGTTAACTCGATACTTGAAGAGTAGGACTGAAAGATATCATGGTCGATCGAAGATGATATTTTGTAGGGATTATAATTTACTAGATGGGCTTTTCTGACTTGTATCACGAGGTTTGAAGGCTCCTCTCTTTTTTTTTAAGAAATAAAGAAATTCCATTACTCTGTTGGATTGTATTGAAATTTGATAATTGGTAAGAAAGAAAAGTAAAAGCAGATAGGGTGTCTGGACATTCACATTTTTGATGTAGCATGTTACAGGGAAGTGATTAGGCGTAATATGCTTTAAGCCACTTTCCGTTGATGACTGCCTCTAGCTTTCCCCTATCTTGTTTGATAATCTTGTAGTAACCACTGTCATACGCTTTAGTGATTATGTACGGCCCTTCCCATTTGGGATAAAACTTCGGTGTCGATGCATCTTGCTGGATGTGTTTGGCGGTTTTTAGCACCAGATCTCCTTCCTTAAAAACCCTGGATTTTACATGGTCGTTGTACGCCCGGAAATCCTCGTTTCGTATGCATGTGCATGTTCCTCCGCCCGGGATCTTCCGGGAGTCTATAGTATCTAGTTTCGCATTCGGCATTGAGTGTTTTGGCTTCATTCCACCGAGGTCCACTTGCTTGTGGAGATTCTCGCGACGGGATCTTGATTTCATTGGGAGGATCGCGTGCTCGTACCGTAGACGAGGGAGTAGGGAGACATGCCGGTGGAGCCTCTAGGAGATGCTCAGTACGCCCAGATAGCCATTGGTAATTGCTCGTGCCAGGTCCTGGGATTGTCGTGTATTGTTCGGCTGAGGATTCAGATCAGAGTCTTTTTGGTACTTTCGGCTTGCCCATTTCCCTGGGGATAGTAGATGGTAGAGAAGAATTGTTTAATGTCGTACCTCTCAAGTAGTTCCTGTACTTTCTTGTTAGCAAAAGGCATGCCGTTGTCGGTGATGACGTGTTTAGGTACGCCAAAACGGCAGATGATGTGTTCCTTGAAGAACGCCGCGATCGTGGCTCTAGTGGTTCCTTTCAGCAGGACAACTTCAACCCACATGGTAAAGTACTCGGTCGCGGTTATTATGTATTCATGCTGTTTTGAGGATGGCGGGTTGATCTTCCCAATGATGTCGAGTCCCCAGCTATAAAAGGGCCACGGGCTACTTATCGAGTGCAGGGGTGTTGGAGGCGCGTGGATGATGTTTCCGTGAATCTGGCATTCTTGGCATTTCTGAACGAAATTAGCCGAGTCGTCTTCCATGGTCGGCCAGTAGTACCTCTCGTGTATCTGCAGGAACAATTTTTGTTTCCATTGGTGTTCGCCTTCGTGCATTTCTCTCAACATATCTGGGATTTATGTATCGCCCAAACACAGCAGTAGACTTCCTCCGAAACTCTTGCGATATAAAACCGCATCATGGAACAAGAATCTTTCGGACTTTTGTTTTAGCTTGGACGCATCCTCTTTTTCAGTAGGGAGAATGCCGTCGCGAAGGAAGCCGATGTACGGCTCTCGCCAGTCCCCGGTGTGACTGATGTTGAGGACTTCTTTCTGACATGGGGGTGCCTGGTAATTGGGACACGCCTTCTGGAGTAATCGAGATTGGGCTTCCATCTCCGACTAATAGTATCCAAGTCGTTGTAAACGACGGTAGAGGGTTACTACTGATGTTATTATACAGACTTCGGCATGGACATGTTCAAGTTATTGTTGTGCTTCCTCTTTCCCGAGACACCTTGACAGAGAGCTGTCTGGGTTTCGATGATACAGAACACCTTGAAGCATAAAGAAATTCCGCAAAGTCTTGAGGTCAACCTTCCCTTGGAAAAGTGAGTTGTTGAGTTCTTGAATGATAGGAGTTCTCCAGTCATCTTCTTTGGCTTTCTCAGGTTGTGAAATCCATGTTGAAGCTATGGTTCGCCGTTTTACTGTCAGGGTTTCCTCGGATCCTTCGAACTGTAGCTTTGATGCTAGTGTAGCTAGGCAGTCAGCATGCTTGTTACTGCTATGGCCGACGTGTGTGATTGTTGCATCGGAGAAATAATTTAGTAGTTTTCGTGCTTCAGCCCTGTATGGTGCCAGCGTCAGTTCTTTCAATGCGTAAATCCTGTTTACATGGTTGATGAGTAATTTGGAATCTCCTCTTTTCTCCAAACGCGTGGCCCCGGCTTATTTAGCTAGTGATAGTCCTATGAGGAAGGCTTCGCATTCAGCCGAGTTATTGGTGCATGGAAAGTCTAGCTTGAAAGAGTGCGAGAAGACTTCTCCAGCAGGAGATACTAGTACTACACCCGCTCCTCCGGTGTTAGTGCTGGGGATGGAAGAGCCGTCGAAGAACAGCAGCCATGCCTCTTCTTTGACTAAGAATATATCAGGAAGGTCTCCCGGGAGATCTTCTCGTAACTCCGCTTGTTTTTTCTCCTGGGAATGCTGCTAACAGGTCTGAAACAGCCTGTACTTTTATGGCCCTCGGGGAAGCGCACGTTATGTCTAACTCTGACAGCTGCAGGAGCCATTTAGCCGGACTCCCTATCAGGGCAGGTTTTGAGAGGAGAAACTTTACAGGGTCTTATTTGGATATTAACACCACCTTGTTGGAGAGGAGGTAGTTCCTGAACTTCTGGATGGAATAAATTAATGCTAAACACACCTTTTCTGCTTTGGGGTATTTGAGTTCAGCGTCTCTTAACGTTCGACTGAAGTAGTATATGGGATATTCAATTCCTTCATCGTCTTCTTGAGCGAGAAGGGCTCCAATGGCAGTATCGCTAAAGGCTGTGTAAAGACATAATGGTCTCCCTTGCATAGGAGGCTTCATGACAGTCGGGGAGGACAGCGTTTGCTGGATCTTCTGATACGCTTCTTGTTGAGACGTAGTCCATGTGAAATTCGCTCCTTTTTTCAACAGAGGGGTAAACGCAGTAATGAGCTGTGCCATCCCCGGTATGAAGCGACGAATGTAGTTTACCTTGCCCATGAAACTCTGGAGCTCTTTTACGGTTCGTGGGGGTGGCATCGTGAGGATATCTTGCGTTTTGACTGGGTCAACTTTTATCCCTGCGGCTGTTACTTGGAATCCTAAGAACTTCCCCGAATAGATACCAAAGGCGCATTTCAAAGGATTCATCTTCAACTTGTATTCGCAGCATATTTCGAACACTTGTCGTAGCGTTTCCGGATGATCCGCTCGAGTCTTCGATTTGACTACCACATCATCTACGTAATCTTCGACTTGCTTGTGCATCATATCATGGAAGATGGTAGTCATGGCGCGTTGGTAAGTAGCGCCAGCGTTCTTCAGACCGAAAGGCATTACGGTGTAATAGAAGTTTTCGAGAGGGGTTCTGGAAGCGGTCTTACTCGCGTCGTGCTCATACATCTTTATCCGGTTGTAGCCGTTATATCCATCCATGAAAGAGAACATACCATGTCCACCGGTAGCGTCTACCAAAGATGTCTATTTTAGGGAGCGGGAAATCGTCTTTAGGCAAAGCACTTGTTCGATCTCGAAATCGACACAACATCCGATCTCGACCATTCTTCTTTTTAACGGAACGATATTGGCCAACCAGGTGGGATGGTGAATAGGTTTGACAAAACCAGCGGCTAGTAATTTACGGACCTCCGCCTTGATTTGTTCTTCTACGTCGTGTCCGAATTTTCTTGGAGGTCGCTTGACCGGTTTGGATCCGGGTATCACGTACAAATGGTGGGTGACCGTTTTTCATCCAAGCCGTGCATTTCTTCGTAAGTCCATGCGAACACGTCCCGGTATTCTTTGAGTAGGTCGATCGGCTTTGAGCGTTCGCGAATGTAAAGTCGAATCGATCGAATGGGTCGCGGGAATTTCACATTCCCTATATTGACAGTTTCGAGTTCGTCTGTGGTTAAGTCGGTCCCGTATTGCAGCTTCTAAGGGGCGTCTGGAACTTCCTCCTGGTTATTGTGAAAACATTCTTTTGGGCGGAGAGACCGGGTCATGGTCTCCCCTGCTAATTGATAACAGCGGTGGTAATGTGTGAGTTTTCCCTTTTTGCTTCGTCCTTCGGTAAGGGCGCACTCTCGCTTGGTGCGGGCACGGGTTACGCCCGGTGGTGGGAGACTGGTGGGTCTTCCTTCTGAGGAGACGGTGAGAGGGCGGTCTCCTCTGCGGAGTATCTCCAGTTTGTCGCTATCTCTGAGCGATGTCCATTTTGGTAGTAGAAAACTGTGAATCTTGGTCGTCACGCCTTTTGAACCCTCCTTTCGACCCATGTGCTTCTACGCAGTAGACTGGTGCATAGGGGGACAATGATGCGGGGATGTGGACAACTTCTCCGTTCAGTACTGTTTTCAGGCATTGGTGCTATGTTGAAGGAATGATTTTGAGATTGTGTAGCCACGACCTTCCCAGTATCATGTGGTAGTCTGGTTCCTTTTCAATCACTTCAAACTTCACGCTTGATTGAATTGGCCCTACTGCCAGCTCCAAGTTGATGTAGCCGTATGTGCTAGTTTGGTTGCCTTCGAAATCTGTCATCGTAGTGGGTTGTCATACGATCTCGTTAGGTCGCACCCTAACAGCTTTAAGTGTCTTGAGAATGATGACATTGGAAGATGCGCCCGTGTCAATGAGCGCTCTTCAAAACTCTATGTTCCTTGCGAGAGCCGTAACATGCAAGGCCCGGTTGTGACCGTCTTCTACCATCATGTCGTCATCAGTGAAAACAATATTGTTGGTGGATCTTCCGGGGATCCTTGGAGTCCCCGTGGGTGCAGGAACTAGTGATGCGTTCAGTGATATTCGGTTAATAACAGAGAATGTTTTTATTCGCTGGTCCTTGGAGAGGTTTAGCAATTCACATAAGTTTTCGACCAACCATTGATTTGAGAATGCTCATTCGGGATGTTAGTCCCCTGCTCTTGATCTCCTGGGGAACATGAACCACTTAGCTCCGATGTTAGGCTGATGAGGAAGTCGAGTATGCTGTTAATCGCATCCTTCATTAGATCCATGTTTTTGGCATGGATCTCCCGAGCTCGCATCAGGTCAACCAGTCTTGGTACCTCTTCATTGGTCATATTGCTTCCAGAAATTGACGAGTTATCATGACCTTGAGCGGGATCAATGTATGTGGAGATTGCATGATAGCCGACCATGCTTGCGTGAAATTTGAGGATGGAAACTGGAATTTGATATTGTAACCGAAAGATCAATCCTCCCGCTGTGGTCGCCAATTGTTTATGCGTAAAAATCGTTTCCGCCGATTTTGGCAAATTCGGTAGGTGAGTGAGAAACTGGTTTAAACCCTAAACAAATATGCTGCACGTGAGCACTTTCTAGATTCGAGAGATCAATCTGTACAAGTCCGGCCTAAACCAAGAAATGGTCGTTCCGGACTTGCTTTGGTCACAAAGTGGAGGAGAAGGGTTGATTTGGGAGGGAAGCAAAGAAAGGTGTTGAGACCAGAATAATTCTGGGAGAGTAGTGTCTCGACTTGTATCAGAAAGTGAAAGCTTCAGAAGCTTGCAAGAGATGAAAGCCTTTTTGGAGAGCTTGCAAAGTTGCCTTTTCTGAGAGTGTTGTGTTTTTCTCCTGACCGAGACCTGTTTCTGGTGGAAATAGGTAAAACCTATTTATACAAGTAGAGATAGAAACGCACCCTGGCCTCATGAAGGAAGAGAGTAAAGGGTGAAATAATGAGAGGAGGTGGTAACCGCATGGTGTTTATGGGTGAAAACGTTTTCACCATTATTTCCTCATATATTTGACCGTTTTATTCCTATTCAAGCTTTCTTAATGTGAGCGTAGTGTACGTTGCATGCTGTGACCGCCAAACTAAGACCCTGGAAAGCATCCCCCAGTTTGTGTTGATGTCTCGAGTGTTCGTTGCACCTTGAGTGCAAGTGGCGCTGCTAGTGGCGCGTGTGGCATGTGCCAATGGCATGGGCGGAATGCCTTGGTGATAGGTTGCACGTTGAGTGTAAGTGGCAATGCCAGAGCTGCTAGTGGCGTGTGTGGCATGTGCGGAATGCCTTGGTGGTAGGTTGCACAGTTTGCAAGTTAGGATACCAGCGTGGGTTTTGGCATGTGCCAATGGCACGTACGGCCAAGTTGGCCTAGGTTGCACGGCTGGCAAGTTAGGCTACCAGCGTGCGTGTCTGGCATGTGTCAATGGCACGCATGGCCATTAGGGCCACGACTAGGTAATGAAAGCTAACAGCGAGCGTGTTGGCATGTGCCAATGGCACGCTCAGCCATTAGGGCCACATCCTGGTAAGAAAAGCTACCAGCGATGCGTGTTGGCATGTGCCAATGGCATGCTCGGCCATAAGGGCCACGGCCTGGTAAGAAAAGCTACCAGCGATGCGTGTTGGCAAGTGCCAATGGCATGCTCGGCCATTAGGGCCACGGCTTGGTAAGAAAATCTACCAGCGAGCGTGCTGGCATGTGCCAATGGCACGCTCGGCCATTAGGGCCACGACCTGGTAAGAAAATCTACCATAGATGCGTGTTGGCATGTGCCAATGGCATGCTTGGCCAATTTGGCCTAGGTTGCCCGGTTTGCAAGCCTAGACGCGGGCGCTACTTTGGCATGGAGCGGCTAGGACCAAGGTAAGGGTGTTTGGCTTGGCGTGGTGTGACCAGCGTAGCTAGGGTCAAGGCATAGTGCGTTTGGCATGGCGCGGCTAGCTTGGGCTAGGTGTGGCTGGCATGATTTGCCATTGGCACAGACGTGCGGCTAGCATGGTTGGCATGCTTTGGCGCATTTGGTGTGACTAGCATAGCTAGGACCAAGGCAGAGTGCGTTTGGTATGGCGCGACTAGCTTAGGATAGGTGTGGCTGGCATGATTTGCCATTGGCACAGAGGTGCGGCTAGCATGGTTGGCATGCTTTGGCGCGTTTGGTGTGACTAGCATAGCTAGGGCCAAGGCAGAGTGCGTTTGGGATGGCGCGACTAGCTTAGGCTAGGTGTGGCTGGCATGATTTTCCATTGGCACGGAGGTGCGGCTAGCATGGTTGGCATGCTTTGGCGCGTTTGGTGTGACTAGCATAGCTAGGGCCAAGGCAGAGTGCGTTTGGCATGGCGCGGCTAGCTTGGGCTAGGTGTGGCTGGCATGATTCGCCATTGGCACGAGGTGCAACTAGCATGGTTGGCATGCTTTGGCGCGTTTGGTGTGACTAGCATAGCTAGGGCCAAGGCAGAGTGCGTTTGGCATGGCGCGACTAGCTTGGGCTAGGTGTGGCTGGCATGATTTGCCATTGGCACGGAGGTGCGGCTAGCATGGTTGGCATGCTTTGGCGCGTTTGGTGTGACTAGCATAGCTAGGGCCAAGGAAGAGTGTGTTTGGCATGGCGCGACTAGCTTGGGCTAGGTGTGGCTGGCATGATTTGCCATTGGCACGGAGGTGCGGCTAGTATGGTTGGCATGCTTTGGCGCGTTTGGTGTTACTAGCATAGCTAGGGCCAAGGCAGAGTGCGTTTGGCATGGCGCGGCTAGCTTGGGCTAGGTGTGGCTGGCATGATTTGCCATTGGCACGGAGGGGAAATAGGGTTTTGTTCGTTGTAACCCTAATTTGAAAAAATACCCCTATTAATTACTGACTACATGCATTGAATGTTCTAATAAATGTGTCACCGGTGACATTATGTTATTCGGAGTTTTACGATTTTACACTTTGTCTAAAAACCACCATCAACACCTATAAAAATTGGTCAAGAGATTGAGGAGTTAAATGTTCTTTTTGGGGAGGAATCCCTGCATGGTCTTTATGAGAATTCACAGATTTCGTCTGACCAGCTACTAGGACAGCCAAGTGGGTTCTGTTTCCACTATTAATTCAGGTGCTTGGTGAGTTAGACAGCTAAACTTTACTTTCTTTAATGTCCGGAGCATTGTCAGGCTTGTTGTTGCGCTTGGTCGGTACCTACGGAACTTTTTGGCAATGGTTGCAACACTTTGTGGACAAGGGAAGGAGATACTGTCTTTGACGATCGACTCTTTTGATCATTTTTTTTTACCCATGATACTAAAATATCGGGCATCCAACTCAAAACCAATTGGTAATGAGTGAAGATGCCCTAATAGATTATAAACCGTGGGATCTTAAATAATCCAACCATGTGGGACTAATAATCTCAGCACGCCCCCTCACGTGTAGCCTCTGCGGGTCTTACAAACACGTGAACAATTAAATTGGGTGACGCGAGTAAAGGTGCGGTCAACTAACTCGACACAAATAGCTTGCTCTGATACCATATTAGAATACGGGCATCCAACTCAAAACCAATTGACAATGAGTGGAGAGGCTCTAATAGATTATAAACCGCAGGATCTTAAATAACCCAACCATCTCAACACATGATCATATATACGATATGGTTGAACAAGTGATGGTAGATTGTAGCTGTTGGTCGGATAATGGATGGCCATGTTCGTTACTTGAAAAAGGTTGGTTTTACAGGGCTTCTTTAGGTTGTTGTTAGCATGGTTTCTTATATACAACCACTGACTTTATATTGTTGATTGGGATGTGGGGTTGATCCTCCTCATAAGGTATGTTTTGTTTGCATTACTTTAATTCCTTGATTTATGTAATTATGGATTTCTTATTATGATCAAGTATCTTCTAAATTCATTTCTTTATCTTCTGTTTTTGTCCTTTTATACATACAAATTTGATGTTTTCACAAATGTGTAATAGCAAAGGTACACAAACCTTATTAATTACTCCCTCCGTTCTTTTTTAATAGGCTGGTTTTGTTTTTTTGAGAAAATTAAGGAAATTAAGAGAGCCAATCATTGAAAGTGGTCCTCATGATACTTGTCAATAAAAGAAGTGAAGTGAAATGATCCCCATGACACTTGTCAGCAAAAGAAGTAAAGTGAAATGGTCCCATGACAATTGTCATCAAAAGAAATTAAGAGAAAAATGGTCCCAGAAAAATAAAGTAACATTTGACTTTCCCAATAAGGAAACCAGCCTATTTTTTTGTAACATTTATTTATAGAAACCACCCTATTATTTAATAACGGAGGGAGTATAAGTTAGTCTTTAATTTGATCACCTGCAACATCTTCAACTTTTCTTTCCAGTTTCAAGAGCCTAGTAGTGTGATGAAAAAGCAACAGATAAATGCTGCTGCTGAACTTATTAGTTACTCTTTCGCTTGGATGACAAAGATAAATGCTTCATTGTTAGCATACGGATCGATGATCAAACTTAATACATCTCCTGCCAAGTACCGACTCTATTCCTTGGGTTAGAAGCAAATTTAAGTGCATTGTCTGAATCTGATTTCAAACACATTCTTTCAAAAGGAACACAATCTATAACTACAACGTTCTGCTCAGCTTAGCCATTCATACATACACCTACGAAACTAATAAAAGTAAGAAATATCAAGAAAATCCTAGAAAGACTACAGATGGACTGATGATCAGAAAATCAAACTATGAGACAGTACCTGCTACTTGTTCACCAGATTAACCAAGTCATCCAAGCCAGATGGATCTCCTCGCTCTGTGTGTTCATCTCTTTGAATAAAATCAACATACAATTCTTTAACAAATGTGATGGACTTGAGATCATAGGTTAAAGACTCCTTCACTTGCGGGCAATTGAAGATGGTTAATTTCTGAAGAAAACTGCATCCTCGTAAATCTGGAAGAAACTTAAGAACTGGACAATCGATGAATTCTACTTCCCGAAGAGAGCCAATATAAACTTTGGAGGGTTCATCATTCTCGTCATCAATTATTTGAAATCCCAGAAACTGATTGCACTCTTTAATTTTCAGAATTTGAATATCCCAATTGTTTTCGAATAAGCTTACCGGGAAGTATATAAACTCCTCAATGTTCTCGAAAAACTGAGAGATGTCATCGGTGAGAGATGTCATCTGGCTTCTCCCAACTGAGTGCACTAAATTGTGATCGATCCTCTGTAGCTCCAACATCGTCAAATAAGGAAACGAAGGTATTTCTTTTAAACTTTTGCAGCCTTTGATATGCAGATACTCAAGACACGAAGGAAGTGAACAACACAAGTCTTCTAGAAGGAGCATATTAGTAAGATCAAGATATATTAACGAAGGAAATCCGCCGATATCTAAACCCTTCAGAGACACTCCTCTTAGATAAAGAAACCTGAGACGTGAGAGCTGCCCAATAAGACCTGCTGGAAGTTGTTTTATTCTTTTACAGACACTGAATTCCAACGTATCCAAATTCAGAAGAGTACCAGATGATGGAACACACATCCAGTTGGGAAGATCCGACCCCATGTAGTTGTAAACACCCAATTCACTCAAACCAGCGGGAGGTTGGAGAGCTTCAAATACTTGAAGATCAATATTACTTGCCAATTCTTTTTCTTCTCCTCCTTCTTCTCCTTGGTCTTCTCCTCCTCCTCCTTCTTCTTCTTTCTCTTCTCCTTCTCCTTCACCATCTTCTTCTTCTTCTATTCCACCCCAAAATAGTACCAATTCACGCAGATACTCCTTTCCTTTCAAATTTGCTCTCTCAGCATCGATCGGGTCTTTCACGTTTTCAAGTTCACAAATCTCTAGCTTCTCAAGAAAGTTTAGGTTCGCCAACTCTTCAATACCACCATAATTACATTCAGGGTTGTTTGTTCCTTTTTCCTGCACGTTGTACACCAAACTTCGCAGGCAAATGAGTTGCCCAACACCCATTAGTGTTCCCATTTGATTGCAGGAAAACCTTCTCAATTTTACCCAACTTGTTACCTCTTTTGGAAGATCACAGTCACAAAGATCCACATACTCAAGATTGTAAAGGTTAGCGCAAGACTCTGGAAATTCTTTGATTTTAGTACCCTCCAAGTCAAGAGATCTCAACTGATACAATACTCCAATATCTTTTGGTAATGCTTCTAGCAATGGGCAGTTTTTGAAATTAAATATGCTCAAATTCTTAAGACCTGCCACATACTCGGGTAAACTTGTTAACTTTTCACACGTATTGACATCTAATGTCCGCAAATTGCAGAGGCTAGTGACAAAATCAGGTACTTTTTCAATAGGTGTAGAAGACATATCAAGAAATCTTAGATACTCCAATCCAGTGATAGAGGCGGGAAAGGTGATTAAGTGTTTGCAATGATGGATATCTAAGCTTTGTAAATTGGGGAGACTAGTAACAGATGAAGGTAATTCTTGAATGTCTGTAAATGAGATATCTAGGTGCCTAAGGTGTTTTAAAGATCCCATCTCTTTTACAAGATTTTTAACGAAGCCACACCCACTTAATACCAACGTCTTCAAATTGTAAAGTCTACTTAAGGAAATATTATCAACTAGACTTATAAAGGAAACATGGAGGTACCTTAGTTGCTTAAACTTAAAATTTATTGTATATCTGATCCCCGAAAAGTCTTCAGCCGGATGACCCAAATGTAAAATACGTATGTGTTTATTACTTGAGAATCTACCGAGGTTCAAACCATAATTTGTTTCAAGAATGATAATTGTTCGCAACTTTTTTATATTGTTCATGGTTTTAGGAAAGCTTGCTGATAATTCCCTATCCATTATTAAGTTTAAGCGACGAACTTGAGCAATATTTTCCAACTCAGTTACCTTGGTAGTTGCGCATTCATTATCTCCGAAAACAGCCTGGGCAAGATCATGGACAAGATCATGCATTTTGAATGTCACGACGTCTTCTAACTGATTCTTTTCCACCCCTTCAAAGAATGAACTCCACATTAAGCTTCCAAAGTAGTCATCTCCAATGTCCTCCAACGAGCAATCATTTCCCATGGTAGAAGGCTGTAAGAATCCTTCCGCCATCCATAGTTGAATAAGAGTTTGCTTGCTGAACTCCAAATCTTTGGGAAAGATTGAGCAGTAAGAGAAACACCGCTGCAAATGAGGTGACAAGTTATCATAACTCAATTTTAATGCTGGTATGATTTTGCTTCTACTTTCAGGTGTGTTCCACGTATCATTTTCTCTAATAGATAACCAATTGCTCTCTGTGTTTTTTGAGTGCATTAGGCTACCCAGAAATTTTGCAGCTAGTGGCAAACCACAACATTTATTAGCTATCTGTTTTCCAATGGTAATCATATTTGGAGTCTTCAGTGCTCCACCAGGAGAAAAGGCTTTTCTCTCCATAATAGACCAACATTCATCTGCTTGTAATTGTTCCAAGAAGTATGGAGAAATACTTCCCTTCACAACATCCGCAACCTGCTTTTTACGTGTTGTTGTTAGTATTTTACTCCCTTGAGCTCCAACAACCAACGAACTTTGTAATCTCTCCCATTGCTCGGCATCCTCGTTCCACAGGTCATCGAGGACTAGCAAATACCTTTTCCCAGTCAACTGTTCACGAACCTTGCGCACCAGTACATCGAAATTTGATAAATCACTGAATTTTTCCTGAGTTATGGACTCCATGATATCTGACAAAAGCCTATAAACATCAAAATCATCAGAAACACAAACCCATATTTTTGGGTCAAAGTACTTTTGTACCGAATCATCATTGTAAGCGACCTGAGCTAGTGTCGTCTTTCCAAGTCCTCCCATCCCCACTATAGATACCACGGGAACTTTTTCGAGGCAGTGGTCACTATTGTATTGTGATGTTGATGAAGCGGTGACCGTTGTTAACATTTTTATTAGTTTATTTTTGTCATCCTCCCTTCCTATAATTTGTGACTGGATTGCAAAGGATGTGGTTTGTCGGCTCCTTCGCTCACTATTTTCCCCATGAGCAACACTAGTACTGCTAGTTGTAATTTTCAACTGGAACCTCTCCATATCTTTTGTAATTTCATCTAACTTCTTGTTAACCATTTTTATTTTTCTCGCCATCTTAAAACGAAACACGAGTGGGTTGGAAGATGAAACAAAATCGAGCACCTTGTGCTTCAAGCGCTCCCCTTTTTGACCACGACGTGAGGTTTCATAAGAGAACTCGTCCATGACATCGTCTGCATCATAAGCCACATCCTTGAGCCATTTCAACCAAAGTCTCACAGCTTCTTCGGTCTCTTGCCTCCTTTCAGCATCAGCTATGACGGCAAGAATCATCTCTAAGGTGTTTTGAAGCTTTTTCAGGTCATCTTTAACACCCCATGCCAGACTTATTTCTTGAGCAACAATAGGAACCAATTTGTTTAAGATTTCTGTTGCACCACTGGTAAGAATCTCTTCAAACGCCATAGTTAGATAATTGTGTATCTATGGGATGAAGATTTAGAAATCAAGAGCACTGGTAATTTCAGAAACTATAGATAATACTTGAAACTGATGTTTAAGAGTAAGTAGTTGCTATTCTTATGAGTTCAAACGCTCATATATATAGCAAATGCTCAATCACTTACTCGGGTCTTATACCTGTTATCTTCAAGATATTTGTATTTTGAAATTATAAAACTTGAAAGAGTGAACTTGAAGTAGAGACTAGTGGTGGTCAATCAGCTTTAAATAATGTAGACATTCTTCGTAACAACGACAGAGAACCACACAAATATAACAGCTTTAATATAAAGTAAAATGCAACGAACATTAACTAGTTTGCTTGAGAAACTCACAAAGGAATAACAAGATCCTACTATGTTGCCTTATGCCTTGCTGTTTTTGCTTACTAAAGTATATGTACTGTTGTACTATAACAAGTTCTGAATCCCTTATTCGGGTCTTTTACCTGTTATTTTGAGGATATTTGTAACTTCAATTTAAGAGTGAAGTTGCAGTGTAAACTGAGTTAAGCATCACCAGTCCTGGTCAATTAATTAGCTGTAAATAAAGTAGAAAGTTACGTTGAAGCTATAATTGCACGTTGACCCACTATATATATATTTCTGTCCTCTGAAACTTTAATCTGTCTGCTCGATCTTTATACTTTAGAGAGCATATTATCCAAGATATTTTGTCTGCTAATTAAGGTCTTTCCTTCTAACATCCCATTGATGATGATTCTTTTTTATGGACTATTTGGTATTTGGGGTCAAACAGTAGTATATAAGATTTATTATGTAGGAGTGTATACCATGACACCTCGTAATTCCTAAACTAACTGCTAGCGAACAGTATAGTCGTGGGCTGTATATCCCACTCACATTTCTCTTGTAATTTGAGAACTCGCACAACATAGTCGTGTGTTGTATCCCCTCCCATTTTGTACGAATTTCGAGTCTGCAGAAACCTTTTTTTCGGTCCCTAGAAAAACTTGAGCTCCAGGGCCAATTGATTTGCATTCATCTGTTTTCAGTTACGGTGTCAAATTATGGACCCCGACGTGGTTTCTAAGTGTCTGTGCATATTTTACAAAGTAGATACCACTAGCAAGCAACTCGTATTGGAGGCCAATCGTATTGAATCTGCGGTTAATTTCTTCATGTACCAAAAGGCTAAGTAAGTTTGTATGTGGTTCATTAAATCTGTTATCATCATGTTTGCTTGAGAAACTTACAAAGGAATAATAAGAACATACTTTACTTGAACAGTCTGTCGACAGTGCCTGATGCCAAAATATACTCTGACTTCAGCATATCCAGTGGATGAATACTGACTACCGGTGTAAATTAGCTGTAAATTAATAAAGTAGAAACTATTCGTTGAAGCTTTTCATGTCAATAATGGATTCACATGTATAGATGACCCACTATATATATATGTTGGTCCTCTGAAACTTTAATCAGAGTATTCTTATCCAAGATATTTTGTCTGCTTAAGTCTTTTTTTCTAGGTTAGAATATGTTACTTGCAATGAATTCTGAAAGCATAAGTGGTTTCCTAGTGTTGAAAAAAGTGCAAGTACCAGCGACAATCAGTAACTAATGGTACAAAAGTTATAGTTGAAGATAGTAAATTTCCACTATCTATCATACCATTGATGATTCTTCTTCTCAAACGCACGATGAGTACATTTAGGTGAAATAGTAGTATTGTGAAGAAATATAAAGGGATATTTTGACTTTGGTGCCTATAAAATGGTATGCCTTTGCATTTGGTGCCTAACTTTGTCCAACTTTGAGTTGGGTGTCCAGTCAACCAATTGACTTTGTTTGACCGTGTTGACAATCCATTTTAAAGTTAAAATTTGACCTCCTCTTTTATGCACTATTCTTCCATTTCCAATCCCCTTGCACCTCTGCCCCTTAAAGGGCTTCCTGTGCTGCTTTTAGGACCCTAAGTGGTAGTTGTTCTACCAAAAAGAAAAGTCAATTGGTTGACTGGGCACCTAACTCAAAATTGGACAAACTTAGGCACCAAACGCAAAGGTATACCATTTTATGGGCACCAAAATCAAAATATCCCAAATATAAACCATGATCAACTCGTAGATCTAAACTAGTGAACAATGTAGTCATTCGCTGTATCCACTCGCATTTTACTATATTATTTTTTTTTTTTTGGGAGGAAAAATAAGATATAGGATGCGATTGATGAGATTATTAGTCCCACATTGGTTGAGTTATCTAACATCATGCGGTTTCTAATCTTTTAGGGCCACACCACTCATAGCCAATTGGTTTTGAGTTGGATGTCCATATTCTAACATGGTATCAGAGCTAGTTATTTGTATCGATATCGAGGATACACATGAGGGGCGTGTTGAGCTTTATTATATGGATATCAAGGATACACATGAGGGGCGTGTTGAGATTATTATCCCATATTGATTGGGTTATCTAAAATCTGTGTTGAGCTTTATTATAGGGATATCAAGGATACACATGAGGGGCGTGTTGAGATTATTATCCCATATTGATTGGGTTATCTAAAATCCTGTGTTTTATAATCCTTTAAGGCCACTTCACTCACTCATAGGCAATTTGTTTTGAGTTAGATGCCCATATTTTAATACAGACGAACACCTTTTGTTTCTTTTTCATTGAAAGCAGATGCCGGTTAATCCAGCAGTCCTGGTCATGGAAAGATCACCTTGCACTAGGTTGTTATTTGAACTATAGGACGTAAGCGTCTTCATAGAAAAACATTATCATAATAGAAAACAACATCATAATCAAGATATCGTGCTATATAGTTATCCAAAAGAGCAGCAACGAAGAAACATATTTTTGCATTTAAAAAAGAAGTACCGAGGGTCCCTTGGGGCATCCTTATTTGGTTGGAATTCCTATATCGCATTGAGCTAATTGAATAAAATCCTTTGTGGGAATTCTCTTTCAATACCATTTATTTATGAATTTTTGTTACCCTTGCTTAGCCTTGTGTAGGTGTAAATAATCCACAGGGACAGGTGGAACAATCCTAGGCAATGGTGTACCAAGGGAATAAGCACTAGAAGTACTGAATCACCGCACCAAATTTGAGCGTGAGAAAAGAGGAACTGAAGCAACCCGTGAGGTCGACATAAAGGGAGAAAAAGTTCTGATGTGATGCTCATCGGGTACAAGAATAATAAATGCACTGACAAAGTTGGTGAAGAGATAAAAGAAGAACTCGGTCAAAGTAAGACTCGGCCAGGGACCTAAAGGGCGACATCGGTCATCTCCACCAAACAAGCGACATCGGGTAGTGGGATATCAGAAGAGGACATCACTCGGCTCGGCTAGATGTATCGACCTAAGCAAATAGGAATATCGACTGAAGCATCAACTGATCACCCGACAAGAACATCAAGGAAGCTACATCAGGCCCAACATCGTAGTACTGGATGTATCATCATCTGTGACTATAAATAGAGACTATGTAGAGAGGTAAAAGGGCAAGTAAGAAGTGAGGAAAGAGAGCACACCTAGAGTATTGAGAGAAAAGCATTCATCATGTAATCTTGAATCAAGCAATAACATCATCCCTTTACCCCCGTGGACGTAGGTAATCATACCGAACCACGTATATCTTGTGTTCTTCTATTTCTCTTGCTTGTTACTTCTTATTGTGTGTAGGATGGACCATTTGATGTAGTAGTAGGGTTTTCTACATCTACATTCTGGCGCCGACTAAGGGGATTGTGTAACATCTTTAGATACCTTGCCAAAAGTCCATTAAAAGAGAGATTCAACAGCTCCTATAAACATTTGTTGATGATAGTTGATGCTAAGTGAAAGGCTCTAATGGTTGGAACGCATAGGTTGCTAGATTTATCGTTTAAAATTTACCTTTCTGATTAAAAGCTCGATTTCTTTACGTTTGTTTTCACTTGCCTAATCGTTGAAAAGCTCACAAAATTTTAGTTTGAAAAGAAAAACTTGATTAGTTATCTTCATCGTCTTGATTTTGTCGAAGTAAGTACCATAAGGTTTCTTACCTTATGAGTGAGTGTTTTCTGTCGGAAAAGTTTGATTAATCGTCTTTCGCCGAGTTAAGTGTTTTCTGTTGAGTTAAGTCCCTTGATTAAAGATCGTCTCATCTTCGATCTGGACGGTGGAAGTTAACCATTATAACACCTCAAAGCTCCCGAATGGATCATCTTTGATAATTGGTGGAAGCTAGATTGAAACGTTATTTCTCCGTTTAAATCTTCTTTGTAAGTTAAGTAAAGTACAATAGTGGAGGAGGCAAGACTAACTCGAAGTCATCGAGTTTAGTTTTCCGAAAGCTACGGCTAGAAGGAGTATAGTGAGTGCTTCGTTAATAAGTCTCATCTTGATCCTACAGTAAGAGCCTCACAGCGTCAGTAGAAAACCAAAAGAATCCTATGGTACAACTGTCCTCGGGGATTTCCGGTAATCTGTATAGGTGAACCGTCGGCGAAACAGCTGGTGAAAGTTGTCGTTATTATCAATCATAACCAAGAAAGAAATTTTCCGATCTAACGTACGGATGATTAATGATTTCTGGCACTAGGAATGTTAGGAAAAATAATGATTAATGCATAGAGAAAGTACCGAAAGCGATTTGTCGAAACAGCTTTTCAAAGATTATCGTTTACGGTCAAAACCACTCGATTGCTGAGATCAGCACGCTAGCATAAATGAAAATGTACTATAAAAAAAAAAAAAATTCCACTCTGAACAGCAGAACTGTTGTACTTCATCCTTCACATTTTCGAAAACAGTTCGAAGTAAGTGTTGTGTACTTTACTGACGTAGGTAGGGACGGGCGAGCCGAGGCACAAAAGCAACATTAGAGGCAATGGCAAGAACTTCCAGGACGGAAGGACGGGTAGGATTCTCAGGAATCGGGCCATAGCGGGATCTAATACACAAGAAGGACTAACGGATTCCCGACAAGAGGGTAGCCGACAAAACCATCAAGGCAAATCTCAGGCACCAGGCAGAGGCATGGCAACTGTCGACGAAGAAGTCGATCTAGGCCGAGACGACGATCTTCCACCAAGAATACTGAGGATTAACCCGAGCCAGATGAGGCATGGGGACATGGAAGATGAAAGAACTGCATCTGATACTGAGGAATACGAGGAAGTGCCAATGACGCAGGAGGAACGGAGGCAAGAAAGGAAACAAATGGAGTATCAACGTGCACTAGAACAGGAAGGAGAAAGGCTTAGACATGTGCGCTTGGGAATGGGCAACCTCAACTGAGACATCTCACCGGTAACAACAGATCCTCCCGTAGCTCCAACCGTTCCCCCCGTTATCCCCCCGGCAGGACCACCAATTGCGCCCCCAATGCAGCAGAAAACCAAGTGAATGGCCACTCTAGCCATGAGAGCACTAACCCAATGTTACTTGCTATCTTGGCGAGCCAAAGAAGGCAAGAAGATCTTATGAGAGAGCTGCAGAGAAGGAATCTATCCTTGGAGCATGAAAACTACCATCTCCGCAACCAGAGAGCCGGGTCAAGAGGATCGTCGAACCGAGGCGCTTCTAGCAATCGCACCCAGTCAAGAAATACTCCGACCCCACCCTTGAACCGAGAGCATGTGCCCGACCGTAATCGCTTAAGGGGAGGGTATGGCCCACCCGAGGACTCTTCGACCGAGGAAGAGGCGACAAACGAGGGAACAGATGCGACAACCAAGCAAAAGCTCGAGCAACTTGAGCAGATGGTCAAGAAGCTGACAGTAAATGGCGAGGACGACAAGTTGGCAGAAGTGATCAGCAAAGCATAGAAACTGGATCGGAAGCACCATTTACTAAGGAACTGGATCGGACTCCATTCCCTCCAAAGTGTACGTTGCCGACCTTCCCATCCAGGTTTGACGGCACGGGTGACGCAGGAGAACATGTCAAAATGTACAGCATGTCTCTGTTACAATGGACGAGTTACGACGTGGTCATGTGCAAATTCTTTCTAGCAAGTCTCGAAGGTGAGGCAAAGAACTGGTTTTACACCTTTCCCGATGAGTCCGTTGGCAATTATGCTGTCTTGGTGGAAACATTCCTGGAAACTTACATGCACAACAATATTGCTTGGCCTAGAATCAATAAGCTCTTTACATTAGCACGAAGATTTAGGGAACCATTGCGGTCTTTTTCATAAATATTGTTCGATCACCCTAATATTACCTCTGCTATCTTTGGTATCATATCGTATAAATCATGATTTTTTAATATTAAATAAAATTAATTGCAAAATAAAAGATAATATTACACGAAAAAAATTATAATGAAACAAATTAGTTGACGACCTTTTGTTCAATCTAAACCTCATGCATAATGTTTGTGATTGAAAATCAGAATTACTTCCAACAACGTACTGGGGGTGGGCGGCAGTGGTGGTGGCTTTTTTAAAAGAAACATATAGACTTTGGTGGACTAAACCCTAAATATAGATAGGAAAAGTACTATTTATAGGATAAAATTGAAAAAAAAAAATTGTAGTTATTAGAATTCTAATGGGGACTAGAGCTAGGTTAGTCAATCCTTGGCTCTGTCACTGGGTGGTGATGGGAAAAAAATGGTACCATACGGTTTTATGTTGGTGGTGGGTATAGGTGAGCAATAACGTACCATGTTAATTCCGTAACGCCACAAAATGTATAAAATTATGAAGTATAATGTGTGGTTGATCGTTTTAATGTTAAAATAAACTCGGTTGAAGAACATGATATTAAGAAAATATACTTGAATCAGTAGTCATGCTATTTAAAATAACTGCAGAAGAACTACACGAATTAAGACGAGAACATATGAAATTACTTATTATTGAGCCGTGTTGTTACGGAAGGGGTTATATTCTAGTCCTAGGATGAGGGGAGCTAATCTATTATCAAAAATACAAAGTATCCTTTGATAATTAAAATAATTACCAAACATAAATCTAGTTAAATCAAAAACTAAACCTAAATCCCAAAAAAAAAAAATTGTCTCTTCTTCTCCATCTCTTCTTTTTCTCCATTGCCACTTCTTTCTATTCTTTGGTTTTTTCTTTTCAACGACGATTAATCGTCAATTCTCATCCCGTAATAACTTTATTTGGGTAGGAATCAAAAACCCAACTATTTTTTTATTATTTTTGATCCCTAGAACAAGTTAGATTCGATTAGATTAGAGATTGAAAAATCGTTCCAGAACTGAATACGGTCTAAGAATCAATATTTCCCAACCGTGGGAATGATTTACGGTAAAATATTGATTTCCTTACCGAATAAATTTCCTACGGTTGGGAAAATATGAACTCCCAACCGTATATAAATTATACAGTTAGTAACATGAATTAATTTATTTTGATTTTCAAATATTAACCATTAATCAATGATTAATTTAATCTTATTACTAATCTTGATTAATTTAGTCAACATAATCACTAAAATTAATTAAATATTGGGATAATGGATTTTGGAGAACACTATTTGATGACCCATTTTTTGTTATATTGTGAGCCCTTAAAACCAAATTTTTGGAGCCCATGTAATAGGTTTCTTCTTATATCAGCAGTAAGCTAGGAAATCAAGTCCATAGCCGGATTAATACTACATTAACTAATATGTATTTTAAGTGTGGGAGAATCAAAGATGCGAAACTTGTTTTTGAAAGAGTCAAGGAAAAACATGTAGGAGAATGGAAATCAATGATTTCTAGCATAGATCAATTGAGAGAATGATACCCGAGTCTGGGATTGAACCAAGAGTTAAACACTTGGTCTTGGAGAATGATCAGTTGAGAGAATGATACCTGAGTCCGGATTTGATTGTAGAAGAGGTTGGGTTCATCAGCAATATGCCACTGATAGCTTACGCTGCTATATGGGGGTGCACTCTTGAACGCGTCAAGATTTCACAAGAATGCTGAAGTGGCAGAGTTAGCAGCAAGTTGGTTACTGAGAGAAGTAATCAATTTATGGGTATCATCGAGACGGATCATCGATTAAGAAAGATAAATCAAACATAAAATTAAGAAGAATACAAGAGAATTAAAGTGGTTCGGCATTAACAACTACGTCCACTGAGAAACCCCGTAGGGTGATTTAGATTATTGATCTCCAGAGATTGATCATACTGTGATAAGAATTACATTTACAGAATTGATCATATTTATAGGTGATAGGATATGAACCTAGAAGATAAAGAAACAAACTGTATCTTTGACTAGGTGAAACTAAACTATCTAGATTACATGACTTACTTCTTGACTTGATCCTATAATCTAGAATGTGCCTTGACTGCACAATATCTTGGAACTGACTTATCTTCAAGTATTGTTACTGACTTGGTCTAGAATGCACCATATATTCCAACAAGAAGAACCATGGAATGGAAACATTTATACGAGTCTGTGGAGTTTGTATACAGAAGCTATGAGATACGATGATGTTGTTATGAAAGTCCAAGTTGTAGTTGGATTGATTTTAATGGTGTGCTTCTTATGAATTTGTTTCTCGGGATTGATCATACCCACCTGCATTACAAATTAACTTACAAACGATAAATCAATAAAGGAAGCGAAAGAAGATTAGATCTATTGGTGGGATCGAGTTTTCTGGTACTATCAATTCATGAAACGAAAATGGTACTGGGACTCCAGTTTGTACCACCTTCTAGAAACGCTGCATGGGTTCACACTTTTGAGTGTTGGGGTGGTACTTGCTTCAGAAACCATCCTATTGCAACTTGTTAGGCAGTACATTTCTGGAGTCCAACAATCTACATAGCATGTTGATCTTAGATTCTTGGAGGATCAACAATCTAAACCCTTTGGAATTTTTGTTATTTAGAAGAAAAAATTGTTAGTTAGCCCTCCTTGAATTTATGTTTTGCCTAGTTAGCCTCCCCTAAAAAATATTTCTGGCTCCGTCCCTGAGATTCTTAATTGCTGAGAAGATAAATGCCAGGGTGTTCATATTCTGGTCGAGTACTCTACGGGCGCTATCTCACCTCACCATAGGCAGGAAGCGAGGCTATTGAAATAGAAACCATCATATTGGCTTCCTGGCAAACAAACGTAATTGATGTACCTTAGAAAAGATGTTTGTCAATTCCATATGTAACTACATGAAATCCTATAGTCACATCCAAGTAACAATATGAAACAGATCTAAGACATGATGGAGAAAACTCTATGTATTATTACTAAGAACGTGAATTATCACAAATACAATCTAAAGAAACCCTAACTTTGAGATCAAATAACTTTCTTTCTCTCAAGTTTCTCACTCAAATTCTCAGAAACATATCTCTGTGGTACAATAGCTTCTCGTCCCTTTTATAGGGGTTACATAGTGGAGGACAGCTAATAAGACCCCTTATTCCGAATCTGGAAGGGTGATTATGTTGCACCATTGTAGTCATCACGCTCGCCTTCACATGTTTTGTGTGATTCATGTGACGTCATTGCGTACGTCAGTAGTGACGTAATGCAGGGGCGGAGCCAAGAATCATGGGAAGGGTGCAAAAATATGCTATGGGATCAACCAAAAATATTAGGGGTGCAAAAATGCTAAAACATGCTTAACTATATATAAAAAAAAGGTCGGGACCGTGTAACAAAAGCATTTGACAAAATTTTCAATAATATCGATGATGTGGCCTTAATTTGCTTTTGGTTTGTGTTTGGCTATGCAAAAAATTCACAGATCAATAATATCAACATCCGTCATCTTCTCTACATCTAAAACAGATCTCAGCTTTCTAGGTTTACAATATTTCATATGAACCATGAAAACCATAACCCAATACGTCTTCTACTATATCTAATGGAACTCCAAAGAAAAATATTAGAATATACATCCATCCATCATGATGCATCCCGTTGATCATTATTATATAACATACATAAATACCTATTTACATCTAGTCTATGATTTACGGATCTCCATTGCGATCGTCTCCCCCATGATTTTGGCCGACTACTACTAATGATTCTAAATCATAGTTCTTGAATCATAAATACCTATTAATGATCAAGCCAAACACATGCCTGAGTTAAATTGTGTGACATGTCAACAAAAATGTGAACCGCCGGATATATAAGATCTTACCGATAAAAAGTTTTGTCAAATATTTTGTTAAAAACTTTTGTTACGGGATCCCGACCCTAAAAATAAATAAATATTAAAAGGCTTAAAATGGGTTTTGCAGCCAGGTGGGCAATGGGTGCAACTACACACCCTTGCAATGGGCCCCTGACGTAATGGACTTATACTCTTCTCCTTTGGAATCATGTTGCTAAATGATCTTCTCGCATTCTTATTGGTTTAGCGCATTCTTATTGGTTGAGCGATATTTTGTATGCACACCATATAAAAGCTCACCGGCAGGAAGTTAGACAATCCAAAGAAAGCTAGTACCCGCGGGTGTTCACGAATAGGTAAGGCGAAGAGCAAAATGTTTCTTTCAAAGGTGAATCATGAATAGGGGCAGTTATGCCTGCCAACCTAACACAAAAAAAGTCAAAAATATACATTTACTCTCTCTTCTGGATTCTGGTTGTAGAGGAAGCTCATGTAAGAATATTTCTATACACAGAAATATTTCATTGGGCCATGTGATAATTTTGGTTAATTAAAGGTTAGAGTGTGCTATGACACGGTCGTCCTGATAACTGAATGAATACGGTCGCACCTTTGCACCGTTAGATTACTTACATTTTTTTTTTTTTGATCAGAAGATTACTTACATCTTGGAGACGCATATAGCTCCCTGCATTCAGTGGGAACTTCAATTCTTTTTTAACTCCCAATCAATTAGTTATTTGCGTACAAGTCTATCTGTATTATTTTGTTCCTTTTGCTTTCTCCCATGATGATCGATCAAGGACAAAGATATGAAGATCATATCAGAAATTCCAAACCATCTTTATTATCATCGTCATCATTGCAATATCGATGAGCATTAAAAAATTTTATCTGTTGATGAGCATATTTACGCTAGATTGAATAAGAACTAAAAATTCTAATCAAATAAATTTTTGATCTACTTCTTATCAAGGTGATGTTCCCGTAGCCAATTGATAAACCACCATGAACCCTTTTTTTTTTTGTCCAATTCCGTCAAGCATTGCAAAAAAGACAGATCTAGATATTTACTTCTTATTTCCTATGTCGTCATGTGAATCCATTAAAAATATATATATATATATATATATATATATATATATATATATATATATATTAAAAAAGATGAACCACGCATTATTCTCATCACTGATTTCTTTTCTTTTTTTCCGATGGAGTTATAATCACCTGATGTAAGTTTTGAAGTATTCCTAACAAATAACAATGGTGTTCTAAAGGGCTTCGGGAGAATTAAGAATATGTGAATCCCTAATCGGTATCTAATCTCTTCTATTTGTAGGAATAGAAAATCCAACGGTGCAAAGGTGCGACCGTATTCATTCAGTTATAAGGATGACTGTGTCATAGCACGACTCAGAAAGAAATTAACTTATAGTTCTGTTGTGGCAAAAATGTTCCTACAACACTGCTCGAGATTCGTACAGAAATGATGTAATCTTAACCGTTGGATGGCGTAAGATTAATACTCGATGAATATTTTGTAGACCTTTGAGATGATCCCAAGTTCCTCACGATATGTACTTGATGATGAAAAATTTCCTGCTCGGCTCTTCAAAGCTCTTGACTTTCTAATATTCTTGAAGAAAAGAGGGGGTACCTGCAAGGACACTCCGATGCCTCAATGAGTAAGGAGCTCTAAACAGGTTTTATTAGAGAGAAAAGGATTAGAATTGTGTACCTTTACTGCTGAAACCCCTCCTCTATTTATAGGTAATAGAGGGTATGCATCCAGTCAATTACTTGTCTGCATTCATTTTGGTGACGTATCAGGACCGAATGTCGTCCAGTTCATCATTATTTAAATCAGAATTATATATCTAGAAATTTAGAAATGTATTTGGCTCAATAATTAACCTTTATCCATTCCCTCCTTTCAGGGTGACCCGGTTATTAATGTACTTGGACCAAATATATATCTAGATTAATTCTAACTTCTTGGGTTGAACATATTCATCCCCTTTCAAGATACATTGAATGTAGTCACCTTTAATAAAGGCTAACAGACTTGGTTCTTAACCTTTTATGGGCTTAGGCTTCAACCCAAGACTCAATATTTTTTGTTTAGGCTAATGGGCTGAAGATCCTGTTAAGCCCATTTTATATTTATATGGTCCAAACATCGCCCCCTCTTAATTCCCAACTTGTTGGTGGATTAAGAAAAGTGTCCTGGACTAGTTGCTCCATAGTCGTACTCTGGCGTCCCCAAGCTTCGTGTTGAAATGATATAACTAATCCATCTGTATCTGGAATAATGCTCGACATTTGATTAAATTTCTTGGGCCGTTTATACACCAAAGTACTCATCTACGTCCTGTGACGCAAGAGATGTAAAACTAATGTTTTTAAGTGGCCGCTTCAACTGCAACATGCCGATGTTCTCCCCCACATTCATGATTGGAAATAATGCTCAACGATTCTTTTTTTTTTATTTGATTAAATTTCATCAGCGACAAACTGCAATGTCGCTAAATATACACTTTTTGTCGCTAATTCTTTTTGCCGACGAATATTTGTCGTCGCCCATTTCGTCGGCAATTGTGCGTCGCAGAAAGGTTACTGCGACACTAATTTTTGTTTCGTCGCCAAAGAGATGTGGCTATAAAACAAAAAACCTAATGTATTCATTTAGCGACAAGATATTCATGCCGCCTAAAA
Organism: Papaver armeniacum; assembly: GCA_023531295.1. NCBI lineage: Eukaryota > Viridiplantae > Streptophyta > Magnoliopsida > Ranunculales > Papaveraceae > Papaver > Papaver armeniacum. The sequence continues at coordinate 247,048 of JAJJWW010011156.1, forward strand.
CTGCAAGTTTTGTCAGAGAATGCGACGACTGAGTGTTGTTATTGCCAATTCTAAGCACGTCGGGAAGATAAATTATCAGTAAAAAGATTGATTAATTGAAATGTTCAAAATTTCAAATGATTATTCATACAAACACGCCGGTATGTATTTCCGTCCCAAGGTAAGATCCAATTAACAAAGTCCAATCATGGAAAGTTGTTTTCGGCCAACAACTGTAGTTTCTTACAATGCATTGCTTCAGGACCAATACCATCAATTACTTCTAGTCCACTATCCTGCAAATTTGAGTTAAGATGCCATTACATTTCAAAAATCCAATAACACACAATCTTATGCTTGCATTCATGTAACAGAAGGAAATGGAGAGCCGAGACTCATCCTTATTAAACCTGCTGCTAGGTGTTGGCTGAAGTCAAAACCACCATCCATGGAGATATTCCAACAACTTAAAGCATAGTAATAAGTATTTCCACATAAACTAAAGATTTGTACTAAGAAATCACTTACTTTGTCATCATCCCGCCCAATGTTTTGTCCTTATTTCAAACCAAGCATTTCTTTTGCAAGCCAGTCAACAGAACTCGAAGGTGGTAGTTTTCCTGGAACTTCCTATACCACCATGACTCAAACTTTTAGCCCTTTCTTGTTGTAAATGTTGTTACTTGTTACCCACTTGATGGTACATGTTTATTATGCCTTCCATCGGCTCCAGTTGCCTAGTTCTCCTGGAGGAATAATACACTGTCAAAAACGTATACCTCATGGCTCATGTGAACAAAAACAAATTAGGCATTCAAGAAACTATAATTTGTAAAATTAAATTTTTATATTTCTAAGAGAATTTTTAAACTCCGTCATCATGATTATCAGATAAATCAAAAATTGCTTTCAGATTTAGGGATTAACTTACCCCCAAACTAACATAATCAGATGAGAACAAAATTACATAGACCGTGGACTTACCTGAATAAAGATCCATATTCTAAAAAATAAATACAAATCAAACCCCTCATCCGTGACTGTCAATTGTCTTTGCCATCTTTCACTGTTATCCCCTCTCGTTTCCGTCTTCTCTGTATCGTTTTATTGTCTCCCAGTTGGAAAAAAATACATCAGAAGCCATATTGATATCTTGCTGATACTACTAAAAACCCTAACCTTAGAAAATCAAAATTGATCAAATTATCAACCCTTACTTTTCTGCCTTGTATGTAAATCAAAACCCTAAACTAAAGATTTTCGCTAATCAAAGAAAGAAAGTAAAAAAGACCAGAGTAGAGGGAGAAGTTTGTAGAGGGGGGAATTCGGGTAAGTGAGGTAATGAAAAGGAGAGAGGGAGGTTTCCTACTTCGGCTTAACTTCTCCTTTCCAGTCAGATCGTGGTATGGTAAGTTATGATAACTAGGCCTTGTAATTCGGCAGAAAAAACAAAACCCAAACCTTAACAGGTCCACTTACCCACGACTCGTTGTTCCCTGGCTGCAGACTAAACCCAAACTGGTCCAGACAACATCCAAGAGTACTAAATAATAGTTACAGCCACCAGTCAAAGCTAATAGCTTAGAGTGAAGATTCTTTGTCGAACGAAACGAACAATTTTAGCAGTCTCTTCATCTTTCTTTTCAAATTTGTCTTTACATATGAATAATATACCCAAACGTTGCAAGAATACCAAGCGAATAAGATCAGCAATAATTTGTTGGATTATGTGCTGATTATTTGTTGATTGACATAAATCTAACGAAATGCAGTCTATTCCGCCACAAAAATGAAGTAAGTCCCTAAAATTGTCTTTCACCGACCAATAATGTTGTCGCTAAAACACTATTTTAGCGATAATATTAGTTTAGGTTTGGAGCTATTTATATGAAGACCATCTTAGTGTCTGAAACTATTATTTGGCGACCATAATTTTAATGGTGTTTATTATATATCGACAAAATCTCATATCGAAATCTCTGATGACATGTTTTCTTGTAGTGATGCTCTCTTAATTAATTGTTGAATACTAGTCTTCAACAAACCTTACTTTGATCTTATTTTCAAATGATGGTCTCCAAATTGTACTTTACCATGCGTATTACATGTCCTGCAGCTTTGGAGGAAGTTAGTGTCCAGTTTGGTGATCACTTATATCTCGGTCCTAGCCGGTCCTTTGCAATATAAGTTGGCAACCCTCCCTATCAGAGACGGAGGTCTTGGGGTGTATACTATGAATGACAAGGAAAAGTACTGCTACCTAGCATCTCAGTTTCAGACTCGCCAGGTTCAGCAAGCCATCTTACACAATAACTTCTCGGCAGATCCAAGTCCAACTTGTCAGCAGGCTTTGCTGAAATACAACCAGGTATGTGGGCTCTCTACTTCTTCACTCAACTTAAATGTTACCTCCCCTTCTTCCATGCATTCCTCTAGGTTCAATTTGACAACACGTGATAGTGTGTTATGGCAGAGTAATAAGTTGAAACATGCTCAAAATTATCTATTGGCGATACCTATAGATGGTTTGAATCAAACTCTTGGTCCTAGACAGTTTCGAAGTGTGCTTTGCTATCGACTTGGCATTCCTCTTTTTCCAGAGAATGGTTGTTGTTCTATTTGTAAGAGGGATATGGACATTTTTGGGGATCATGCACTACACTGTGCCAGTAAAGTGGGTGTGAAATTCAGACACAATTTTATACGTAATGTTTTGGTAGACATTTGCTTCAGGGCCAGTGTTTAAGTTGGAAAGGAAGTGGCTCTTGGACTTCGGTCAGACGGGAATAACACCTTGCTGCCGGCTGATTTGTTGGTTTATAATTGGAAGAATGGGAAGGACACATGCTTAGATGTTACGGGTGTCTCTCCTTTCACGAGTGATATTCACACCTTCATCCCGGGTCACGCAATTGCTAAAGCAATTTTACGCAAACGAAATAGGTATTCAACTGTTTGTGAAACACATGGTTATTGTTTTGGAGTTTTAGCATTCACTACCTTAGGAGAACTAGGTGATGATATGGTGGCTTTCGTGAATAGACTAAAGAACTGCATTGCCAACAACAACGCCAATTGTGATACCGGTTACTTTTTATTTCATAGGTTCGGAATGGCTATTCAAAAAGGTGTAGGGGCCCAACTTGTTGCTAGGTTGCCCTCCATCGACATTGTACCTTGTATTTGATTCTTTTGTTAATAAAAGCCTTGCGGCGCCTTTTTTAATAAAAAAAATTTAAAAAAAAATAAATAATAATAATAAAAACACTACTATTTTAAAAAATATGTTTATAATAATGAATCTTCTGTGGTTTCCAATAATAATGTTTATAATAATAATAATAATTGGGCCACCGAGCGAAGCGAGGGAGGACCTTTGTATGGCCACTTTTTTGTAAATTGTATGTCATCAATGGTCCAATGGACACAAAAAGATTGGATTTGGTGTCCATGGTTAATCTTTTTCACTTGACACAATTATCCCTTCCTTTTAATCAAATTACCATAACTCCTTGTATATCCTATTTTTTAGGAGTATATAAGGAAAGCATACTTTAATATAACATATCTAAAACTTTGTGCCTTAATTATAATTTTACAAATTTTATCTCGTTCAAAAGGTTATAAGAAAATCTACACAACGAGTACAAACAACAATATCAAATTTAGAATTTTTACGAAAAATTCGGAGATGTTTATCATTTTAGGCACAATTTTAGAAAATTAAATGTATATCCATTATGTAAACCACCACAAAGGATACATAATACTTTATGTACACAGCAACTAATTTTCCGTTGCAACTAATAAAACTATATACTCCATACGTTTCAGAAAAAGTGATACTTTCACAATCCGTTTCAGGAAAAGTGATACTTTCACATTTCGTTTCGGAAAAAAGTGATACTTTCACACCGTTTCGGAAAAAAGTGATACTTTCGCTCCGTTAAAAAAAGTAATTATCATTTGTTTTTAAACGGGACGAAAATAGTCGCAGACAAACCTCATCTTTAGAATCTTCTACGGTCAGCCCTCTTAATTAGAATTTAGAATAAGCTAGATAGATAATTGAAGGGGATGTAAAATTGGGAAAATGGGGATGCGAAATAAAGAAAAACATAATTGAATCCGACACACAAAAGAATAAAAAATAAATAAAAATAATTTGATATCAACAGTTCAATGGACAGTGCTTCAGTTATTTGCTTCATCTTCTCAACCTTAATAATCCTAATCAAACATTCACATCTATGCCTCACTTCGCCCCTTGCTAGGCCCATCTTAATTAGCTTTTGAGATGCTCAAGATTAAGTACGGGTTCACGTCTCAGAACTTCTATGTTGTATTTCTCAAAATCTGTCAGTCGAATTTTATCCAAATACTCCTCAAACAGTTTGGTATCTTTGGGATCAGGTGGATCCTTCTGAACTCCCGTCGTCTTTACCCCGTTCTCCTTCGATTTTTCACCCAAAGTTGTTGATCCGGTCGTCTCTACCTCGCTCTCCTCCGATTTTTCACTCAAAGTTGTTGATGATACATGTCTGCCGGTACAACTATTTCCCATAATTTCTTTCCTTTGATCAAAGTTTCTTGCTGATCTCTTCTAACTTTGTTCGTCCTTTAATTTCTTTCCTTGGTCTGTGGCTCTGTGCTTTGCGTTTGAAGCTAATTAACTAGAGAGTGATGATGGAAAAACAGAAAGCTCATCAGTATATATACAGGATACGAAGAACGGAAAAAGGAAATATGGGTTTCCGATTTGCTCAGTGATAAGGATTGCTAAGTCGGTTGGGCATGGCCTAGCAGGTCGGCTACATAAATTTGTGAATGAGCCACCAAATAGGAACAGGAAAATATCATCGGATGAGCGGAATACACCATATTCTGTTAATCCCACTCGCTATGGACTTCTTCTGGCTCCGCATATTTGAGCACCCTTGGCTGCTAAGTAACCTGATTAGGGTCGGTTTGGCTAGCTAATTGGCTGCATAACAAGAAGACTTTAAAGATTAATAAATCCAAACGTGGGTCATATTTTTTATCCCCCAATTCCTCACGCCATTGAAGAAAATAGCTTGTTGATAGCGCCACAGTGAAGGGTCATTGAGTGTCCGTAAAAAAGTTACGAAATGCACCTGTAAAAAAAGATCAACAAATATAGGTTTTTCAAATAAAAAAATTAAAAGCAATGTCAAACGAGGAGGCCTATAACTTAGATTTTATTGTCTTTTTCAGATTCCTAATCCATTTAGGATTTCTATACCTTCTGATATTCGTACTTCAAATAGGACTCTTAGCTTGTAGCCGTGTAATATCTATCCCTATAAATATAAAATTATGCATGTCCTTCTTCAGGGAAAGGCCCATATCATCATCAAAAGCCTAAGAGGGTTAATCTTAAAAATAAAACTCATAGGGACTTTTTGGAAAAACTACATAAACAAGAATTTAATATTTTGGGATTTAATGATTTTTATTTTTTGAAACATGGATTTAATGATGAATATTCTTTTCGTTAATTTTTTTGAGTTTTAACAAACAAACTTTTTTTTCCTTCAAAAATTTTGCTAATATAACAAAAATTTCTTTATTATTAGAGTTGTGCCATAAAAATTTTATGCAAAAAATTTTACTCGATGTCCTTTTCATTTGAGGAAAATAGCCGTAAAAATTTGTCATTCTTACCACTTCAAAAAGCTAAGTATTTCATGCCATGTTTACTCGTTTTTCATTTGAGTAGCCAAAAGCAGGCGAAATTCCCATATATTCGTCTCTTATGTTTTTTTTTATAAACCCTAGATATCTTTCAGAACCCCGTCCTCCATAAATCTTTGTTATCTTCGACGAGAAAGGTTTCATCGTTCATTCATGGACTATTTCAGTCTTCTACCTGAAGAGATAACCTTAGACATTTTAAATCTTTTACCAATGGAGACGATTCTTGAATGCAAGTTAGTATGCGCCAATTGGAGATGCATCATTTGTCATCATCCATGATTCTCCAAGATACACTTATGTCATCTTATTCATCATGACTCATGGTAGGTTGGGTTTTATTGCTTTGACTAAGCGTCAAGAGATTAACGGTTTTCACTATTTTGAATATAATGAGAATCATAAATCAACACCCATCCAGAGAATTGGAAGAATTAATTTTACCCCTCAATTTAAGAGTTTTACGTTTGTTGGTTCGTGCAATGGTCTTACCTGTTTTGATGGATTAGGATCCAATATTTATATATGCAACCCCATCATCAATGAATATGTTATACTTCCTTAAATTAAAAGTACTGATGATGTTTGTTGGACGACCGGATTTGGTTACATTTTTTCAACCAATGAGTACAAGGTGGTAGTAATATATATTATGTGGAAAACCAAGTCTATAAAAGTTTACATATACACTCTGGGAAGTGGCAATGGATGGAGAAACCTAGGAAACTTTGAGCCTTGTTTCACCCTGTGTCATTGGATGCAAGGCCTTTTTGCCAATAGAGTTTTACATTGGATAGGATCTAGTTTACATACGATCGTGACTTTCGATTTGTCTGAGGAAAATTTTTGCGAAAACCTTTCACCACCACATTTGATACCTGATGGTTTTTGGTATCATAATAGAATAGGGGTTTTGGACGGGGTTTTGTTTTTCGCTTCTTATGTATTTGTCGAAATAGGCCGATATTTTCATGACATATGGCTATTAAGAAAGAACAATGGTAATCATGGCATGAAAGAGGGAGAGGAACATCCATCTTTGGGTTGGAGTAAGGAGTTTAAGGTCGATGGAAAAAGTGAACCATTTGCCACTACAAAGAGCGACAGTGTTTTAACATACTTAAAAAACTATGTCAGCATTTGTGACACTAAAGCTTCGACCTCAGAAAGGCTTGTGGATTTTAAGGAAAAACTTTATCGAGTATACCCTCACAAGAATACCTTAGTTACGTTGTAAGAATTAGGGGAAGAAAATACAGAAAAGATGAGACGTGTTGAATATGAGGAGACGATTGGAAAGAAATTTTTATCCGTTGTCTTTCCATTTCTTATTATTCTTTTGTACTTGTACTTTTGCTACTCCTTGGAAGAGACCTCTTACTGGTGTAGCTTTTTTCTTTGAACCGTTTTTTGGGACCATGGATTTTTATGGGGACCATGGTTTTATTTTGGGTAAGACATTAGAAGTAATTCTAGGTCACCCCTTATCTAAATATTTAGATTAATACCAAAATTACCCTCCTGATTATTTTTGGTTAAGGATTAGTTAGTGTTAATATTAGTTAGTGTGATTAGTGAAATGATTTTGAATAAAGATTTGAGATTAAAAAATCATATTTTTTAAAAAGAAGTAGAATTATTGAGAGATAAAAGTTAGAGAAGATGTAGAAGAAAAACATGGAAAAAAAAATTGAGTTCACTAAGCTAGACTATTCAAGTGATGAATTATTTCTTAGAAGGTGAATGTATTCTTCCCAAAAGTCAATCTCAAGATGAAAACGATGGATTTTACCAACCACAACCGGAGGAAGACTATTTGGGTACCCAAGTATGCTCTAAACTTAGATAATGTTGGTTGAATTGGTCCAAGTTTTCAAAAAAATGTGAATTTTTAGAGTAGATTTGGCCTTGTTCGGTTAGCTTGTGTGAAGAACATGTAAAGAACTCTTTAAGTGTAGTTCGGTTACTTTTTTTAAACACGTGAGTTACCGAACTCTTCATTAATGGAGGTTTTTGAAGTTCGGTTAACGGACATGTTCTTCAATCGTAGTAAATAGGATTACAGTGTTATGTTCGGTTTGCCGAAATGTAACCGAACTTCGGGGTACATTAGTTCGGTTAGTTTGCAACCAACGACTTCTTAGAACTCCGAGTTCGGTTATCCCGATAAAATAAGATTGCACATTAGTGTACAAAGTTCGGTTGTTTCGCAAACTTCATACTAACCAATATCTAACTGAACTTACGTACAATAAAATTTTGATTTAGTGTATGTAAAGTTCGGTTAGTTGTCAACTTGCTTTACAAACCGAACTCTGAGTTCGGTTATCCCGATAAAATTATCATGTAACCGAACTTTAGGGTCCAGAAGTTTGGTTGGTTCGCAAACTTCATACCAACTATTTATCTAACCGAACTTACGTACAATAAAATTTTGATTTAGTGTACGTAAAGTTGATTAGTTGTCAACTTGCTTGACAAACCGAACTCCCGAGTTCGGTTATCCCGATAAAATTATCATGTAACCGAACTTTAGGGTCCATAAGTTGATTTGGTTCGCAAACTTCATACCAACCCACTATCTAACCGAACTTACGTACAATAAAATTTTGATTTAGTGTATGTAAAGTTCGGTTAGTTGTCAACTTGGTTGACAAACCGAACTTTGAGTTCGGTTTTCCCGATAAAATTATCATGAAACCGAACTTTTTTCTGACTATGTTTCAGTAAAACTGATATTTTCACTTTTTCATTTACTTAAAAATAGACCAAATTGAAAAATAAAATGAAAGTACCGTTTTATTTAGATGGAAGGAAAAATTAAGAAATGATAGTGTTGTCGACGTGCATCGCACGTGCTGACTACTTGTTTTCTTAAGGAGATTTAACAAACTAATACATTGTAACAAGATTCAGTTGATACCACTTTGATAGTTGCTTGTTCCTCCTATAGTTTCTTCTTAAAGGGCGCATTATTTGTGACAGAGAATATCATCAGCAGATGTTTTTATAACAATCCCCCTCCCTTAAGTTGAACTCAAATTCTATATTTCTGATCACTTTTGCATATTTTCATTAAATATTTTTTCTTTTGGAGGAAACAGGATATATATTAAGATCAACTCTCAGAAAGTCTGAGAGAGCTAATAATACAACTTTAGTGAAGTTTGGTTCACGGCGATTCCTAGAATTGGCGTCTCTAGGAATCGCCGTGAACCAAACTTCACTAAAGTCCTTCACACAGTCTCTAATTGACAGAACTGTGTATCTAATACACCATGGTATTTCATTAGAGTTTCCCATAATAGCTTTAGGAATATCAGAAGCATCACTATAATCTTGGAAACTTGAAGTCTGATTTTCATTAAATTTGATAGTTCAGGCAACTGCCACTTTCTTGGCTTGCTTATTCCCCACAGAAAAGAAACCATATTATAACAACCCATATTAAAAACCTCCTTAAAAGTTTTAACGATAAACTAAAAGAGAAAAAATTAAATTAACTTTGTTAGTGGCTTTGAAAGAATCTGCTTATTCCCCACAGGAAGTCACCACAAATCATCCCCGACACCTCCACAAGTACAGAATCACCATCTTCGGCTTTGTTGTTCCACTCCCTCCAAAACTTATATAAAATTCCAACACACATAAAGATCATAGAATACCCTCCTCCTAGATAGAATTGAATAGCCATACCGATGGCACTTGGAACATATTCATGAGCCTTGATGTTTAAATGCTTCATAACTTCTTCCACTATGTTCAATAATACAGCAAAGGAGAAGAATCCAATCGATAGCATCAAGCAATTCTTTGGTAGAGCTGATACTCCTTCCATAGCAATAAGTGCTATACCACGATATAAAGCTCCGTAAGGAGCTGGATATAAACTGTCAGGTAGCCCAAGATTGGGATTGGGTTCGTGGAAGAAGATCCAGAAGACCAATGGAGACATAATAACGCCCGAAAGAGTTCCAATCACTGTGCTAAATAACATAGATCTTGGCGAAGCAAGGGTTAGGTAACCTGTCTTGAAATTCTGCATCAAATTTGATGATGTCCATAGTATACTCCTCACAACACTGCATGCAGCTAGACCGGAGACAATTCCCCCATTGCTTAAACCAACCCAAGAACCAAATATGAAAATCGCAATTTTACCATAAGTAGAAGCTAAGGACCAACAATGTGAAAGGCCGCATCCATAAGAGTCGCAGAAGGTCAAGAAAGGTGCAATACTATAAATTACCATAATGTGGTAGAATTTCAATGAAGGAATATGAGAGGAACAACTATGACGGCGACCATTGCGAGCCCAACATAGAAAGCTACAGCAACCCAAAGTGGGATGTCATCTTTCAAGAAGTATTCAGCTCGACGTTGATCATCATAGTTCATTGCTTGGTGAGTAGTAAAATTTATTGAATAAGGATCACCACCAACACGTATCATGACATCTTCATCAAAAATTTTCTTCCGCAGTTTGATTATGTCATATACGGTTTTGGATTGCACAACAACAAACTTAAATAAACCATGTCCGAGGATCATTGATAATGCAATGAATACCTTATATCCTTGAAGGCCACTTAAACTACTAGCATTGAGATCCGCACTGTACCACTTACCTTCCTGTTGTTCGATAAGTGGCCACATTATTCCCCGCGAGACGACGAATCCAAGCAACATCGATAAGCTCGCTGAGTAAGGATAGACAATTCCTACAAAAACGTAGGTACTTGAGAGATCAATGTAGAAATTTTGTGTACTAACTGCAGCTGTAAAGAACCATCGTAAAAATCCCCAGACGAAAGTACCACATGACCATTTGAAAAGCGTTCTAGCTTGTTTCTCTGCTAGTTTGGCTCCTTTCGGTGTATGGAAGCGGTTGATAAAGTATGCGCCAACAGTTCTACACGGGTAAGGCAACTTATAGTCGAGTATCATAATTTTCCTTAATGGAAGAATAGAGAAGAGACCAGCAAAGCTGACAACAGCAAGAAAACAAATCATCCATCCCAAATTAAGAGTAACAACATTATTTGCTGTGTTTGCCATGGCTGGTCCTTGATCTGCAACGACCTTCGTCATACCAAGTATAAAACTTGCATAACCACTGCAAAAAGCTATTCCAGAAGTAGCAACAACACAAGTCTGAATAACTGAGTTTTCTTGTCTAGTAAAAGGCCGGGTATAAACACCAAATTTCGAACACACAGATGTCCATAACTTGATAAAGAAGAACCCTAATAAACCAGCAGCAACATCTAGACAAGGTATCATTCCAGTAGTAAAATGGAGTTTCATCACAGTGAATGTTAATAAAAACCCTAATACTATACTAACCAATATTGATCTAGCTGTTATTTGTGAATTCAATGGTGGTATATCTTTCGATTCAAATATCTCTTCTATTGTTAATTCTTCTTCCCCTAGTTTCTTTCCATCTTCCATCTTTTCTAGTTTCTCTTCAATATCCATCATCCCCATTATCACAACAAACCCCTGAGATCAATCAAAAGTTTTTAGATTTTTATTCTTCAAAACAAAACTCTAGCTAAGTTGATCAATGAACTTTTTTTTTTTTCGCTTGAGACTCTGTATGTATTTATGAACGGAAAAACAGGATTTGAGTATTTGAGTATAAACTGGATTCCTATATGGAGTAGAATTAGATGCATGCATGGATGAGCCGAGTACAGATTTGAAAAAGTTTAGACTAATTCGCTGTTAATTAAGGGGATTCCTCCATCCATGTTCAGAAGATTCAAAACCATGCTTAGTGCTTACTACTAAAAATTCCTCAAAACATTAATCCTTTTGTTGAACGCAAAGATTTCAACAAAATGATTCAAAAAACTATCCAACATTAACATTCTTTTAAATTAAACCACCAAACTGCACTCAAGAAGAAGACCGGGCCTGCACATTTCTTCGAGGGCAGTGTAATAAAAATCACATAAGTTTTCTTTTGTTATAGGGTAGGATCATAACATGGTTTGACAAATTTTTTTATAGAGCCCAAACGACAATTTATTTGAAGCTAATTTTTTGGTGACATGTTCCTCTTATATAATTCTACATTCCTATCAAAAATGAGAGCATTCACAGATGTATAACACTATCATCTACCATTTTGAATATCAATCGTTGAAGATTAACGGCTGAAATTAAAATTTGTGGATGGTGAAGTTTCGTATCTTGAATGCTCTCATTTTTAGTAGGAATGTAAAGCTACATAAGAGGAACAGGTCACCAAAAAAATTAGCTCTTGGATTTTGTAGGAAAAAATTCCAAACCATGTCATGATTATGTCAATATAACCAAGTCATTGGCTCCGTTTTAGTATGGAATTTAGCTCCTCAATCCTATCTGTATTAAGAACAATGATGAAAACGTTTAGGTTTATTGCTTATCCTAGTATGCATATAAATAGGAACAATGATGAAAATGTAAACTATCTCAGTATTTTACTGATGGTTATTAATGTAGTTTATCATTTATTACAATAATTTTCCATCTAACAATTGCTTGAAGGTGTGCCATTATTTCGGAAGATGCATACAAATGTTGTATATTCTGGTTGTCAGTATGGTAAGTCTCGTCGCTTTCCTTTACAAAGTTCAACAAATCGGTCTACTTCTTTATTTCAATTACTTCATTCGGATCTTTTGGGACCAACAAAGACACCCAGTTATCAGTTGGTTATCAATATTTAATGGTAATTGTGGATCATTTCACTCGGTTTTCTTGGGTTTATTTTTTGAAACACAAAGATGGGGCTTTTTCTATCTTTGTAAAGTAGAAAAGGAATTTGGGAAGATGATTTATGTATACATATTGACAGCGGAGGAGAATTTATGTCGGATGAGTTCTTCAAATACTGCAAAGAACATGGAATTTTTCGCCAGATGACATGTCCCGACACCCCACAACAAAACGAGTTTTTGAAAAAAAAAAACCAACTCACCTTACTGAAATGTGCTTGTCATGGTTGGATGAAAAACAACAGCTACAACTCTATGTGCGAAGCTATTCAATATGCTTGTCATGTGATTAATCGACTACCTCCATGGCCACTTGATAAATCCCCTTTTGAAAATTTGTATGATGTTAAACCTAATGTGAATTACCTTAGGGTTTTTGGTTCACTTTGTTATGTTCATATTCCCAAGAGTAATCAAACTAAGCTTGACCCGAAAGCTAGAAAATGTATGTTTGTTGGATATGATTCACACATGAAGGGGTGGAGGTGTATGGATATTGAGACAAAAAAAGGGGGCGACGATTCTACTTCTCACTTGATACCGATTCTCGAGAACGGGGAGATGGCGATTCTACTTCTCGAGATGGAGATTCTCCTATTTAGCAAGACGTTGTCCGAAGGTCTAAAAGATAACGGCGAGCACCTAGTCACCTATCTGAGTATGAAGTTCAAGGTAATCACTTGTTTGTATCTTCTTGCTTTATGATGGGAGTTACTTATGAAGGTGAACCATGGCATTATAATGAAGTTGTAGGAGTTGTTGAATGGGAAGTTGTGATGCGTGAAGAAATTGATGCATTGCATACGAATTCTACATGGGTGCTTGTACCAAAGCTAGATGACACTGACTTGGTTACTTTCAAATGGATCTACAAGTTAAAAAGAAGGCAGATGGCCTTGCATCGATCGCCACAAATCTCGACTTGTGGCACGTGGTTTTTCTCAAAAGTATGGATTAGACTATGAAGAGACTTTCAGTCCAGTTGCGAGAATGGTAACACTGTGTACTCTCATTTCTCTTGCTGCATACGAAGGGTGGACTTATGACAATTAGATATGAAGAATTCATTTCTTTATGGTGAATTAGACCGTGATATCTTTATGGAACAACCTCGAGGATTTGTCTCTAAGAGCTCTCCAATGGAAACTTGATGTGCATCCTATGTGTAACCAATTTTTTAGGGATGTGAGATCAAATTTCCCTAATTTATGCAAGTGAAAACAAGTTCGTCTCCAACCATAAAATCTTGAAAATATTTTACACTATTGATTTGAAGCTTAAACAATTAACTCCTTCATTAATTACTTAGATTTTGATGAATAGGATGTTTAAACCCTCTAAGTAAATCTCTAAAACCAGATGATGGATTAGCGGATGTTTGAATAACTACCTCACACGTCATCCTCACATTCAATTTTGAGGTTTCGTTGGAGAAGTTTTTTGTGTTCAAACACTAAAAATCCTATGTGGCCTTTGTAGTTGCAGGAAATCCTACAACTACACCCCAATTTATTTAGACAAGGTTTTAAGTAATCATAATGGAATTCTTTTATTATTTATCAAGATTTATAATTGGTTACAAGATATTATAATGACTTTACTTGCTTTCCAAATAAAATTTCTCTCTCCTAATTTCTTGTCTAAGACACACTAAAAGATCCCCAATATGTGATAACTTCTTCCCTTATATTGGATTCTACATGGTGGATGACAGCTACGAGATCCACTATTTCACTTAAAGGAACTCTTGCCTGAACATGCTGGCTAAGAGATCCCCATTATGTAATATACTCAAATTCTGGATTCGCTGACATGCTGGCTAACTTCAGTTAAAGGAACTCTTGCCTGCACAAACAACAAGTATAAATTGCCTTAGTTCCCCAAGCTTGGTAAAGGGGCGCCATGAAATGGTAGAGGGGCGGCAAGTGTGATAGCAATGTCCCTGTTATTGGTTTAGGGGTGTTCTATAGGGGTGTAGATTGACTAGATTACCCTTTTCACCTTAAATTAACCAAAATCAAATCAATTTTTTTAAACCTAATGAATCGAAAAAAATCAAATCGTTGTTTTTTCATCTTCTTCTTCATCTTCTCTTCTCCTCCATCAACCCTAACCTCCATTAAAACCGAAAATTTCATCGTCTTCGATTAATCGGCGATTTGAAAAATATTTGGAAAAACCCAGTTAGGGTTTAGTTTATCGTGTTGGATTTAAGTTAATTTTGTATCAAAAATTAGGGTTTTGTATGAAAATTGAAATTGAAATTTCTGGGTTTATGTTAGTTACGGTTGGTAATAACTCAATTACGAACCGTAACTGGAGATTTGAAGAACATATGGTTGGTAATAGTTCAATTACCAACCGTATGTTTTTATATCTGAGAATTTTCTTCAGTTACGGTTGGTTTCGAGCATTTAATTACCAACCGCAACAGAGTTACGGTTGGTATCGAGCATTTAGTTACCAACCGTATCTGGTTTTACGATTGGATCTTCCCCAAATTTAACCAGTTACGGTTGGTATTCGATAACTTACGAACCGTAACTAAGAGTTACTGATTGGTAACAAGCAAAATTGCAACCGTAAGTTCTTTCCGAAAATTCAAAAGTTTTGATTTTGTTATGTAATTTAGATAATTTTGAGCGAGAAAAAGCTAATTGGAACTAATTTAGAAGTATATCGGGTCACTAGAATCACTCATTTTGGTTGAGTGAATCAAAATCTAGAGGGTTTCACAAATATCACATAAGTTTTCTTTTTCTTCTCCTCTATTTTTTTTTTTTTTTATAACTCTAAAAATCTGATTTTAGAGTTATAATAAGTGAAAATTAATTATCAACACTAATCTTGATTATCATTACTAATCTTGATTATTACCAATAAGGGCTAATTAGTCATTTCCAGATTTTTATTGATAAGGGGCACTTGAATTTCCTTGTAATGACCTTTTTGTCTTATTAGATTGCCGCCCCTCTACCATTTCATGCCGCCCCTTTACCAAGCTTGTAGTTCCCAGCTAACATACATGTATTTTCTATACATAATATGTACCTCTTTTTGCAAGTGGGTGCGAACGCTTTCGTTGAACTTTTGATCCCTTTTCAAGATAAACAGCAACATCATCATGGCCACAGGTACGTGCGATATCAGCAGCCTTGCTTGCAGTGGGGTACTCAGTAGTTGGCTTAGTAAGTACAGATGGATCAGCCCCTGATATCAACAGTGCCATAGCTGCTTCTTTCCTGCAAGACATATTTTGTATTTGTAAGTTTGAACAATATGTAAGAATTTAGTCAAAAGAGAAAATTTAAATAACTAGCATTGTGACCCCCCTGAAAATTCCCCTTCTAACAGGGCTGAATTTCAACTATATGTATGAATTTAAAGCCATGCATATAATACAAGAAGCTAATTTATATATAATAAAAAAAGAGATAAAGCGGGAAAAATTCTAGTTACATAAAAAAATGTTCTCGTGCCGACAGACTGACTTAGAACATTGTATGCAATCAAACAGAATAGAATAAAATTTTGCCAACTCGAGCTACATCATCAACCTCACCAGCTAGATTGCAAGTTAAATGAAAGAATTTAATGTACTAGCCGAAAGACATGATAAAGAAGCAGGTTATGCTCCTACATCAGATTACTTCAATCCATAGATCCAAGAGCTAATTTTGAGAGAGTTAATAATTCAGACAATAACAAACACTCAATTGATATCAGCATACTGCATACTATCCTAACAGTCCTAACTTAGTCTGGTACACAATACCTTTTAAGTACGCGGTCCACTGAAACAAAACCAACTCCAAAGAACACTTAAAGGGCATCAATTGCGTAAAGATGAAAGTCTGAATAGAGAGTAATATATTAAAGCGGAACTGCTAATAAAATTCTATTAAAGGCCGGAACAAGTTAAAAAAATCTCGTGTCGCAACACCGAGAAAGCCAAAGAGAATTCTTACAACTTCTAAACAATGCTACTCACCACACAAACACAATATAAATGAAAAAGGACTCAAATACACTAGGCTACGGCAGAATTTTAAAGAGGTCAAGTGTAATTTTTAAACCAACATCTAGATAAGACAAGAACTTCACTAGCAGCATACCAAAATTATACTCCTGATCATGCTTCCAATTGTAAAAGAATCTAGTCCTGATCATGCTTCAAATTGTAAAAGAAAGAACATTTATTCCTTAACTCCATCTCAAAACCCAATAACCAAAACAAACTGCACCCGAAAATCAACACCGTCTAAGTAAACAGTACATACAACACAGTACACTTAAAACAAAACTCAATTGACATCTCAAACATACAGGAATCAGTTGAAAAATAGCCGACTACAGAGGACAAAGGGATGCCATTTAAGAATAAAACAGTAAAGGCAATAACAGTTACCTCCGTAATACGCTGCCCAGTGCAATGCTGTCCAGCCAAAGGCATCTTCAGAATCTACAGGGAATCCGTTGCGTGCACATAGTGCGATAGCCCAATCAAATCCCAAACTAGCAACAAGATGTAGAACTCCCTGACCTTGCTCATCAAGAGCCATGCCTATTTTGCAACCTTCAAATATCCATTGCTTAACAAGTTCCCTCATAACAACTTCGTTAGGTAACTTCTTCATATTACGTTCTCCAAACTTAGTGCTCAAACATTTAAGGTTATCATCATTCGCCACCAGCAATTTAGCTAACCTTTTAAAAAGGCATGCCTCGATATCCGACATTTTCTTAGTTCTAGATGGGCAATCAATTTTCAGAATTTGGCTAATTGGAGTAATACCATCAAGACTCGCATAAAAATCGTACCCACCAGGTAGATTAGGAAGGAAAATAGACTTGTATAGTCCTTCAGACACACGTTCTGCAGAAACCACTAAATCTCCAAATACAAAAAGAGGATTTGCTTCATTAGGGGGTAAATTATCCTTCAGAAATTCCCCAAATACCTTAACAATTGGTTCTTGAGAATCGTAATCATTATCAATATACAACTGGGCTATGTTAAACGGACAGTTCTGTTGATGATGATTATCAGATTCATACACGGTTACATCAGACTTCAAACCTGCATAATTCATGAAACATAACTCAAACTTAAAAATTGCAGAATACATATTTTGGAAAATAGCCATAAATTATTCATATATTTCTCAAGTTAAGGAATGATATAATATTGAACAAAGGAGACTGCCTTATTCCATAGATCTGACACAACTAACTTCAGAGGGTTTGATAATGTAAACAAAACCAAATATCAAGTGATATCAGCATACTATCTTTGAACTATCAAATTCACTAAAACAAGCTGGAATTCATAGAACAGTTAAACGACATCAATTGACGTTAACTTAGAAGCACAAAGTCAGCATTGAGAGTAATATAATAAAGAGGAACTGTTTATACAGTAGTTCTAGTTAAGGCCAGAACAAGGAAAAGAAAATCCCTTTGAAACACCCGACAAATTCTTTTCCTTATAAGAATATTGTACTAGCAGCATATACAAATTCTTATAAGAATCAGGTCCGGATCATGCTTTCAATGAAAAGAAAGAACATACATTCCGTAATTACACCCCAAAACCCATTAACCAAAACAGCCAGCACCCAAAATTAACACTGTCCAAGCACACAGCACACTTAAAACATGCTCTTCAAAATTCAATCGCCAAACTATGTATAAGCGAAGAAATATATATGAATTAGTATTCGTACCTTTCTTAAATTCTACTGGATGATGAGTTCCCTCAGCTTTCAACAACCCTTGACGATTTGTACTAAGATATCTTCTGTATGTGTACAAATACCTTGGTTCTTCTTTCTGGACAGGAGGAGGTAACCTCAGAATCTTCGACGGTTCTAACCTTACCTCTTGCAAATATGCAGCAAGAAGATCATGGCCACTCCTGGCAGCAATGTCAGCTGCGGTGCATCCACTAGGGAAGCATTTGGTGTCCTGTTCAGTACATAAAGCAGGGTCTGCACCACCAACCAAAAGTGCTGTAACCACTCCTCTCCTGAGATGGAGAAATTTGTATTACTACCAGACAACTTGTAAGAACATATATACATGAGTAAGGTTTAAAACTGTGTAACTAGTAAAAGAAAGAAGATAAGTTAAGAGCCTAACTGACCGGCCATGGAACCCAGCCCAGTGCAGCGGAGTCCATCCGAATGCGTCTTTGAAATCTAATATGAACTGAAGCCGTCCCAGAATTCCAATGGCCCATGCATATCCGAGAGAAGCAACGAGATGGATAACTCCTTGGCCTTCGTCATCAAGAGAGTAGGCACTCTTACGATCCTCAAAAACCCATTGGCTCAGAAACTCCCTGAGAACTATTTCAGTATGGGTATCCTTGTTGTCACATTGTCTCAATCGAGATAGCGATTCTTGACGGTCTTCCTTGTTGAACAGCAGGAGATGAGCTAGTCTTTCTTCGAGATCTCTCTCGGCTTCTGACCTAGCAGGTTTAGATGGAAATCGGAACTTCATGACTTGGCTGGCAGCCTTTATGCCATCCAGACTGACAAAGAATTTAACACCTCCGGGGAGATTAGGAAGGATTGTAGCTTCATATACTGATTCCATCCCACTTTTGCAGGAACAACTATATCCCCATAGACGAAGTAAACGGTATTATCAATTGCAAGGTTTGTAAATTCTCTACGGAAACAACCTAATACATCAACGACTGCTTCTCCTGCATCTGCGTCTTCTTCTTCATTTTCAAATATATATGTAATATGTAACTCCTCAATGTGAAAAGCACACTTGATTTGACGATGATTGTTGTATTGATACACTGGGATCTCAGATTTGATACCTGTTTGTTTGATCCATTCATCAACTACTCAAACTTAAAAAAGATAACATATATGCAGAATCCTGAAAAACACAAGTAGATATACCCTTGTCAAGTTCTACAACATGATAACTTCCATCGGTTTTCATCCCCTCATAATTCCTATCCTCCATCGTCAAACTAATTATTTATCACTCAAAAGAAGAAATGAAACCTAGATAATAACAAATTTAAAAGAGAGGGTCAAACACTAGAAAACCACACTAAATTGAAGTAATAAACCAATCGAAACAAAATTGAATGGTGAATACTAACCTCCCTTAACGGATTCTTCTTACGCTGCTCCTATCTTCACGATCGATCTCTTCGTCGAAACAGCAAACAAACCCTAGATATTTTTATTTATGAACTCCTTGGATAAAAGCATGTTCTCTTTATATGCCTGTGAACACGAGAATCGGGTTTCGG
>JAJJWW010011157.1:0-69336 GCA_023531295.1 Papaver armeniacum
TTATCCTTGTTTTCTAGTTCTTTGCAACTTATATCCAAGGTAAAGATTTAGGACCTAACATTCTGTTGGTGGTACTCACTATAGTCAAATGCTCCGTATCTTTTTCGTAGTTTTCATTTGCTCCTCTGTCAGAGAATTTATACAACACCCGGTCCAGTCTTCCCATGATACAAGGTGGAACCTTTTGCATGCCGTAGCTCCTAAATAGGCAACACCCGGTCCAGTCTTCCCATGATACAAGGTGGAACCTTTTGCATGTCGTAGCTCTTAAATGGGCATTTAAAAAAGGGAAAAAAACGGTTCAGTCCAAAACCGCTCAAAAAATGACAGTTTAGTCCAGACCTAGTTGACTATGTACAATTTAATCCAAATAATGTACAAAGACGCTACTAACCTTCGCACGCTTTTATTAAAGCACAGGTGCAATCAAATGAATCCGGTTTGTAATCGACATCTCTCGTGATTGCGACACGTTAGCCCATAATTAAAAAACTAATTAAAGCGCGTAACGGACAATTTCTTTAATCGCACCATTTCGCTTTATTAAACTTTAGAAACTTCGTAAGAAAAAAATCAAAGAGAAAAATTCGACAAACCCTAGAAAACTCACGTACTAAAAACCCTAAATTCATCAAGAAAACTCGATTCTATGAAGCATCATTAGCATAATGTTGAAAAGAAACAAAGTAGTTTCTAAGAATAACACACCAATAGTTGAAGATTCAAAGCATCAACTGAAGAACAAAATCCATCACTACAGAGACGAAATCGCAAAATCAACGTCACCAACGACGAGATCAAGTCGGCATCAAAAGATTCAACACCAATTTCATCAACCGAGTAAGAAATTCCGTAATCGTAGGTCCAAAAATGAGATCTAAGAGAAGTTTAGAAGTGCCAACATCAAAATCAAAAGAGTGAAACCTCAAGAACATCACAAATTAAGAAGAAACCAAAGACAAAAAGCCTTCAACATCAAAGCCTTCTGTATTTAAACATCAAAGGTAATAAGAAATCAAAGCATTCAAAGGCTTTAAGAATCGTTAATTTAAAAAAAGGTAACAATTCAAGTCCAAATTCAGATATTTTTTGAGCAATTTTTATGATATTTCTTGTATGTGTACCAATCTGTACACCACCATGCTACTGCTGTGTTTCATGTGCGATTCTATATTTTTCCGAGCAATTTTATACTTGTTTTGTTGTTGGTGTGTACACATCTTTACACCGCCATTTTGTTGCAGTGCTTCATTTCATGGTATGTATGTTTTGTAGCAATTTTTATGAGAATTGTTGTTGTGGTGTAAATACTGTACATTTTTGACGTATGTTGTTGAAGGTTTCGTGTCCAGTCCGCCTGCTTTATAGCAATTTTTGTGATATTTCTTGATCGTGTGTAAATACTTGGTACACCAAGATGTTGTTGCATTGCTTCATTTCATGGTATGTATGTTTTGTAGCAATTTTTGTGATATTTCTTGACTGTGTGTAAATACTGGTACACCAGCATGTTGTTGCAGTGCTTCATTTCATGGTATGTATGTTTTGTAGCAATTTTTGTGAGAATTGTTGTCTGTGTGTAAATACTGGTACACCAACATTTTGTGAGAATTTTTGTGATATTTCTTGATATGTGTAAATAATGGTACACCAAGCATGTTGTATGCTCATATCCGTACCGATTAAATGGTTTGTACACCAAAGCATTTTGTGTATGCTCTGTCTGCTTTTTTACTCACTATATGTAACAAATGTACTTGTTTGTACACCAAAGATTTTTGTATGAGTATCATGTGCTATGCTTCTCTTTTCTTATTCTCATTCGTCTATTTTCGTAGATACAAACAAACCTTATAGAGCGGTGTTTTAATGCAATCAGTGAGTTTGTGAACAAGCACTTTGAAAAGGATGGGAGAAGTACGTAAAAGGATCGTGACAAAGTCTCGGTTCCGCTGAATTTGATTAGAGAAGCAAAAAAGAGAGCCCTTTTGGCCCGTAGTAGATGCCTTTATTAACAAGAAAGTTGAAAAGGAGGAGGAGGAAAACTCGAGAAAAGAAAAAGGAGAAGAAGAGAGATGATGTTTAGTTCAAGAGTCCGTAATCAATCTTGAAGATTGTGCAAAATTTTCGCCATGATCATTCGTAAAGAAATGTCTTTATGTTTAATACCGCCGAGGAGAAAAACTTTGTGGAAGTAAAGACTATGCCGAAGATTTGTTCTTAATTTTTGAATTAGAAATGGTGGGATCGAGAACCCGATGAAGGAGAATGTGCCAAAACTAGAGCCGAGCAAACATACAAAGTCCACTAATAAACCGAATAAATTCGGCAGAAAATCTAAGTTGGGAAACTTGATGTGGAGAGTGAAATCTTGCGTATAATGAAGCTAAAATCAAAGTTGGATAAGGAGATTGAGAGAAATGCTTGAGGACTTGGTAGTGTTGTTTGCGATGTATCCGTGCATCACCGTTTTTTTTACCACAAAGAAATGGAAGCGGGATTACGAAGAGCAAATTTGCTCCCTACTTTGAATCATTTGAAAGAATGAAGAAAACCAAGCGGCCGTGCATATACATAAATATTTAATGGATAGCATAAGGAAAAATGTTGGTGATCCACTTAAAGTTAATGGTTGTACGGTGTACCTGTTGGTGAGTACACTATTACAGATAGTATGTGTACATTGTTTTACACGAGTATTAAGTTGTACCAATTTACATGCTTCTCTAACTGTATTTGTTGGGTCCAAAGATTTCTAACTCTTTAACTTTTTGTCAATGCAGTATTGATTTGCTGAACATAACAATAGCATGACGCCAAACAATGAACAAGGTTTCCCTAGATTTCTAAGGTGGGTAATAAGTGACATCAGCAATACAATAGAGAAAGATATTAATGAAGCCATGAAAAGGTAACTTCATAACTTTCTTTATGATAGTGATTTCTTCCTATATGTGTACAACAATATACACTTTGAAAATGGTGAGAAAATTTTGTCATGTGCACAACAATATACACACCTTAAACGAGGTGTAAAAAGATGTACACCGTTATACATATTGACACTTTGGCATGTTTTCGAGATGCAACCGGATGGGTAAAAGCTTGGAGTGATGAACAACAACATATTCTGGAAGAGTATAGAAAGAGCAGGGGAGAAAATAGCAGAGATGTACTGAAAGAAAGGTTGTACAAGACGTAAAACGGCAAAGAGATGAAGCATTGGAAGAGCTTTCGAGTTAGAAATTAAACATCAAAAGCTTGTTAGCTTCATTGAACAAAAAGCCAAGATACTTTATTCACTAATCAAGACTTGTGGAAAAAGATTGGGATGTTGTTGATTTAATTCTTCCGAGACCTTGCAAGAAATCATTTCATTGAACAAAAAGTTACAAAGTGAGGATGAACGTGATGATGATGTTGATATGCATGATGATGATAATAGTGATGACGATGACGATGACAATGATGGTGGAAAAGGTGGTGATATGCAGGGTGGTGCTGGCAAAGGTGGTGATATGCATGATCATGATGACTAAGGTGGCAAAGGTGGTGATATGCATGGTGGTGATGACGAGGTGCCAATTGGAAAAGCGAAGGTATAAAATCACTCTTACTAAATGTGGCAGTCATTTGTTTTTATGTGTGTAGATAGCTGTACACCAGTATGCTATAACTCATACCTTTTCTCTAAACTTGCATCTTTTAGCTCCCCTTCATCAAAGACCAATAATGGAAATGAAGCAAAAGATATGGATGATGGAAGTGAATATGACAAAGGAGTTGAGTCTCAAAGCGCTAACAAGCCGAGGTATGGTGATCTAAGCTCGCATTTTATTTCATTTCTTGTATCATGTACATACTTGTACATTGTGATAAAATTCAATCAAAATTATATTTTTCAAATGTGCCTCTGTCAAAGTCAAATGAAGAAGAGGATGGAACAAGGCTTGAAGTTGAGTCTGAAACTCGCTAACAAACCGAGGTATAAAAAAATATTTTTTGTTAGGCTCGTGATTGTTTTCATTTTTATATGTGTACCAAATTGTACACCTTAGTGATTTCTTCGTATATGTGTGTGTGTACAAAGATGTACACTTTTGTAGAACCTAACAAAAATTTCATTTTTTTATGTGTACCAAGCTGTCACTACACCAAATGCGGGATTAGAAATTTAAGCGAGCCGTTACTAAAACGGGTTGTAACGGCTCTTGCCTGTTGCAAAAGTGGGTGTTACATTTTTTTGTAACGGCAATGGAGTGGTTACGAATTTCATTTATGTGACCTTAATGCTGTTGTGAGCCGTTCTGAATTGACACGTGGTGTGCTCGGGGCGAATTACGAATTTTTTGTAACAAGGGTGTGTCGTAACGTGCCACGGCCGTTACTACGTGGCACATTAGTAACGATGCTCGAGCCGTTACTACGTGGTAAGTTGAAAGCAGCCTCTCAAGCCGTTCGAATTTTTTTGTAACAAAGAAAAAATTATCGCTAGTCAACATTGACCTGGTCAAAATCAGTCAATCTGACCAATTTTGACACGGTCAATATTAACAGCGATTCATTTTGGCTTGAAATGCCATGGAATTCCAATAGTATGCCTACCCTTTTCATTCCATCACATTCATTCAAATCATATAACTTTTCAATCAAAGAAGGACATTCAATTCATACAACTTTCAATCAAGAAGAACATAAATTCTTCTAAGTACCAAAATTCTTGTAAGTAACAAATTCTAAGTTAAAAAACTTGCTGAGTTCATAGAAACTTCCTACATTGTAACTTACAAAACTTACAATATTGAAAAGCAACAATCATATGCCAATCGGTTCAACTCTATAAGAATGTATGGATTTGAAAATGAAGCTACATAGATACCTCATCTCGAGGTCAAGTGAGTCGATCTTGTCATTGGCAATCTCTTCACATCAAACGATTTGCAACCATTACCCGAACGACAAAAAGAAAAATATGTTGAAGAAACTGAAATGAAAAATAAAACAAAAAATTGATTCCCTACAGAACAATTTATAGACCTTATAAGCTGGAAGGTTAAGGCGTTTGTCTAGGATAACTTTACCTGTTGTGCACCAAAACTAAATCCTGAAGCAGTGACTACACACCGTCTATCACCGCAAGCAAGCCCTTTTGGAGCAAGCACATTGGTTTTCATTGCCTTCACAAATATAACAGACTTGTCATTCATCACGGTAGCCGTAAGGTCATAAAAACATCTTCGCAAGGGGAGACCTACCTCGTCTAACGTTTGCTATCAAAGTATTAAGGCTTGTCTTGATTTCTCTATGAGTGTGTCGGTCTCGGTGAAAGGACAATGCCATCATATAGCGTTGCAAAGGAAACCAAAGTATAAAGCTACAAAAACATAAATAAACGTCATCATCATTGTAACGAAAGAAATCATAAAAATAGCATAAGACTAAAATTGTCTTCTTCACATCTAAATAGGAATGTGACATGGTTTCTCTTGTTTACCTACATTAATGTTTAATGCATGAAAGAGACCCCCGACTAAACTAATTCCATGTAGGGAATATTAACAAAAAAAATTAGTGATTGTCATTTCAATCTTCTTAGGCTCGCCATCTCCGTCCTTTCCATTCCTTTGCTCCGTCGAGAATCCACAAGATGATGATGGTCTTGATTACTACACACAATTCAAGGTAGAAAACAAAGTCGATCACAATAATACGTGCACAAGTTACAAGACATACTTATCTATGGACAGCAAACGAACATACTCTAAATTAATCATCGAGTTGACCTTTATATCACATTTCAACCATAGCAAGAGCACATATATATAAAAGTAGAATGCAAAGCTTACATTTTTCAAATTCATTTAACCTTGATTATCTTATACTCCATACAAGATTTTCAGTCCTTTATCCTCGAGGGTTTTCGAAAGTTCGCTTTTTAGCCTAGGATTGAAGTACCGAAGGTTAATTTTCATATAACAATTATATTAAAACAAGCACATATTCTGAGCTTCAAATGCTAACCCTTGCCCAGAAAATGTCTCCGGGATCCCCCACACATTGGATATCAACTAGAAAAATCTAAAACTAGTTCCAACTGCATTATCGTAGATCTGCAACTAAGATAACAACAAGAACACAATAGTGAGTTTTTGAGGGCATTTGTAACATTTGAAATTTAATAATGACAATATTCTAACTGACTCTGATTGAATATCAGATTGTCCGGAGAGTCATCTAATACGTCAAGCCAACACCGAACTCGGACCACCTAGATACAACGGTAGAAACATAAACAAGCTCAATTACGGCACCGAGGAAATAAAATTATGCGATTTAAGATATAGATGCCTCAACTTAATCATAGCTAGATAACACCGCGTGGTACCTTACTAAGCTTAAGGGATTTACGAACGACATAGTTGCCAAACTTATCTTGAGCGAGTTCAACAAGTTGATTACAATCACAGAAGAGTTGCGTAACTACAACATTGGTAGCATTCGTTTCGATACATTTTTCTACAACATTACTGCCATACTTATCCTTAGAAATTCGAAATAAGTGTCCCCTAAGGTTATTGCATATAAGGTTGGCAGTATTAGGATGGCGCTCTAGTACATGTTGCACCACAAAATTCCCCAAAGTACACAAAACAATAACACATCAAATACTTTCCGGATCATAGGACACTAACCGTAATTTTTAAACCGAGATATTATGCTTAGACTTTAGTACTCCGTATTCGTGTGCGAACACGGCACGGTCTATGATAATTGATAGCAAAGTGAAATTTGAGAGGATCGTATATGGATTCAATAGCAGACTTTGAGAGAGAAACATCCTTGTTCCAAAGTAGCAAGCTTATCGCAGATTATCACTTTGCTATTTCGTATAGAGCCCCCAAGTACTGTCAGAGACAAAAATATTTTGAGTAAGACATGACCTAGAATCCGAATCATGAATGTCATGGAAATCACAAAAAGGATATAGTTTACTCACCATATTTTACACATGTTTGAAAGTTTTTGAACTAGTTGGCTTTCATTGCAGTTCGACATGATAGAAAATAGGCAAGGCTTCATAAACCGCAACACGTAAACAATCAAAATAGGATTTCCTATGAGCAGTTTGATCATTAGACTTTCCATCGCATGAGACCTGCAAGAATCCAAAAAAATAATAAATCAACATAACACTAACAATCATCAAAACAAACCATGTCTATCGATTCTATACCTCTACAAAGCCCGGTTGGACAAGAAGTCCTACTTCCACCGAAACCCTTCTACCAACATATACTTGACCAAAGCCTCCTTTACTTTAACTTTTCCTCAATTTTACCCTAACCTACAACAACAATTCAAAAAATTATAGCAAAATTCACCGTAACATAAAAGTCTTCACAATAATACTTAAATACACAAATAATAAACACAATCACAATTCACGAGAACATATGAGACTTCTATTAGGTAAAGAAAGTTTACCTTAAATCAAATTCAAACCTTGACCATCGTTTTCATCTTCAATCACCATCAACTATACTCGAACCATCGTTTCAAAACATCGATTCACTTGTCAAATCACTAAACCCAAAGATTTGATTTCTTCCCATCTATCACTAATTGAACCTTAAATCAATTTCCAAAGCCTAACCTCCTCTTCCCGATTTACCTATCCTCCGTAACTTAGAGTTAATACAAATCTGAGTCTCCTCCTTATGTTATTCAATTAACCAATTTCTCCTTCGATTTTACACAAACTCAATACTAACTGCGCAGTAAAACCCTAACTCTATTTCTTCTTCGATTCGTCGTTCTTCAATCAATAATAACCCTAACCAAAACCAAATTCACAACCTCGTAACACCTTCACGATTTTATTTACTTCTCAGATTTCTTCTTAATTAATATGAACGATTTCTCAGTTCGATCTATTGAGAAGAAAAAAATCGAAGAACATCGAAAAAGAAGAAGTTCAGAAGAAAGAAGAACAACGAAGAAGAAGGAGAAGAAGAAGAAGAGAAATGAGTTTATCTTCGATACTGTTTCTTCTGAGAGATCGAGAGATAGGGAGAGGAACGATGAAAGAGATACACAGGAAGAGGGATAATGAGGCGGAGAGAAAGATATTAGATGAAATATCGTGTGGGAATAAAATCTAGGGTTTTATGATTAAGATGCAATCTCGAGAATAAAATGAAAGGCGCAGATATTAGTTTAGGCATACACGGTGTAGATGAAAGGATGAAAGCGCGCAAGTGAATGGCGGGTGTTACGACAGGTCGACGAAGCGTGTGGCTGGCACGCCTAAAAAAAAAATTCGTAACGGCTTAGGCTTGTTACAAATTTTTAATAAATTAATTGACTAGTGCACATTGCGAATTTTTGTAACGGCCATTTGTAACGGGAAATTTGTAACGGCCCATAAGCCGTTACGAATTGCTGTTACGAATCCGGGAATTTGGTGTAGTGTGTACACCTTAGTGATTTCTTCTGTGTACCAAGCTGTACGCCTTAGTAATTTTATTTTTGTTTTCTTCTTTATATGTGTACCAAGCTGTACACCTTAGTGATTTCTTCTGTATATGTGTGTGTACAAAGATGTACACTTTTGTAGAACCTAACAAAAATTTCATTTTTTTCAGCACTTCTGCTAGAGACATCTGCATATAAAGAAGACCAGGTTGCAACTCAAACAAAGCTAAAATTGATGAGGCTTCAATCATCGCACTGAAGCCTTAGCTCATTTGGACCCTAAAGGCATGTTGCCGGTTGAAGGAGATGTGCTTTTACTCACTCAAGGAGAAGATCAACTGGATGATCCTTATTCAACAATTGAGGAACTTCTAGACAACTTGTCCGAAAGTGTCTTCATAAAGCTTGAAAAAGGTTGTTCTGAATGGCGACATCGACGTGAAGGAAAAGATGGCAACCGTGATCAACGAATGTCCAAGATTTCAATTGTTGAGCCAAGAAGATCCTAAAGAAGAGTCATCGCAAAGATCATTATCCAATGAAGACATAAGAGAAATGATTGTTGTTGAAGCAGTGCAATTCATCCAACAACATGGAGATGAATTTTTTAGCAGTCAAGAAGAGCAGAAGACACCTCCAGCAAAGACAAGAGCTGGGAGGATGAAGGAAGCAGAAATGTTGAAGACAAGAGCTGCTGGCAGGGTGTCCAAGACACCACCAAAGAGAGTTGCAAAGAAAAAACTTGATGCTGATTTCACTGCCGAGGGCAAAAACAGACAAGTTAGGCCGAAAATGGATGACAAAGGAGTTGAAAATGGCAAGAGGATCCAAATTGAGGACGAAGAACAAAAACTCTATCTTTCTCCGAAAAAGAGAAAGGACAATGAGTATCATCCTTATCGCTCACTGCCAGATATCCGTCAATCACCACTTTACCATGCCATGGACACAGGACCGGACAAGAGAAGGGTCTGAGAAATTCTTCGATTATGCAAGCTCGACGTAAGTTCACAAAACAATACCTCGTACTATATGAATGATTGAATCTTATTGAAAAAATCTTATGTGCACCACTATGTACACCATGTTAACATTTCCTTTATGATTATGCACTCAGTAGCTTGGGAACTAACAAGGCTCCAAGATCCATGATCAAGGAAGATGTTATGATTGTGGGGAAAGTACTTTGTGAAATGATGTTCAACAAGTATTTAGATCAAGCGGTACTCCAGTTTTACATCCATCGACGTTGCAATGCAATGGTCAGAGACAACATCCGTCATCCTGGTGACCAGAAGTACATGAGATGCGAAATTATGAGTCCTTTTGCATGTGTAAGTTTCTCAAAAAAACAAATAAAAAATGTCATATATAGATAATTTAATGATGTGTACATACTAGTACACATGATTGACATAGATATATACACCAAAGTATGCCTTTGTAGATTTATTTTTAGGAGTGGACATAGATATACACCAAGTATGCCATATGATTTACGAATGCTATATTAAGTGTTTGCATGAATGTTTGATTGATAGATTTTATATAGGTATGATTTAGGTGTACCTTATTTTCCAACAAATTATTGATTGCGTACTATGTGAAGAACAACAACATCAAGTGAGACACAAAGGCTTATGGTAGATTTCATACGGGACATGCCTGACGATTTGGAAGTTCTTCTAATCCCCCTCAATCACTCTACAATACAAAATGCAGTGGGGATTCACTGGTCGCTTTTGAAGTTTGATTTCATAGCCGAGGAGTGGAAGTGTTACAACTCATTTTGCACTCAAATGAGCACTACAAAAATGATGCACAACAACTGGAAAATGTGGTGCAGTTGGAACTCAACAAAAAGAGAGTGCTAAAGGGTGATGCGCCTATAGAACCGCATGAGATAAACATCATGCGGTGTCCTTCTCAAGGTACCAATCCAGTTACTGTTGTATACTTGCTACTTTATAAAACGAGGTATGAAGAAGAGAAAGAGTATGGAAAGAGATCATCGGAGGGCCGAAAAAATCTGTCAGATATGAGAGCGACATTGGTGGCAAAGATCTTTGAAAAAGTTGGAAACTATGAACAAGTGTGGGATGTAGCAATCGATGAAGAGCACAAGCGGTGGCGCCCGAGTATGGAAAAGAATCCATTGAGGAGGAAGAAGAGTTTATTTTCCTAATTCATTATCCAAGATCAATTTGTGAATTGCTTGCTTCTAAACATTTTCTATCTTTTGCGAGACAACATAATCAAATTTCAGTTTTTATAACTTTGTTTATGACTATTCAAGACCTTGAATTAATATTTTTATTAGTTGGAAATTTGTTAGTTTGAAATCTTATTAGTTTTCAATATTGATGTTATTGATGTTACAAATTTATGACTTGTCACTACCATTTGAAATGTATATTTGGGTTTTGAAATCGAAGGTGTACTTGATTGTACACAGTGCGACATATAAGCTGTTCATAAGGTGTACATAAAGGTACACATGTTAAAAGATTTTCATACTTTATCAAAAGTATAAAAATGAAAGACATAAGTATATTACTAAAAATTTTATATCATGCGAATCGAAAAATTGAACATAACAAAAGTAATAAGTAATTACTAAACAAAATAGACTAGTAGCATCCATTGTACACCAAGGTGTACATAGTGGTACACATGTAAAAAGACAGAAATAAAAGCGAAGTTCGCAGGAAGGTGTACAGAATGGTACACATGTCCCGGCACTTATTATCCACGCCAAAGAAAATCGAAAAGACATTACCAAAAGTAAAGACCAAACACATAGAATCTTTTGAAAAAATGAAACATAGAAAAAGTCATCAAATCATGGGCAGGTAGCTCTGTTGTGGTGACCAAGTGTGAAGAACTTTGTGCACATCATTTTCCTCTTTTGCTTCTCATAAGGATGCCTGATTCGTTGTGTTCTTCGCCTACCTGGTGGAGGAACAATAACCCTATCACTAGGATCATAAGTCAGCGGCTTGTCATAATTGGGGATTGGCAAGATGATCTCCTGGTATGTCTGTTATACCACTCGGTGGTGAAGTATGACTCAACAAAATCATAGATGTCTTCTCTAGTAGCTTGAATTGCAAAGACAAGCATGTGCACAAGGAAAACCATTAACTCGCCACCCGTGACATGTATAAGTTTTCCGCAATAGATCTACGTAATGAGTGGGGAGACTCGACTTCATACAATCTTTCCATGGATGAACAACGGTCCAAGTACGACCAATGTCGATGTTTTCCTTTAGTAAAACCTCATATTCAGGAGTGAGCCTAGTGTTGAATGTTTCCAGGACCTAGTATCCTTCTCTCGAGACATTTTGTCCATAACCTTCAAACTGACATGATAAAAACACAAACCATAAAATCAAAAACATGTGTACAACAAAAGGAATACGAGATAAAACATGTGTACAACAATGTACACATCAAGGAAATCAATGTGTACAACAATGTACACACAGTTGGATACATGTATCTACAGATCAATGCAAACACATGTATGCAAACAATGTAGACAGTTGCATAAATAAAAAACTAAACATAAAACTCACCGTATCGCATCGAGAAGAACAAATGCAGCAACTTTTTAAAAGGAAGAACCCAGTTGTTGAAGGACTCAAAGAAGAGTTGAAGAGTGAGCACCATATCCGCATATAGGGAAAAACGAATTTGCCAATTTCTCCTTTGGAATAGTCCCGATATAATTAGCAACATGCCCAGCTCAATTGCATGCATTCCCTTCAAAGCTTCTTCAAAGTTTTCCGGTGTGTAAGAGTACGCAGCTTTGTAAAACAAATCAAGAACGGGCTTCGAATTCGCATCACCTGATCCAATGGGGAGATTGCATTTGATGTGGTAAAAGCAATAGCTGTGATGTGAATTAGGAAAATATTTTGGAATGCCCTGCAAAAGTCCTTCTCCACGATCACTAAGGAAAACAATCGGACGATCATCGACCATCGACAATAGTTTTTGAAGATTCTCCAGAAACCAAAACCAATTATCTTTGTTTTCAGACTGTACAATGGCAAAAGCAAATGGGTAAAACTCATTGTTTCCGTTGATACATGTTGCAGCCATAAGAGTACCCCTGTATCTACCAGTAAGAAAAGTAGCGTCCAAGTAAATCATGGGCCTGAGATACTTATAGCTATGTTTGCAAGCACCGTAACAAACGAATATCCTCTGAAATCTATTTGTTCCATCCTCAACTTCAAACTTCACATAGCTATCGGGATTAGTTTCCTCAATTGCTTTGACATACCAAGTAAAATCACTATACGACTTCTCATCATCGCCATACTGTTCTTCAAATACAGCTTCTTTCCCTCTACGGGCATGGTGATACTTAATATTGGACCTAAGTTTTCTTGAAAAGTGATATGATCTGATTGGGTTTTAAGCTAGGATCACCCTGTAAATTTTCAGCGATCAAATGCTTGATTAACTTGGTTGTCACTGCAGGACTCTTCAACCTCAAACCAACACCACAACTACACAAAAATAAATAAAATGGAATAAGTAATGTGCACCACAATTCACACCTAATAAGATCTCAAAAACAACACTATGAACATACACAAAAACCAAGCAAGAACATGTATTTTAAGAGTACAACAAGTACAGTGCACCACAATGTACACCTAAAACAAATCAACATAAAAACTAACTAGAGCAAGTAAACTAACTATTTCAGCAAGGTGGACTAGTATGAAAACCACTAACCCGTGAGCGTTAGAATCTTTCAAAGACGAACCGAGAAGTATCACCATTCACAAAGCCCAAAATGAATCCTCCAAGCACAACCATCTTCTTCGCATTTTGCGAAAGAAACGAGTTCTATCATTTTTAAGAATAATAGGCTTGTGACCGTAGCCATCTTGTATTCATCAAGAGCAATCCTAACAGACTTTAACACCACCCACGAATTCTCTACCAATCTTGTCAAATATATAATTCCATTCATCGATAATAAGAGGCTTACCCTTGTCTCGCATCATGATCTAACACCCTTACCATCTTAGGACTTTCGGTTACACAAGCGGACTTAGAACAAGAAGCGTAACTACTGCCGCAACCAGGACTTAGAACCGTAACTACAGCTCATCGCTACTACCATACTTAGAACGAGAAGTATGATTCGAATTATTCCCACACGCAAATACACATCTTCATTATCGATAAGAATCATGAAACCAATTAAGCTTTGAAGTTGTATATCACCCGTCACATAAACTACTTGAGCATTGTCCATATAACTGAAACATATACTCCCAGGAGACAAAGACCTCCAGTGCTTGCATGTTAAATGCTTCAATTCTTCTACGGTTATTTTAGTATTAACACGAAAAACAGCAGAATACTCACCATGATTCAAAACAGCATTAATGAACTTGTCAGGCTTATTTGGAACCCCTACATATTACAAAAGAAATGATAATAAACATATGAAGCTTCAAATTCATAAAACCGAAAAAGTAAAACGGTGTACATGAAAGTACACATTTAAAAAAATGCCAAAAACATCAACTAACGTTAAACCTAGATAAAAAATACTCCATCAATTAAGCTCCAAAATCTTAATGGAACAAAAAATAGAAGACTAGGATATAGTATCACCGTCGATTTCTTATCATGCATCATAAAACTAAAAAAATCAACATCAAGTAACAAAAATCGAATTTATCTAGTATTTACAAGAAATCATCATCATCAAGAGAATCAAAAAGCTAGTATATAACAAAATATCAACTCAAGATTATACAAATTGATATCATCAACTCATAAACTCATAAACTCGAGAAAAACTAAAAATCGAAACAAAACACGAAAATTAGATGAAATACAACCAAAAGAAAACTAACCCGAAGTTGAATTCTCGCTCCATTAGAAATCAAAATCCAATCTATGAGAGGATCGATCTATATCTCACTCGTGGTTTCTTCAAACCCGAGATTAAGAATTTTCTACTATAGAACAAACAAATCTCTCTCGAAATCGTTAAAGTTCTTTGGACTAAGAACGTAAACCGAGTTGAAGTATGATGAAGAAACGATCAAAATCTCTCTGAAACTGTTAAATCGCCTCCCAAATCATCTCTGAGCTGCATCCTGTTTTCAATTCAAGTTTCAGATCCAAAAGTTTCGATTTCAAAATCACACTTTATATAGAAGGAATCGTTCGAGGTTAATTATGGTATATCGAAAAATCGGAAACTCGGGACTCGTACTGGTTTTGGACTAAATCGTCCCAAGTTTGGACTAAACTGTTCTGGGCGGGTTTTTTTTGGATTAAACTGTACTGGGCTTCAGATGGATGGACTAAAGCGTCCTAAGCCCAGTAACTTTGGCACTAAACGTCAATTTCTACTTTAAAAAACTAACCATACATGTTTCTTCTGGATGCCTTGCTCCAAAAAAAAATCAGAAACATGCAATAAATATTTCTCATCGATTACCATGAATTGGATTCCTTGGGAAGCCAAATTACCTAAAAGACATGCACGTACCTCCCACCTAATAATCAAACATATAAGCCCCCACATTGTGTGGTGGAAGTACCTCCCTCCTCCTTTAACGGTGACCCTCATCCACTCGTAGAATTGCTCCATTTCACTTTTTCCTCAAAGAAGAGAATGACAACGCTTTTGCTAACAAAATAAAGAAATTTATTTATTAACAAATTTATCCGGGAGAAAAAAAACAAATCCGGGAAAAAAATAACCAAAATCTACGAGAAAAATAATCTAAATAAAAACCTTGGAACAAACCCTAGGAACAAACCATTAATGGCCGCAAAATCATAATGGTACAAAGAAGAAAAAAAACAGCTTGCTAGGAGTCAAAGGCTTTCTCCTTTACTGAACAAGACATTCTGCGGCCAAGGCCATGATGTAAGTTGCAAAATTTTAGGATTTTGGCCAGCTGTGGCCAAGTCGGTGGCATATCCATTATAACTCACGAGGCCATGGCCAATCAACGGCCTAAAAAAAAATCTAATCTTGGCTCATACTCCACCCGCGATTAGACTAGTTCCATTCCAAATCTAACTTGGATATCCTTGTTAAAATAGGAATCCCATTCTAATGTCTTTATCCAAATTAAGGATAAACCCTAGTTCTCGGACATGGCCTATTCACATCATTCATATGCCACAATTGGCCAATATCGAGCCATAGCTAAACGCGCATTGGACCAACCTCTATTAATATCCATGGATGTACTACAATATCGCACATGTCCAATAAAAGTCTATGGCTAGGAAAAGACCCGACAATTTTAGAATACTAGCCTTGGGCATGACACGCCACTTCTACAACCGCAACTTGCCTAGCCAGCGCGCCATTATAGGCCATGGCGCGCCAAACCCTAATACGGCATTCAGCCACCATGACACCTCGCGCCAATAGCTCCGACTAGATCTAATTTTGGTTGTGTTAGCCAAGGCCAAGTTCATTGAGCCATCTTTGAATCTTAGATCATTAGGCCCAATACAAGCCACTGCGGGCCATGGCAACGCCATTATAGGCCATTTTATGCCATTTGTTATTTTATCGTCACAAGTAGGCCATGAACACATCATACCAAAGTTATACGATTATTTAGCACTCTCATATCTCACGCAAAGATTATGGCCTGGAATATTTCTCGCCACCCTAGTTGTAGAAGAAAGTGTAGACGTGTTATGCTACTTTTAGCATGTTATTTTGAATTATAGCATCTTAACCAATTACCAACGTTCCAAGATTTCATATAACGCCTCAACAGACTATTAGCTTGTCGTAACACCTTAGCCGGTAATGGCCAAGTTGTTTCTCACAATAGCTCCACAAAATATGATTCAACATGCATATAAGGCATATGGCATATCAACGGCTAAGATTTAGCCTAAGCCTAAGCCAGATTAAGTCCATAACTTATCCAAAAAAAAACCTAAGAAACATCAAAATACGTCACATGAGGGGATTCTTCATAGGGGTATTGGTCTGATGGTCTACGACAACATGCGGCATGGAAAGTTCCCATGTGAAAAGTTAGAGTAGTGGTGACGGTTAAAGCAGTTGGAGAGATTATGGATTCGTGGGAAAAGGGGTTTTCCAAAAATTTCCATAAATTATCTCACTATATACCCATCATCTCCATATTCTCCATCTCTCCATAATCTCACGACCTCCACTACTTACGAGAAAGACAGTGTGTATTCCAAACTACTATAAATAGGGTCACTTAGCCTATTTAGAAAACTGAACAAGCTTTCATACCTAAGAGCTCTATTATTCTTCATAGTTTTCAATACCCAAAAGCACACAATTTAATACCATTGCCATTTTCTCAAAACTTTTATGCTTCCCTCCCCTAAGATCAACCCATCTTTCTCACCTCGTGACCGAAGTAGGACGGAACGACTACTATCGTGGTTTAGGTTGTCTTGTTCGATTTTGATTTACAAACCTAGAAACAAAAGTACCACGGCGGTGTATTTGTTTTGCCTAGAAGTAATTTTTAGGTACTAACACTATTGTGAATCATGATAGCTCTATAAGCTCATGGCATCTTTTATGCATTTATGGCCCTCTAATTACAACTCAGAGAGCTAGATTTTGGGAAAATATGACTCAACATATTCATAATTTTTATGTTTGTAAGTGTTTCATAGGAAACTTTAATGTTATTTGTTCTAACAATGAAAAATTTGGAGGATTCCCAGTTTTGAAGTCGAATATTTCATATTTCAATAATTTTATTCAACAAAATCATCTAATTGATCTGGGTTATAAGGGTCCAGCCTACACTTGGACCAATGGTCTTAATATGGAGGGCTTGATATGTTAGCGTTTGGATTTAGTTCTTGCTAACCGAGAATGGTGTATAGCTTAATCTTATGCAACAGTTCTTCATCTCCCAAGTTAGCAAGTGATCACACACCAATCCTTTTGAATACGTGCGTAAATGTTTTCAGATCTCCACCTGACTATAAGTTTGAAGCCTTGTTGATTTCTCATACGGAGTTCTTTGATAAGGTAAGAGAATGTTGGCATGAGGATGGAGATAAATACATCCGATCTAAGTTGAGGAAACTGGGAGGATTTCTTACTGAATTGATCGTAGAAGAATAGGTTGTGCCAAACACAAGATTGCTTTCCTAAAAGCTAAGTTGCTAAGGATTCGACCATGGATACCTACAACAACAAATATTCAAAGGGAAAAACTGGTGATGGCTGGACTTAATGAATACCTCACTATGGAAGCTACTTATTGGGATCAACGTATGAAGCAACAATGGTCTAAGAATGGTGATAGAAACACGTGGCATTTTCATCTTTCTGTTCAACAAAGATGAAGGAAAAATACAATCAGCCATCTAATGGTTGATAATCAAAGTTGGATAACGAGATCGATTGTAAAATTTCTCGTACTTTGGTGCATCACTTTTAATCCCTATTCCAACGACCTGTTATGTCAGATCCTCCTCAGTTCTCTGTTCAATCTAATTATGTTTTCACGGTGGATAATGATGCTTTATGTAAGGTTCCAATAATTGAGTAAATACGGGTGGTTGTATCTAAAATGGGTTCATTCACTTCATCGGGTCCAGATGGTTATTCTCCCGTGTTTTACAAACTATTGTATGTAATGATGTTTACAAAGCGATCCAATAGATATTTCAGTCTGCTTTTTTTTTCGGATCTTCCGAATCGTACAAATGTAAAATTGATTCCTAAAATAAAAAACCATGTTTTGCCTTCTGATTTTCGTCCAATTTCTTTATGTAACGTGTTATACAAGATAGTAACTAAAATCCTCTCTAATAGACTTAAACCATATTTGGAGGATTTTATTTGTTGGTCTCAGACGTTTGTTCCAGGTCGGAAAATAATAGACAATATAATCATTGTGAAGGAGTTACTACACTCAATGAATAACTCGAAGGCTATAAATGGTCACTTTGCACTAAGGTGGACACGGCAAAAGCGTTTGACAGAGTTAATAGCAGATTTCTGGGTGACATGTTAAGTAAGTATTATGGGGATATCAGGTTATGGAATTCTCTTATTATGGCTTGTGTCTCGACGACTTATTTTTCAGTTAACTTGAATGGCTCTCCTCAAGGTTCTTTTAAAAGTGATATGGGTATTCGTCGGGGGATGTCCAATATCTCCTCCATTGTTTATAATTAGTATGCTCTTAGGGATTATCGTTACTTACGCATCAATTCGAAATCCAGGGTTTATATCAAGGTTATAAACTAGGGAATATTGGGGATATGCCCCAAAATCGACTGTCATCTTGGGGATATGCCCAGGATTCCAATTTTGGGGAATATGCCCTGACCATCCAAAATTCCATCCAAAACCGTTAAGTAGTCAATATTCGCACACACTTGGGATCACATATGTGAATTAAAAGACGGATATACGATATATTAACACCTTTACAAGGTTAGGGAACATATTTAGACGAAAAATCTCGAAAAAATTAGAGAGAAAGTTGGACACATTTATGATAAATAGTATATTTAACGGTTCCTTGACGGAAACCGCTACTTTGGGGCATATTCCCAAAAACTGGAATCCTGGGGCATATCCCCAAGATGACAGTCGATTTTGGGGCATATTCCCCATTTTCCCTATAAACTAAATAGGTGGGCTCTTACAATCACACACCTAATGTTTTCAGATGACATGTTCTTTTTTGGTGAAAATACAAGAACAAATGTGCAGAACTTGATGAAGTTGCTAGAGAAATATGCAAATATGTCAGGTCAAACGATTAACTACGACGAATCTTCAATTCACTTTAGTAAAGGGATTCCCATATGGAGGAGACAAACTACAACTCAGGACATGGGTGTAAGGTGAATGATGGTGGAGGATAAATATCTTGACATCTACCCGCTAAAGTCAGACTACAAAATCTCTAGTTTTGATTTCCTCATTGATAAGGTAACTTCGAAACTGCATGGTTGGATAATCCACTTTGTTAATTCTACTGGAAGAACGGTGTTATCGAAATTAACTCCCTATGAAATTTCCTTATATTTTATGGGGTTTTGCCTGTTACCAAAAGGTGTTACCCAAGAGATTAAAAAAATTTCAAAGATGTTTCTAGTGGGGACACTCAACTGAAGAGACAAAATTGAATTTCAGAAATTGTAATAAGA
Organism: Papaver armeniacum; assembly: GCA_023531295.1. Lineage (NCBI taxonomy): Eukaryota > Viridiplantae > Streptophyta > Magnoliopsida > Ranunculales > Papaveraceae > Papaver > Papaver armeniacum. Next base: position 19,665 of record JAJJWW010011157.1, read on the forward strand.
TGGAATTAAGAAAAGAATGTGGAGGTCTTGGTATTAAAAAAATGGAGCTGATGAATATTGCTCTCACTTGTAAACTCTCTTGGAGGTTTCTGGAAAATGAAGGCGCAATGTGGGTGCAACTGTTAAGCGTCGAATATTTGCAGGCCAATTTTTTCTGGACAATGGATAAGTCAATCAAATGTACAACAACATGAAATAGTCTTCTACAAGTGCGTCTCTCGAAAATAAAGTATTTTAGCAAGTATCCGATGGCAACAAGATTCATATATGAGATGATCAGTGGTTACATCAAAGCTTAGATCATCTCATCAGTAAACCTTTTTCTTTGCCTAACAACATCAACACGGTTGCTGATTTAATTTACCCCAAATCAAGAGATTGGAATCTTCCTCTTCTAAATGAGTTATTTCCTCCGGAGACGGTTCAGTGACTTCAGTCCATAACATCGATCTACTTAGACTCGGAAGTGAAATCAGAAGATACACCAGTTTGGTCTTGCTCTCTATCAGGTAAATTCACAACAAAATCCTGATATCATCTTCTGATTAATAATGCTCCTTCCTCGTATGGTTTAAGTGGTTTCCCATGGAAAATGTTTTGGTCTTTCTATAATCTTTTGCCAAAGATTCAAATCTTCATTTGGAAAATTATTCACAATGGAATTGCATTCAAAAGCAGCATTCACAGGTTTGTTTCTAATGTTGAAACTGCTTGTACGTTCTGTCGACAAGAAGAAGAATCTAGGGAAAATTGGGAAAATGCCCCAATATGGACTGCAATCTTGGGGAACTGCCCCAACGTTAAAAACAGTTGGAAAAATGCCCCACTGTTAGAAATCTCAGTTAAGTCCACAGTGCGACTTCCCACGTGCGGAGAAAAGACTGAAATACCCACTCCGTTAAGATCCTGCCACGTATGCGAAGAATCCAACGGACATGGAGGAGGCCTTAGAGCACGTGAAAGGCACGTGCCGTACAAAGTAAATTACCATTTTAACCCAACATCATTAATAATTGCGTAATCTGATCCGCAGGAGAACATTGGATGAATATAGCGTTCAGGTGAAGACCGAAACGGAGATCATTTTAGAGGCAATTGCCATATCACTAGGATTATAAGAGAATGCATTCGTCAACCAGCTAGGTAATCGACAATACGTTTATAGTGCACTTAATTTTTTTCCTCCTTGTCCTTGGGCAGATCTTGTTTACGGCTTAAAAGCTCGTACAAATGGAGGAGTGATAACTGTTCTTCTGCAAGACCATGAAGTAGTAAGTTTTCAGGTTCATAAAATGATAAAAATAATCAATGGGTTAGTGTTCAATGAATGCTTGGATCTCTCCTTTTTCATTAAGGATCAGTTGCAGATAATGAGTAATGGAGTATTCAAGAGCCCACTAAACAGGGTAGTTACAAATACAGATTGGGCGAGAATTTCTTTGGGGATGTTTTATTTACCAAATGTCGATAAAGAAATCGAACATGTCGCTGCATTCAGCGGCGAGAGTAATTGAACCTGTCCGGAATTCAACGAATTTGAATCTAATCGATTATCATAAACATAAAGTGAATGCAAAAGTCGGTTACAGAATCAAATTTGTTCCCATCGTAATCTTCACCTGAGAAGAAATTAAGAATGAAATCGAACTTTGAATCAAATCGTTTAATCTTCTTCTCGTTCTTTCTCTTCTCCGGTCCAAATTTTGGATCTGAATTAACGAAATGAAGAAGAAGAACTTCTTGATTACTTAGGGCAGAGCTCACACGCGTGTGAGTTTTCACGTGTAGAAGGTGACACATCTCACCATAACAATTTGACACGTATAGGGACAGATGTCACAAAAATAGCCGGGTGAAGGTAGTCACGTGCTTTTCACGTGCTTCTAAGTCCTCCTCCATGTCCGTCGGATCATTCGCATACGTGGCAGGATCTTAGCAAAGGGGGTATTTCTGTCTTTTTTCTGCACGTGGCAAGTCGCACATGTGGACTTAACTGAGATTTCTAACAGTGAGGCATTTTTCCAACTTTTTTTGATGTTGGGGCAGTTCTCCAAGATTGCAGTCCATATTGGGGCATTTTTAACTCATCTCCTTTTTGATTGTCTTCGATCAAGATTAGTGTTTGAAATAACAAATACGAACGTAAATTATAATTTCACGATGGATAATTTACAAAGATTTTAACTCAATGGATGAATTTAGATACAAATAATGAGTTCATTAAAAGGATGTGCATTACGTGGAATCTCTAGAAACTAAGAATTGACATGATTTTTTCACAGGCTAATTTATCATAGAATTTGGTGATTAAAAAAACATTACAGGGTGTTGATTTGTGTTTAGTTGGTGAGTCGGATAGAAGAAATAGTAGACCTAATGCCTCTCAGAACCTTTGCTAGTCTCCTCCTCAGCCTCAATACATTAAGATCAATGTGGATGCGGCTTTTGTGCCAAATAATGTTGTTGCATAGCAATTTCACATGATCAAGCTGGAAATTTCGAGTTGTGGATTGAGTACTTTTGATGCTACCTCTTAGTATGGAATTGGGTAAAAAAATTATGTTCGATAAATTCATTATTAAAGGAGATGCAACCAATGTTACTTCGGTTATCCTAAGCGATGTAGCTTACATCCATGGAGTATAAAATTTGTGATTTTAGAAATTAGAGATGTTGTTTCTTCTTTTGTTGATATAAGCTTTTAATGTTGTACCTAAGAGTGCGAACAATCGGCACATCTATTGTGTCAACATGCTATGCTTGAGAATGTAAATATGTGGTCTTTAAGGTAGTTCAATAAATTGGGCTTCCTAAAGCGCAAGGGGTACCAAAATACACCAAAGAACTTTTTCTTATGCAATATGTATGGACAAACTCAATACAATTCCGAGAGTAAAAACTCAATCAAGGAAAGTGTCTAGAGTTATCTCTCTCTCTCTCTCTCTCTCTCTCTCTCTCGTTGTTAGAACATTTACAAAATTGAATCCGTGAACCTAACTACAAAGAGAGTTCTTGGACGATACCAAAGACCAATGTCCAAGGATCAATCAAGTCTTTTCCAACTAACAAGGTTGGATCTAGCTACATGTGATTTATCAATGCACAACTTTGTGATATTTCAATTATAAAGGTAAACAATATAATGCGGAAAAAGAAATAACACAAACACCAGAAGTTTTGTTAACGAGAAAACTACAAATGCAGAAAAACCCCGGGACCTAGTCCATATTGAACAACACACTGTATTAAACCGCTAAAGACACTAGCCTACTACCAATTAACTTCAGTCTGGAATGTAGTTGAGCCCTGAAAATAAATTCACCAATTAAGGTATAATCGCTTTCCTTACGCCTCTTAAACCCACAACTAAGAGTTGCTTCAACATCAATTGAAGACTTTAAACCAAATCTGCCTCCCACAGATTAATCCTATAATTGATTTCCCGATTTACGATCTAAATGGATGATCAAATCAAACGATAGATCCAGGTGATAGAAATCGATAGCAACTTAGACAAAAGTATGGCTATCCTAAAATCCGGACTTATGCAACCCGAAGTGCATCCTAGATTATTATTCACCTCACAAGTATAAAACTTGCGGAATCAACAAAGTATGAGACAAAGAGACTATGTTGATTACTATCTATCGTGATCGTTGGAGCAAGCTCTACAAACAATCAAGATCAGGATACTCAAGTTATCAAGATAAAAGATAACTGGACCTGGCTTCACAAATCCCTGTGAAGTCTTTATAGTCGCTAAACCCTAAAAGGGTTTACGGAGAGGACGACTCTAGATACAACTAGGACACACCAAAAAGTAGTGTCAGGATTCAAAGATCCAAGTTGCCAAGAGTTCTCCTTGTATAGACTTCAAAGCGTAGGTTGTTTTATGTTTAAGCTAAGATAGCTTTGGAACCAAGCAAACAATATCCACCGTTTATGAAAAGCTTTGAATCTTAATTACATATACAAGATATAAACTACGGTTAGGTAAAAACTAGTAACCGAACTCGATAATATAAAGACTATGTTCAACATGTTATCAGAAACTAGACGATTTGAACTTAAAAGCTTAACACTCATTTTCATATTCACTAAGACATTAAGATTGAGTCATAATCATGTGATCAATTGAGTCTAGTGTTACTTAGAGAAAATATCAAATGCAAATTACTTCATAAAAATAATTTAATCGCAATTGAATCATGATTGACATAGTTTGTAAATATACAAGTACAATTACTTGAATCGTTCGTGAATCATATGAGTCACGATCAGATTGAAACAGTTTGTAACTCATATGCAAGTACCGAGTTCCGGAATCAACAGAACTTTTCAGTTAAAAAGACGAGGGTACCCAAATATACCACAATCTTAAACTTTTCCACCTATAAGTCCTCTTACCGAAAGTGATTGTCTATGGACTAAGTCGAGACAATACAACGAATCGGTATTTACACTTTATGTGATCGTCTATGTATACGAGATCGAGACAATACAACAATCAAAGTGTGATTACTTGATAATAGGTTCGGACTTAACCAAACTCTATAGGATCACTATCAAGTAATACGGAGTTAACGTTTGTGTAATTTACTTTAAATTATAATAACAACAATTATAATTGCGGAAAACAAAAGTAAATGACACAACAAGATTTTGTTAACGAGGAAACCACAAATGCAGAAAACTCGGGACCTAGTCCAGAATTGAATACTCTCAAATTAAGACGCTATACAAAATCAACCTTACTTCGCATGGTTGAGACCAAGCAACTAAACCTATAGTTCACCTAGTTTCTTCAGTATCCTGTGCTTGAGACATTCAATAAGTGCACACACTTGGAACAATTCCTTTGGTTCGTGTTCCAAACGATAAAGGAACAACAAATGCGTGCAGCAACAACTCTATTCAATCTCAGTAATATGAGTTAGACAAAGGCTTTTCTGTTTAATCCAATAAACTCCTTTGTCGGGTTTAGATCAATCGATCCAACAACTACCAAAGTAGCAGAGTTTAGATTATGCAATCAATAATATGATCTTATCAAGATGTTAAATACTAATGCCGATCTACGCAACTAATCAATCAAATCAATCAAAGATAAACCGATTGTAGTTGGATCCCGGTAGATCAAGTTTTGTGCACTTAAAGATTATGAACCCAAATCGAGAAATCTTCTTAGTCTTCAAATCTTCTTAAATCTTCAATAAACACCTGCATACCACAACTTGAATCTCTTGTGATCAATCACGCACAAAAACGGAGTCTATTAACAATGGATTATCATAAGATGTCTTTAGATCTAGTTCTAAAACAATGATCAGTTTGAGTGAATCTTATATCGAGAAGAGAGAAGATTATCAAGAATAAACAAACTAGGTGCAATCAAAGTTCAACAACCGTTAGTCAATCGGATCAAATCGAAAACTAATAAGCAATTATCTAGTTTCCAACAACGGTACTCGTAAGAGCTTCTTGATCAACGAAGTCTTTAAACGATTCCTCTAAGAGGAATTAGGTACGCCTCCACCAATAACAACACAACAAGGCTCTTAGGATAATTTGATCGAAATGCAAACTTGGGTATTTATAGACCAAGGAAGTTTGGACACCAAGGAATTTCCAAAACCGAAAATATTCTCAAGATATGCAATATATTTCCAAATTCGGTTTTCATAATTCCTATAAATGCTCTGTCCAATATTAACCGAAATCCTACTAGAAAATATCCAATTAGTAAATGCACATTACCAATTTTTATTGTCCAGAGATATGCATTTTAATTGCTGGTAATTAAAATCATATAAAATTATCGACCTTAAATAAAAGATTCTCAACTTATTTCGGTCCGGGATCTCCTTGAGTTATTAAGGAATATCTTTGAACAATAAAAGATAAGAGTTATTGAACATGTTCAAAGTATTTCGTCATCTTATTTCTTCGTAAATCCTCTTTCATATTTACAATCTTGGAACCGATTATACCACACTTCCATACAAGTTTAGAACTGGTTCATCTGATTTCCAAGAACTATGTGATTGATCAAATCAACACACTAATAATGGGTTAACGGTTCTACCAAACACAAGGATCGGTTCTACCTTAATATGGTTCTTGGGACCGGTTACGCCGATTACCAAATTGGTCACATCAATTACAGTCACCGGTTACCATATTCTCATGGTATTTCTTGTGATCGGTCACCGATTACTGTGGATCAGTTACACAATTACCAGGACAGAGTTACACCAATTACAAGGATCAATTACACATTCTTTTTGTGATCGGCCACACCAAATACTAGGATCGGTCACACCAATTACAAATATCGATCATACCATCTTAGGTGATTACTTAGGATCAGTTACACTACTTAAAGTCATACCAATACATAAGTCAGGCATTATGACTAGTTTTACCAAGATACATAACAAGTTATGATCGGTTCTACTAACTCACACATATTGGTAATCCAAAGATATGCAATGAATAACAATACCAATAAGCCTAGCGATTTCCCTTTCGATTCACAAAACAAGTTCATGAATGTACTTCCTTTAAACGAATGTAAACATTGTTTCCTAGGATGAAATCTTCACCCATACCCATACACATAATCACAATAGCATTCATACGATTATGTGCATGTGTTATATCGAAGTTCAAAAGATAAGCGTTATACTTCGTATTGTAATTCCTTAACACTATGTCTACTAGAGTATAATCATTCACAGCTTGTGATTATGTTTTCAATATAGCACGACTTGAAAGATCGTTTGGGAATGAAATAGTTCAAGTCAAAATATTACTAACCACGAGAGGAAGGATGATGGTCGATGTAGCTTGTTACTTCTTCACATTCTTCACGTCTTGAGTAATACTTGTATGTCTCATTATCCTAATCTTTCTAGCCTAACCTATACGAAGTTGTCTCTAGTACATAATCAAGTGACTCTTTAATTGAGTTTTGATTCACTAAAATATGACAACCAAACATGACATACCAACGCTTGGTGGGTTCAACCGAGCTATGCTCTAACAATCTCCCCCCTTTGTCAATTTTAGTGACAAAACTCTTACAATCATATGGATAAACAAATTACAAAAATTCATTATACATACGCTTGATTCCAAGTTTCAACGACCAATAATACCCCGCATATATTCAATCCATAAATGCCGAGTCAAGACTTAAATAACAAAGCTAATACTCCCCCTAAAGGTGAGATAGGTAGATTTTCAATCCGCACATCTTTGTTATTTCCCTTTGTAGTCCAAATAACTACAATCATCATATGATATGTTTCTCCCCTTAGTCAATGCTTTTACTCTTTCGTTAGATATAACATTTAAGCACAATTGTCCTTTCCTAAGGGATTACAAATCACTTTGTTTACTCCATATATTTCTCCCTTTTTTTTTCACAAAATGACAAAGGTACGAGCAAATACCAAAAACCGAAAGGATCTTACAATCTAAAATAATCGTACAACCTATAAGAGTTAAGCACGAGGGTTTCACATACCACTTTAGATAACCAATATCAAAACCGAAACTACAAGTAATTTGGTTTTAATATGTTATCAAGGAAACAATTTCCGAAGCAATTTTCTCTAATAGTTTAACAAATTGACTAAGAAAACTTAGTTCCTTGCTAAACCGATTGCACAAGTACAATCGCTTGTTTCGATGAGACCAAAATAAATATCTAATTAACTTTTTTTTTTCTCATGAGTGCACTAATTATTCGGACAATAAATTAAACCTTTCACTTTGGACAAGAAAAATACTAGGTTAGTTAACTAATAATTCTTGTCAAGGCATTCGATTAGACTTGAATAACCAAATCCTTTACTTTGATAAGTCTAACTAAGATCAGGAATTAACTTAGTTTTTCTTATAGGAATTGAATTGGACTAAACAAATGATCCCGTATTTTGTTAAGCCATAAACAATACATACAAACCAAATAAATTGACTTGCACAATTATTTTTCTTAACCGGAAGCAATTGAAATAAACATAGACATTAAAGCACCGCAATTGCACCGAAATTTTGTTAAGTCTAAAACCATTGATACTAAACAATAAAGCAAGATATCAAACCAATTTTTCTTAACCGGAAATAATTGAATCACACACACACATCCATCCATTACACACATAATGGAATAATATCAATTATACCGAATTTTGTTAAGCAAAAGCAAAATATATGCAATAAACCCATGCTTTTTTTAAACAGGAAAACGATTAACTAACAAATTCGTTACCTCATATTCCGCATCCTCTTCTTCTTTTCTGCGCATCTTTGTGGGGCTGGGCGGAATATCATTAAGCGCAAGTTCAAGTTAGAACTTTTCCCATTATGTTGTCATCCTCTCGCAAGAACAAAAGAACAACAACATCATCAACCTTTACCAGAGAAAGCTTGAATCGGTTTTAACTAATGCAAATAACAAAAGTTGAAAACCCGAAACACATATGCTTTTATGTTAAACACAAAATTCAACATATTGTGACTTTTTCACACATGAGTTTCAATCGGAACACCTTATGATCCTTTGATAAAGCCTACCAACATGGGCTAGAACTTAATCCCGCTAAATCAAAAAGCCACACAAACCATAAGGGTTCACACATCATATGAGATCGAATATTAAGGTTATAAAAACCGAAATCAAACATCCCATACACATAATAATATAAAGCATTTAAGCACAAAGCTATGTAATCGAAAAACTATCACAAGAAAAAATTATAAAATAATAATTTTATTTAATAATAGATAGTTTTATTCAAAGAATAGACCTTATACAATAATTGAAAAAGAAATCAAAAATTGATGTCTATTTTGCTTGCAACTTAGTCCTTCATATCACGATTAGAGAAGGCTGATTATTACTTTCATTCTTGACTTGTGAATTTCTTCAAGTAGATAACCTTGTTTCTTAAGTTGAGAAGTTTTTGTGAAGGATTCTGCAAGAACATGTAATTCTGTCTTTGATTGAACACAAAAGTGTGTCAATGCTTCAATACACTGATATTTCTTTAGCATATTCTCTCTTTCCTTCTTGCTAAGCCAATCTCTCATTTTGATTTTTCTCTTTGAATTCTCAATGTCAAGAAAAGGTACAAACTTATTCTTAGAATGATCTTTCTGATCCAGTACTCTATCAAGAGAAGACATCGGATCCTGACTCATATTTCGGACAAGGAATGACCAAACATTGAGAAAGACCTTTTTATATTTTTCATACTTCCGAAATTATAATATTCCTATAAATACGGATATCTTAAATATATTTTCATATCTTTAGATTTTTTTATTCCCATATTCTACACATAAGTGCCTTGAATTTTTACTTCCTCACACACAGATTTAGCACACAAGGTGAGGATGTAAATTTAATACCGATTAGGTGGTATTAGTGTGAAATTTTCTCTCATTAAGAGAATTAGAACAAACAAGTGTGTTCTTGATCTAGTATTGTATGAAAAACCTTTTCTTGTTACCTAGAAATAACGAAGTATCTTGAGATTGGATTGAAGTTGCATATGCAACTCTTAGCTATTTTTATCTTTGAGACAAATCCCCGCAATTAGTCTTATACTTCCTTTGCCATTAGATGATTTATTAAAAATCCAAGACATGTCCATTCTTAAAATGGTTAAATCATTAATGGAGGAGGAAGGAATATTGAAAACTAATGCAACATTAGTTGTTCCTCTTTTCTCGAATTATAGTGAATCGCAGGTCTCATCTAGAGTTACAACAAAGCTGCCTTGCTTCCATGTATTTCCTAAGATTAGGATTGTCTTTATCCATATGACCAAAACCTTTACACTTAAAGCACCGAGGTTGATATTCATCATCTTCTTCTTGATCCTTTTTGTTCTTGACCGAAACTTGATCATGGGGTCGAGAAGATCGATGAGTATCTTTTATGAATCTCTTGTTTCTTTTCTTCAAGAGATCTCTAAATTGTTTGGTGATCAATGATAATGATTGTTCAACTTCATCATCAGAATTTTCTGCAATTCGTTCATCAGAATCTTCCATTAACCTATCATTTCAAATGGTGCTTTTGGAAATTTTGTAGCTTTAAAAGCGATTCCTTTAGCTTGAATATACTGTGATTCATGATCAAAGATCTTCAATTTTCCAAAGAGAGTGCTTCGTGAGAGAGTTTAAAGATAATTTGCTTCTATGATTGCATGCTTCTTAGATTCGTATCTAGATGTGGCAACGATTCCGAGAATTTGCATACTATATCTTTTCAGAAATATTATTTCCAAGCGAGAAAGAAGCATTAACTATCTCAAAGTGTTTAATATGAAACTCTTCAAAAGTATCGTTTTCATCCATTCGAAGGTTCTCCCAATCGACGTAAGAGTTTGCAGCCTAGCTTCTTTCTTCGATGTATTTCTTCGAATACGATTCAAGATTATCCAAAGCTTCCTTTGAAGTTTGGCATGTTGATACATGATGCTGTAGATCACGACTTACAACATGTATAATAGCATTCAAACCATCCAACTCGCTTTGCAAAATCCTTTTCTTCATAGTATAATCTACTAAGCGTTTAAACTCGCCTTAATTTTCAATTTTTCGCGATTATAACCATCAACAACTAATAACCAAGTATTAAAGTCTCTTGATCAAGAAAAGATGTCATAGCATATTTCCACCATAGATAGTTTGTTCCGTCAAATCTCAATGACGTTAATCAAATCGATTCATGTGAGCTCGAGTTCATTTCTTTATAGGTTGGATCGCACCAAACACAAGATTGTTAGATCTTTTTCGTGTTTTCCCGCCCCATACCAATTGAAAAGACGAGGGTACCCAAATATACCACAATCTTAAACTTTTCCACCTATAAGTCCTTACCGAAAGTGATTGTCTATGGACTAAGTCGAGACAATACAACGAATCGGTATTCACACTTTGTGTGATCTTCTATGGATACAAGGTTCTTATACTCTCCTCCTCGTTTTTGGTAAGTACGCTAAAAGTAGTTAAAGTACCGGCGATTTAATGCTAATCTTTTAAAAACTTAAAGACAATACTTGATTGATTATTTATATTATTTATTTTTGGTTTTTCTCAAGATAAACTAAAAATACAACATTACAATAATTTCTAATATTTAGGAGGAAATTGAAATTCTTCTTTAATTAAATAGCAAAATAAATGAATATTTGCTTAAGTGGAATGGGATTGTAGACTTGGAACATGTGAGAAGAAGTATTTTCTATTTTGAAGATAATAATTCTTCTTGGTTGAATGATGTGGGTGTGAAAATTAGGATTTTTGGGTTTGCATGGGGAGAAAATGAACTTTTCTTGAGTAGTACTACATTGACCGTGGCAAATCCCGGGAGAAAATCCCGGGAGAGAGAGCCATGTGGGGCCCACTAGGAGTTAAAGGGGGGCCGGTTAACTTTCTCTCCCGGGATTTGCCACGGCCAACGTAGCATTATTGACTTTCCTTTGTATGGGAAGAATAAATCTTTCTTGGGTAGAGTAAGATTTTCTTGGTGTACTTGTTGTAGGGTGTGAAAAATGGTTGGTTTTTTTTGTGTGTGTAATTCCTTAGTTTCCAAATGAAGTAAGGCATGCCTTATATAGTTGTAGAAAGGTATGGAGTATGTATAAAGAGGTATGGAGAAAATGATGAAGAGGAATATTGGGGGACAAAGGATATTGGGATTGATTTACTTTTTATCTTTTTTCTTTTTTAGGTGTAACATAATTTTTTTATATGTGTACGGGTGGGAGGAAGAGAGAAATTAGTAGAATGGGTGCATGTGATGTATTTAAAATTGTTTGATGGATGGTGGGATGAGAGAGGTTTATTTTTTTATTTGTAAAAGAGTGGTTTTTAGTGGGATTTGAAATGGATAATTTTTGCTTTTTGGGTAATGGGTTGAATGGGGATATATTAAAAATAATAAAGAGTAATGATTTTATGGTGTGGGAGAGAATGATAGAATTCTTTTAAATGATGAGAAAAGAGAATGTCGGTAATGTTGAAGAGATTTTTGGAAATGGGTAATTGGGTAATGAAATATGGGTGATTAGATGGTATTTGTGGGCTTGATTAAAATGATATGGAAATTGGGTAGTGAAATATGGGTGGTTGGGTAGTGTCTGTGGGCTTTATTTTAAGGATATGGAAATCCTTAATGGTTCCCCATAGCATTTCTCTTGTATCTCGCTTCTAAGCATAAGACTGATAATTTCATGTGGACGAGTGTAAGTTCCCCTTCGCGTTATGGTTGCTTACGCTTAGAAGAGTACCTTCAATCACAAAATCTTAGATAAGTGAACATTAGTACACAATAAAGAAAAAGATTACAAAATGTTCCCATTAATCATTTTTAAGTTGAATCTCTTAGGCCCCCAGCAGAGTCGCCACTGTAGAAATCGAGTTATAGCACGGGTCAAGAGTCGGGATGTTCGGATCCCTAATTATTATGGGGATAAAGTTTTTGTGCTCATCCGTTCGTGGATGTTTATCGCACAAGTTCGTACAGAGATAACTTCTTACATGTTTGTTAATAAGAATTAACTCTGCAAAGAAAAGAGAGATGGTTTAAAGTCGCCACCTGACTAAGGGGAATCAGGACCCTTTTTAACTAGTTCGAATTTTTTTGGGAAAACAAAATATGGATATGACTTACACGTTCAAGGTCTGCTATCAGAGAGTTCGGGGTATGAAGATTATAGTACGAGATGGGAAGGTGTTATGCACCCATCAGTCGCCCAATCATATGATTGGCCTATACTTCATGATTATATGAGAATAATATTTACAACTTTACTTAAAAATGTTCTATACTCACTAGTGACTCTTGGCCTAATATATATAGCCCGCAGAACAACTCATAATTATTCAAAGGTATCGGGAACCTAGATCAATCCCTAGCATGTTGAGAATATTAATATGTCAAATCTAAAATTGTAACTTATTGATGTAACTAGTCTAGATTTAAACTAGATATTCTTGAATGATGATAGAAATTTGAAGCTATCAATGGACCACCGATTGAAAGTTTATTAAAATTTTGGTGCGATAACCGATAACCTGCAACTTAATCAGTAACTTGATAAACTATTTTCATATTATTCACGTGTGGGGTCATAATATGAGAGGGGAAGACGCTCTATGCTCATATTTAGATCTTCCCACATTATGAATTAATTAGATTATACTACAAATATATTGTTAAAATAAATTATGCATGAATTGACATAGACAATCAGAATGTGAGAGGGGGAATCCACTTTATACTCACAATTTTGATTTACCCACGAGAATTAATTTGACCAATATACCTTAGATGGGGTATTTGCTTCAGAGAGGTTCTTATACCCTCCTCCTTGGTTTTGGTAAGTATGCCAATAATTAAAGTACCAGTAATTTAATGCTAATCTTTTAAAAACTCAAAGACAATACTTGATTGATTATTTCTATTTTTTTTGGGGTTTTTCTCAAAATAAACTAAAAATACAACATGACAATAATTGTTAATATTTAGGAGGAATTAAAATAGTTCTTTGATTAAATAGCAAAATACATGAATATTTGCTTAAGTGGAATGGGATTGTATACATGGAACATGTGAGAAGAAGTAGTTTCTATTTGGAAGATAATAATTCTTCTTGGTTGAATGATGTGGGTGTGAAAATCAGGATTTTTGGGTTTGCATGGGGAGAAAATGAACTTTCCTGAGAAGTGCTATTGATCGTGGAAAATCCCGGAGAAAATCCCTTTAAGAGAGCCTTGGGGGCCATCAGAGTTAAAGGTGGGAGCCTGTTAACTTTCTCTCTCCGGGGATTTGCCACGGTCAACATAGCATTATTGACTTTCCTTTGTATGGGAAGAATAAATCTTTCTTGGGTAGAGTAAGATTTTCTTGGTGTACTTGGTTGTTGGGTGTGAAAAATTGTTGGTTTTTTTTGTGTGTGTAATTCCTTGGTTTCCAAATGAAGTAAGGCATGCCTTATATAGTTTTAAAAAGGTATGGAGTAGGTGTAAAAGAGGTACGGAGAAAATGATGATGAGGAATATTGGGGACAAAGGATATTGGCATTGATTTACATTTTCTCTTTTTCTTCTTTTTGTCCTTTTTCTTTTTTAGGTGTAACGTAGTTTTTTGATATGTGTACGGGTGGGAGGAAGAGAGAAATGGGTAGAAGGAGTGCATGTAATGTATTTAAAATTGTTTGATTGATGGTGGGATGAGAGAGTTTTTTTTTTTTTTTTTTGTAAAAGAGTGGTTTTTAGTGGGATTTGAGAAGGATAATTTTTGTTTTTTTTGGGTAATGGGTTGAATGAGGATATATTAAAAATAATAAAAAGTAGTAATAATTTTATGGTGTGGGAGAAAAGGAGTGAATTCTTTTAATTGATGAGAAAAGAGAATGTTGGTGATGTTGAAGAGATTTTTGGAAATGGGTGATTGGCTAATGAAATATGGGTGATTGGATAGTATTTGTGGGCTTGAGTAAAATGATATGGAAATTGGGTAGTGAAATATGGGTGGTTGGGTAGTGTTTGTGAGCTTGATTTAAAGGATATGGAAATCCTTAATGGTTCCCCATAGTATTTCTCTTGTATCCGACTTCTAAGCATAAGAATGATATTTTCATGTGGACGAGTGTAAGTTCCCCTTCGTGTTATGGTTGCTCACGCTTAGACGAGTACCTTCAATCACAAAATCTTGGGGATAAGTCAAAATTTTCCCATTAATCATTTTTCAAGTTGAATATCTTAGGTCCCCAGCAGAGTCGCCACTATAGAAAACGAGTCAAGAGCCTGGTTGTTCTGATCCCTATTTATTATGGGGTGAAGTCTATGTGCTCATCCGTTCGTGGATGTTTATCGCACAAGTTCGTATAGAGATAACTTACTAGTTTGTTAATAAGAATTAACTCGCAAAACAAAAGAGAGATGTTTTAAAGTCGCAACCGACCAAGGGGAACCAGTCCCTTTTTAACTAGTTCGAATTCTTTTAGGAAACCAAATCAAGTTATGACTTACATGTTCAAGGTCTACTATCGAGAGTTCTGGGTATGGAGATTCTAGTACGAGATGGAAGGTGTTAGGCACCCATCAGTCTCCCAATCATATGATTGGCCTATACTTCATGATTATATAGGAATAATATTTACAACTTTAATTAAAAATGTTCTATACTCACTTGTGACTCTTGGACTAATATATATAGCCACAGAATAACTCAAAATTATTCAAAGGTATCGGGAACCTAGATCAAACCCTAGCATGTTGAGAATATTAATAAGCCAAATCCAAAATTGTAATTTATTGATGTAAATATTCTAGATTTAAACTAGATATTCTTGAATGATGATAGAAATTTGGAAGTCCACATCACCGATTGAAGGCTTATTTAAGTTTTGGAGGATAACCGATAACATGCAACTTAATCGGTAACTTGATAAACTATTTGCATATTATTCACTATGTGGTCATACATGAAAGGGGAAGACGCTCTATGCTCATATTTAGATCTTCCTAATGCTATGAATTAATTAGATTATAGTATTACAAAATATATTGCCAAAATAAATTATGCAGAATTTGCATGGACAATCGAATGTGAGAGGGGGAATCCACCTATACTCACATTTTTGATTTACCCACGAGAATTAATTTGACCAATATACCTTAGATGGGGTATTTTCTCATAGAGGTTCTTATACTTCCTCATTGTTTTTGGTAAGTATGCTAATAGTTAAAGTACCAAATAATTTTATGCTAATCTTTTAAAACTTAAAGACAATATTTGATTGATTATTTCTATTTTTTTGGGGGTTTTTCTCAAAATAAACTAAAAATACAAAATATGACAATGATTGCTAATATTTAGGAGGAAATTGAAATTGTAGTTGCGGTGGATATCCCGCACTACACCCCCTCACTAAAATTTACTCATCTAATCCATTTGAAGATGAATAACTATAGATTTTTATTGATTATTTTCTTTGAAATGTTTACAAAAGAAGATAGAATTTAGCTAAAGAAATTACAATCACTCTAAATTTTTCTCTCCTCATGACTTGCTTAACAATTCAAAAAGAACCCCCCACACAAAACACTTACTCAACCTTTATATATGGTATTACATAAAGGATGACAGCTCTTGTCAGTCCTTATTTTCAGAATGACTCGCGAATTATCGCAAGTGTATGAATGTTCGTCTTCATACACTCCAATATCTCGCCAAATCTTCACACTTTTCTAATGTTCGCTTGCCGCCATCCATTGCGTCATTAATTATACTTCACTTGCACACCTTCGCAATACTGCTGCTTATTAATCTCGCGAGATATTGATGCTGCGATATTCTGATCCTACAGAAATTGTTCTTTGATTAAATAGCAAAATACATGAATATTTGCTTAAGTGGAATGGGATTGTAGACTTGGAACATGTGAGAAGAAGTGTTTTTTTATTTTGAAGATAATAATTCTTCTTGGTTGAATGATGTGGGTGTGAAAATCGTGGATTTTTGGGCTTGATGGGAGAAAATGAACTTCTTCGAAGAAGGTTGATTGATGGCAAATCCCTAGAGAGAGCCCCCGGGGACCACCGTGAGTTAAAGAGGGGTTTACTAACTTTCTCTTCCGGGATTTGTCACTGGCCAACGAGGATTATTGACTTTCTTATGTATGGGAAGAATAAATCTTTCTTGGGTAGAGTAAGATTTTCTTGGTAATTGGTTGTAGGGTGTGAAAAATGGTTGGTTTTTTTTTCCTTGGTTTCCAAATGAAGTAAGGCATGCCTTATATAGTTGTAGAAAGGTATGGAGTAGGTGTAAAAAGAAGAATGGATAAAATGATGAAGAGGAATATTGGTGGACAAAGGATATTGGGATTAATTTACTTTTACTTTTTTTCTTTTTGTCTTTTTTTCTTTTTTAGGTGTAAAATAGTTTATTGATATGTGTACGGGTGGGAGGAAGAAAGAAATGAGTTAAGGGGTGCATGTGATGTATTTAAAATTGTTTGGTGGATCGTGGGTGAGAGAAGTCTTTTTTTTTTTTTTTAAAAGAGTGGTTTTTAGTAGGGGTGTGCAACAGACGGACGGATGCGGATTAGGGGTCACCCGCGTCCAATCCGTCAAAATTTTGGATTTGGAAAATCAACGTGTCCGGTCTAATGACCCGTGGATTTGACATTTGCGGATAAACGGGTGATACGGGCCGGATGTGCGGATTAACCGCGGATTTAGTCCAAAAAAAAAAAAAAAAAAAAAAAAAGGAAAACAATGGGAGATTAATTGTGAATATTAGTCTCAGCCGTTACTATCCAAAGAATCAGAAGTAGTTATCGGCCAAATGGGAATCATGCAGCGACCCCTAGTTAGCTGACCGAATTTGCAGTTAATCTTTAGTTCAGTTTCCATTCGATTGAGGTGCACAACACTGCATTTTCTCTAATATGAATAGGATATGTTGTACTACTAAGCTAAAGTGTTCCAGCGAAAATCTTTTTTCAAAGTTCACTTCTTACGCGGAAAAAGTAACCAATTTTCAAGGGTTAGTGGTGGAAACAATTTGAGTTCATCCAGTGAGAACTCATGAAGAATAGTGGTAATTATATTAATACCCTTCATTTATATAATCCTAACTATGATAGCAATGCTAGTTCATCAGTTTTTGAGTTTCATAATGGTCAAAAATCCCAACAAAATCACGTCTCTCAAATCTTTTCTCGACCAGTTCCATTTAATGATGCAGAGAAATGGATAATGAATAGACAGAATGGACATCCAAATCGTTTTAAGAAAAACAATGTATGGGTCGGATGAATCCGCGGATTTAAAATTCCAACCGCAACCAAACCACTAAAAGTGCGGATTTGAGAATCCCACCCGTGTTCGGCCTAGAGATCTTGTGGATTGGGTTTCACTCGCAATTTTGCGAACGGATACGGGTGAAATCCGCGGTTCCGGACTTTTTGCTCACCCCTGGTTTTTAGTGAGATTTGAGAAGGATAATTTTTGCTTTTTTGGGCAATGAGTTGAATGAGGATATATTAAAAATAATAAAAAATAATGATTTTATGGTGTGAGAGAGAAGGAAGGAATTCTTTTAATTGATGATAAAAGATAACGTCGGTAATGTTGAAGAGATTTTTGAAAATGGGTAATTGGGTAATGAAATATGGGTGATAGTGTTTGTGGGCTTGATTAAAATGATATGGAAATTGGGTAGTGAAACATGGGTGGTTGGGTAGTGTTTGTGGGCGTGATTTAAAGGATATGGAAATCCTTAATGGTTCCCCATAACATTTCTCTTGGTTGAATGACGTGGGTGTGAAAATCAGGATTTTTGGGTTTGCATGGGGGAGAAAATGAACTTTCCTTGAGTAGGCTACGTTGACCGTGGCAAATCCCGGGAGAGAGAGCCCTGAGGGCCCTTTACTCTGGTCAACAATATAATAAAAAAGCAAAAAAGCGAAATCAGACAGGTCGAGGTCTAATTAGCACGGGCCGTTAGGCCACACGCCAACAAAACCTATTTGAAACGAAAATAAACTCCGTCTGTGCCATTCTACAAAGAATAAAGCCGGCCTACCCTCATAAAACTCATAATCATCTTCAGCTAACAAACAAGCTTGTTTAGCCGAGGCATCTGCGGAAAAATTAACTTCCCTATAGCTATGAACATAGCGTATATTTGTATAGAAACTTCTCGCCACTAGTAGAAAAATCAACATAGGTGACATTTCAAAACTGTCACCGTATCAATTTCATGACAGTTTAGGTGAAATTAGAAAGTGTCACCAAAGGCAGTGTCACCGTAGGGGTCATCTTATACCGACGCTTTATAAACTGTCACATAACCGTTACCAATTACCATTCAAAACTGTCATGAAGTATCTTAAACCGTCATTGTATGAATAATATGTAACGGTTTGTCCTTAAAAACGCCATGTTAACAACATTACGGTGGCAGTTTTACCAAATTAATGTCAGCATAACATATATCTGGAACGCTTTAATTCAGAAACTGTCAGCTTATCAAATCCTTTAGTAACACTTTTTTTAACAAACCGCCACATAAGACCATTAGCTTATGTGCATTGATAATTTAAATAGTAACAAAAAAAGATACATCTCCGAGGTGCGAATCTAAAACTTGAGTTGGATTTATATACGAAACAAAATTGTTTGAAAACATAGTAAATTTGTATATTATAATACTGACTTTAATTTACAATCTGATTTTTCAAAAAAAATAAAAATTAC
The DNA here is from genome assembly GCA_023531295.1 of Papaver armeniacum. NCBI lineage: Eukaryota > Viridiplantae > Streptophyta > Magnoliopsida > Ranunculales > Papaveraceae > Papaver > Papaver armeniacum. The sequence goes on from JAJJWW010011157.1 coordinate 38,958, forward strand.
ATTTCAACTCAAGTTTCAAGCATATTCGCAACAATAAAAATTACATTTTAGTACATATAATTCAGTATCTATCTCTAGATTTTATTCTGTAATGGTCGCCAACGCCGTCAAATAGTACTTCCAATCTCACGGCTCGCAATACACTATAAGCTATTGGGTTGGTGCTGGTGGAGGAGCTTGAAGTTGATTCAATAGAGTTAAAATAGAATTTATAATCTTTAATGAAATTCACCACTTCTAGTGCCTGGACAAGAGAAAGTCAGTAGTTTGACAAAGATGTTTTCCACGGTCAAGGATTGAGAAATTAGAATCGAAAAATGCAATCTTCTTTACCTGTCAAGGGTTCATGAGACTCTTGCTGCAGATCCATTCTCGCATCCTCTTTTAGGTATGATTCCAAGATGTGAATAGATGTTATCAAGGTTTATTCGTCAACTCGAAATCTTTAGCTACTTGTTCTTCCTATCTCCACCGATTCCCCGTAATCGGCACATTCACACACCCAATCAACTAACGAATGAAAAGAAAATCAAGCAATGAATTATCAACAAAAATGAAACGACCAAAATATCAGATCCATGTAATTCAACCTAAGACTAAGATCACCCAATATTCCACCATATTTCTGATTTCATGTTATGTAGATATTCCTCCATCATGTGAAAATCTTAAAATAAGAGATTCATGATAACAAAAGAGAACAAGAAATTTGAATTTATAGTCTTTGTTCACAAAGTAGATAAACAAATCTAAATGAGACGTTTTCTATCTTTATGTAGGAACATCGATCATTATACTGATCGAGATTGAGATTGCCGCAAGGTTTGATGGGAGAAGAAACATGACATATGAGGGAGAAAGAGATGAGAAAGAGGACAAGGCACCAAACATGAGAATGAGTGGGTTTGGGTTTCTCTTCCGATCTTGTTTTATTAGGGTTTGGGAAAGGGTTTCCTATTTTTAGGCAAATCCAACTAAATCCAAATGAGATCGAAGGCCCAGCTTCTTTATCCATGCATTTTGCACGTGCTCTTGTTTTTTGTGCAAGTTAGTCACGCGAATATATATAATGTATATGTATATATATATATAATATTTTGATTGGGGGCCAGACCTTTTAATTGGGGGCCATGATATTTTATTTCCACCCCAAATTTTTGAGGGGCGTATTAATCCGATATTGAAAAGACTGTTTTGCCCTTTACTAAACACAAATCTTAAAAAACCAGTTAACACTAATTTGAAATCATAATTAGGCCCCCATTTAATTTACCCTAAACTAAACAAAAAAAAAAATCTGGTTCTTTTTTTTCTTCTTCCCTTCTTCTTCTCCTCTCCTCTTCCTCTCCACAACCACCATTAACGACCCCAAACGATTTTTTTCTTCAACCGATTCATCGTCGATGTTAGAAGATAATCGACGATTACCTTCTTCAAACATGGCTCGTACAAAAATGCATCGCCGCGCAAAGAACGCCAAATCCCCAATCTCCTCGACGCCGCCAAAGGAAAGGTAATCGGGGGAAGAACTCCAAAACCCCAAAATCGAAACCCAAAGAAGATATGGGTCCAATTAGAAGGTATGTGAAGTTAAACCCACCTTCTATGCTTTTTTGTTGTGTTTTGATTGCGAATTTGAGTCTGGTAATCAAATTTTGCGTTTCAAGCTTAAAGGGTCGTTAGCGGTTTGTTTGATACCCCTAACGACTTTTCATTTGCATGTTTTTTTATGAAAAATCGTTAGCCTATTAGGTTGAAGGTGACGCACCTTTATTCTCGCTACGGGGTGAATTTTGCCCTAGAAGAGTCGTTAATCTTTTATGTTGCGTATGACGACTCTTGTTTGCCGAACCCTTATTTATTCACTAACGACTCTAGATGGAACTTAACAGCCCTCTCGTTCCAAAAATTGATAGGGTCGCCATCTCATTTCCCTTGAGTCGTCACTTAGGTATGTGCCCTAGAGTCACAACCCAAATCGTAGGATCGTTATCGCCTTTTGATTCACCTTTGTTATTTGACAGTGGTCGCCAACATATTACTTTGAGTCGTCACAATAATGCTTCGAGGGTTTGGCTTGTGTTTTCGATTATCGATTGATTTACTCTTGATCCGATAACCATAAAGTTGATGTCTTGTTGGGTTATTTTTGGTTTTTTTTGTTTCAAACATAATGCGTAACCAAAGGCAAGGTTCCAATGACGATAACTCCACCTTCCAAACCTCCACGCCATGATAAATTCTTACTTGTCGGTCCATTACGCGGTAAGAAGCCGAGTGAGGTATCATTTTCTATCACCCAACCAAGAGACAAAGGTGATGAGTTGTCTGATTCATCGAATCGACTCACATGTTATTTCCGCAAAGAAAGAGGTGAAGAAGAAGAAATCCAACAAGAGGAGATACAAGAAGATCCTCCCGTACGAGGTGAAGAGGATGTAGAGAGTGACAATGATGATGAAGGTAATGTTAGTGGTGATGATTCTGATGATGGTAATGGTGATGATGATGAGCAGGAAGGGGATGGAGGTAATAATGGTGGTCATGAGGAGGAAGAGGATGAAGGGGATGATGGTGGTGGTAAGGATGATGAAGAGGACGATGGTAAACAAGATGTAGAAGTCAAGAACAGATGCAAAGACGGTTGCGTTAAAGAGGGTTAAGAAGGATGGAACCGATATTGCACCTGGGCCGCGAGACACGTTCCCGCTAATCGTTTGATGTTGGAGCCTCTTCAAATGGTAAACCAAGAGGAGAACCTAGAGACGGGGGCAAAGTTCTATTTGGATATGCTGGATCGTGGGCTCATACCATCTATGAGACAATCGTAAGAATCCCAACTTTGCTTGCTATACGATTAGTTTGTTGATATTACTTTTCTAATATGTTTTTTAATACTTATTTGTTTATTTTCTGCAGGATCATAAGAATGCCGCACGTCTCTTCAGGCACCAATCTTCCTTTAAGAAAATGGAGTTGTGGCCCCTAGAAGGTGAATGTGCAAGAGTTAAAGAATATGTTGAAAACTCCGGTTTGTACAATGCCGTTGTGAACTCAGGATTGCGCATTTACAAGGTCGCAGATCTAGTTTCGTGGAAAGGTATTACGCCGAAGTCGATACATTCCAACTTCCTTTGGCGCAGATGGCATTGACTCCCGATGATGCGTAATGTATATTAGGGGTGCAGTCAAGGTAAATCAACCGTGTTGAGAATTTCAAGAGAAGGCCTAGTTGGGATGAAATTTATACATGGACCAAGAACTTGTTTGGCTGGGATAAAGAGAAGACTCGATGGGCTTTTCGTGCCGGAGCTAAGTACCAAGAAAGAGTTCAAACTTGTGGACATTAGGGCGATGTTTGTCAGTACCGCAGAAGGAAAAAACGAGGTCTCTCGATATGGAATGTCGTTATGCGGCATGGTACTTATTTGTTGTACGTCCCGCATCGGTTGTATTTCCGACAAAGAAAGGTAAATGTGGTGAGCGCCAACCTTCTTCAGCCTTTTGGACCCCTTAGAAGATGTGAACAAGTACCTTGGGGACTCGCCATAGTTGCACATCCTCAATGGTCACTTTTCCCAGGATCTCGCGAACGAACTTCTCAAATTAATGGAATTTGGCTCTAATCCGTATTTGATTGATGAAAGTTGTCTTCTTTTACTATGTTTTTTTCCTTCGATATATTTTTATGTTTATTTGATTGTTTAAAATAGGTGTGGATTTATGATCATTTCCTCACTGTTCAAAGACAATGAAGATGTGAAAATCAACTCAAAGTGGAGCCTGTAGTCCAACAAGAACCCGTTGGGTGTACTCCTGCTCCTCGTGATAGGGAACAAACCGATGCCTTGATAGAAATGCGGAAAAAACTTGACAACATCACGGGCGAAGAGGTAATCTTTAGTCCTTACAAGGATGCTAGAGTTGGCGCAATGGAAGATGTCGTGTATTACCATGGCCCTTTGTTTCACCCCAACGGTTTTTCAATGTACAATCCTTTGAGAATCATGCTTCAACTTGGGTTTGTTCAAGATTCACCCGATGAAGACGATGTACTCCGCTCAAGCACAATTTGAACAAATGTGAGGCCAAGGGCTGAAATAAAAGTGGTTTATTTAACTCGCAATCGATGTCAAGCATTGAATGATAGACATTCTAGCCTCGTAGGACATCACATTTTGGGTGCATGTGGATAAAGGTTACGAGGCAACAACGGATTACTATCAATGGTACTAAGGCTTCTCCCATGGTAGGGTAATACGGATCGAATGTTACTGTAGGAGGACCAACAGAGCATCCACATCTTCTTTCTCAAGTCGACAGAGAGAGATGATACTACCATTCTTAAACTAGTGGTGAGTATTTATTTGTGTAATTGTGTTATTCATTTACATACAAATATACGCACCATTAAAATTGTTTTTTTAATGTATATATATGAGGGGAACGAATGAAGCTTTTTGTCAAGGCTTTTGTTGCTCTACCGACAAAGGGGAAGTGATTGAGCTCGCAAGCAACGTCTCAGACACGATTGTTGCACACACATTGAAAATCCCAATGCAAAGAAGATGTTTTCGAAATGCCAAGGAAGGTAAGAGGACCCGAAAACACGTAGCCGAGCACAACAAGGTGGTGAACAGGGCAAAGTAGCCAACATCATGATGAACAAGGTACCGGAGAAGATGGTGGTTCCCAGTGGGCCGGTGAAACCTGGTGGTCCTCCTCCTAAGAAAAGCCTGAAAGTTTCCCTGGCCGTGAAGTAAGGAGGAGGTCGAGGTCGAGATGGTGGTCTTTACTCGAGGAGATGTTACCGTCTCCGTCTCCTTGAGATGTTACTTTATAACTTGAACTTATGTGTTTGTTGAAACTACTTATGTGTTTGGTTTGGCTGGTTTGTTGAAACTACTTTGTTTTAAGAAGGATGTTTACTAGTATGTTTGTTAGAATAATGTAGTACTCTAATGCATAAGATTATATAATCGTGATAGACCTAGGTCGTTATCTATGGTCCGTAGCAAAGGTAACGACTTCTATTTATGATACACATAGTCGTTATGTGTTTCAATTAAAAGTCTAACGACTCGAGGGAAATGAAGACCGATGTTTTTTTTCTATTCCTGTAGTCGTTATTTAGTATATGGAAACTAATGACGACTCTAGGTCGAAAACATCCGTGAGATGAACCATATTTTCTATGCCTAGAGTCGTTATTAATATATGGAAACTAATGACGACTCTAGATCGTAAAACATCCAGAAATAGTACCATATTTTCTATGCCTAGAGTCGTTATTTAGTATATGGAAACTAATGACGACTCTAGGTCGAAAAAAACATCCAGAGATGAACCATTTTTTTCTATGCGTAGAGTCACATAAGTATATGGAAACTAATGACGACTCTAGCCTAGAAAACATCCAGAGATGAACCATTTTTTTCCCCGCCTAAAGTCGTTATTTAGAATATGGAAACTAATGACGACTCTAGGTCGTAAAAACATCCAGAGATGAACCATTTTTTCCCGCCTAAAGTCGTGAAGCGGTATCAAATGGCAAAGTAACGACATTACATGTGTATTAAACTGAAAATACATCTTGGTATACGAGAGTCGTTGCTTTTATATGGGATATATTGACGATCGTTAAACCAGAGAAAGTTAATATGGGTATTCTTGAATTTGACACATCAAATGTTGGCCAATGAACCTTCGCGCCGACGATACAACGTTGTATATTCTTTGTGGTGAATGAACTTAGTATCCCCATTACGTATTGTCCATAACCCATTGAAACGCTCCAACTGAAATTAAACGAGGAATGTTATATGTTAGTAACGCTGAAGGATGAGGAAAGTATAATATTAACGAATTACTCACTTTTTCCTTAAGAGGAGCTCGTGGGATGATGGTCGACACCATATTTCTAACTTTTACATACTCTCTCATTGCACTTTTAATGTAGTTGAATCGAAATGCCAAGTCTCTCCATTTTCGGTTATTAGGATTCATGTACGCCCGTAGAAGAACTCCTTAACTCTCTTCCAAAACATTGAATAGATTTCATTTGGACGCTCACGAAAGGTACTAGCAAACGATTTAACGAGACACAAATCTTCATACGGTTCCCATTCAGCCATTGCAATTGAAAGATTACGTAGTTTGGTGGAAAAAGAATGGTTTTGGGCTATTTTCTAGAGGATGGGGTGGTATTATATAGAAGAAAATCCCAACGGTCGCTTTTTTTTTTTTTTGAAAATCACAACGTGAGTCGTTAACTGTTATCAACGGTGTTGACGACTCAAGAGCAAAAAGTTGTGGCAAAATAAGTCATATGACGACTTAGGTATAGTCACACCGCATTAACAAACCGAGATAACGATCGCTCATTAAAATAAATTGAATCTCGATTGAAAGGAAACTTGGAATTGTAGCATATTAAATATTAATTAGAAGGTGGATATTCCTTTGAACACATTACTTGTTGTTCATGTTTCAAAAGTGAGATTCAACTAGCATGGCGCTTCAATGTGATAAAAAGGCTCTCCTCTCCATTTGGTATATATGGCCTGAGCAAAGACACCTATCCCCTTTGTGCCTCGCGAGAAACTCGTTGTACTTGGTGCACCATTTCATAACAAGAATCGCCCCTATGACTAATGTGGGACGGCAAGCAAGGATATCGTAGTTTGTTGTTGTTATTAACTAAAGGACCCGAACCAACTTGGCTCCAAAATATACTATCACGCTCATGTTCTTCGTGGGAGATCCTTGACAATGTAATAATTTTTAACCCATTCGGTCTCTTTCCTCGACTTGCTTGAATCTTTCACTGAGTTGGGATTGTTCTTGGTCTCGCTGCTTGGCCTCGCGCAACTCTTCTTCTTCCTTCGTAGGATATGGCGCATGTTTTTTAGTAGGTCGATGTTTTTTTTCGTATCTCTTCTTCCATTGCCAATATTGATTTGGTTGGTCGCTTGCATCTTCTAAGTATGTTATCAATTGAATTGGGGGTTGATGAAGGATTTGCCATTATTGAGGTGGTTTTCAATTGAATTTGCTCCCGGAAGTGTTCCTCTATATATACAATAATTACTAACGGCTATTTTTTTTTTTGGGAAAAAGTGTATACAAAAAGCCGTTGGGGGTTTTCTTATAGAGTCGTCCATGTATACACTATAATGATGACGACTTAAGGCGTATAACTAGAGTCGTTGCTTTGTATGTATATATGCTTCACGACTTTAGTATATAAACATTCGTGAGACCGTCAAATTTTTTATGGTTAGTGTCGTTAATGTTTATGTAAACCGAGATGACGACTCTTAGTTGGAAAACATCCGTGAGATCACAAATTTTAACATTAGAGTCAGTATCGTTTATGTATATATGGATGACGATCGTATTGTTGCAAAAACATACTAAGGTATGAGTCGTTAACTTGGATGTTTATATGTATAACCACCTTTAGGCGCAAAAACATCCAGAGACTAGCAAATTTTACGCTAGGGTCGTTAAGGTGTGTGTATATATTGTTGACGACTTAAACATAATTCAAATTAACTTAATCCAACTAGGATAAAAGGATAAAACGCATTGTATTGATTAAGCATTCTTCGAAATACAAATATCCGGGGTAGAAGATACAACCATTATGAAAAAGTATGCTTCAAAATGCAATGCATTGTTTAGAATAAACATCTTCTCTCACGATTCATTCCCCAAGTCTAAGTAAACCTGGTTGGGTCCATAGCATTCCAAATGTTCATTCCATACTCATACTCGGGTTTGTCCACTCCTTGTGTACTCTCCCAATCACCATACACCCGTGGTAGAGGACATTCTTCTGAAATCTTCAAGCCTATGTAATGGTTATCGTTGACATGTGCCATTACAATTCTTCTTTTCTTTATCTCCGTCTCGCACCTAGTTTTGGAAGGTACGTACATACAAGAGGCCCGGGAAGCCTTTGTGAATACAATTACTACACAAGTGAATGTGTCCGCCAAAAATTGGCCACCAAAAGGCATTTGCATCCAAAACTTATAACCGCCTTCTTCGACCCCCTTCCTCCATTTCACGTTTGAAACCAACTCCCTAAACTTCAATTCCCTCTTTTTGGTCTCCTTCCATGAGCATTTTCGGGATATAGTTGTTTGTCCCGAACTAGTGTTTCGCCATTTTTTTCTTGCATATTCGATTTGGGTGAGCTTAAGTTCGTTCGCCCCGTCGAAATGCCCTAATTGTTCCGCTGCAACATGGTAACCACAATTTCCATCGCCGTCGACGCCGTCGGTGGATAGAAGGTGATCCAAGATGACGTGAGGAAGTTGGTCAAGATACTCTTTATACAAAGTGTAAGCAACACGATGTGGTCTTCCTTGGGAATCTCTAGGGGTGCGCGGATTACCTTTTATTCCTCGTATCGTCACCATTCCGCCTGTTTGGCTTTTTGGTACCGACCACATGGTCTACAACATCCATGTCTTCCTTTGGCGCCCTTGCCTTGGGTACGAAAGAGTTCTCATACTCCGTATATTCCGCCCTCGGACATACCGATGACGTGACAAGTCGCTTTTGCAACTCTTTGCCGCTTTCACGGCTTCTCTAAAAGACTTTTTAGTTGTGGGTCTACCCGTTGGTTTTTGTTTGTTTGGCTCTTCTTCAACTCCCAAGCTCTTCGGGCAGCCGCGCCACAAATTAGAAACCAAGATCCTGCCTTCCCCGCACAACCTGCTTTTTCGATATTTCTCATTGATATACTTGCCAATCTCAAGGTCTCCAAATTGTTCATCACTGCTCTCGTGGGATTTGGGATGAACCCAAGTTGCTTCCAAAAAGGATCGATATCTTCAATGGGAATGAGCCCCTTGTACCCACCGAGCTTATGTGTTTACACTGGAGGCCAAGCCACGCCTCGCTTGTACAATTACATTTAATGACTTTTCCATCTAAGATTTCGCTTCAAATTTGTTAAGTTCAGCCATCATATGCTTTATTGCCCACCATGATACTTGGTGCGAAACCCCACGTAGCAATTCTTTGTCTTCCATGTATTGCTTCAAAAAACGGTCCTTACTATACTCCATCTGAGTCACTATCTTGCTTAGGTCATCCTCGGCGTGCTCGTGAATAGCTTCCCGTACCGTAACTACCCCACCAAGTTGTTCTCTTGAAGAATTTTTTTCAAACGTCCATGGACTGTTCCGCAATACTGTGGACTCATTTTTGTAGTGCTTGAACTTATTGGTCCATGCATAAACAAACTTTTCCTTCCAAGGATTCAACCATGTATCTAGGCAATAATCGACAACCTTCTTATGATCCGTACTCCAATCATCAATAAACTTTTGAAGATTTGCATAAGACTTTACTTCTTGGTCTTCGAATGAGCCAAATGGTCCCAATCTTTGCAGTAAATCCTCCCATAGATCACCATCTTCAGCATATTTTTCCTTTTCTTTCATTTTCTCTTCGGCTTTTCTTTTTTTGAAAGTTTACTTAGACGCTCGTCTTCCTCCTTGAACGTTGATTACCCTTTGCAGTGCTTGATCTTTGAATCCGATTCTGCAATTAGAAAAATATTCATTTGGATGTGCCACGCACAAAGAAAATGTTGAGCATGTGGAAAAACTTGACGAACGGCACTCATGACTGCAAAATCCCTATCCGTAATTATAACTCATGTGTGCCTTCGCCCTCAGAATCAACCGAACTTGTTCCAAAGCCCAAACATAGTCCTCTATTTCTTCCTTTTCCATAAAGCACCATGCCACGGTGAATGATTGCTTATCCGAAGTATGACTAACCACGTTCAACAACGGCATGTTATACTTGTTGGTCTTATAGGTGCAATCTATGAACAAGACTCGGTAAAACACCGAGCCAAATCCACCATCCTAGGATGGGCAAGAAAAATATGTGTCACTTTGTCGCCCTAGGACCCACCCTTGTTTGCATGGCGTAGTTAAGTTTTTCTCGCCAACCACTCGATTGTTGCATAATTAATCTACCATCCCATTCGGTTCTCCCGATCGTTGCTTTGGCGCGTAGATGGTGGAAATAATAGACAAGTTTGTCTTATCCTCCGCTCTTATTGCATTTAGGATCCGAAGGGGCCTACATCGCTTCATCCGTCGTACCTTTTCCATTTGATGTGGTTTCAACGGCATATGCCGGGTGCCCTAAAAGAGTACTAGGTGGAGGATGGTTGTGACGACCATCCGAATACTATACAACCTCCATAGATTAGTTTCAGGATGCCTTTTGAAAACAATCCTGAAGGGGCATTGTATCTTCTTCGAATTCGTTTTTTAGACCCTCGTCGTCTTCTTCTCATACTTGTAGTTCTTCCCTTTGTGACTTTCTTCCTTATCCCCCGCTCTCTCGCATACCATCTCCATTTGCTTATAATCAACGTGTTTGCTTTGAACAACTACGCACATCTTCTCTTTGCCTTTGAAATAATCCATTCCTTGACATCAGCCTTTGTCTCCCACGTCTACATCAAAACCAATGTCACGTTCATGATGCAACACTAATTAAACAAATTTCATAAAGATATACATCGATTCAAACATTAAAAACGTACCAAATCGGTCATATAGTGTTGGGAGGTATCCTGACCGATAATAGAGACTTGGTTGTGTTGAGAGCTCGCCTGCACAACCAACTACATAGAAAAGAAAAACATATCATTCAAGCAGTCGTTAATTTCTGAGATGTAAAAATGACGACCCTAACAAATGTCATCTTTATTTACAAAGTTGTTTACACTAACAATGCCAACATTATTTTTGCAGAAACACGACACATTCCACACAAATGACGACCCTCTTTATACACAGCACGACTCTACATTCCCAAATATAAACCATGCCGCCCAAAGATTCACCTTGGGTCGTTAATGTTTATATATATCCCATGACGACTCTAAACGAACTAAGTGGAGAGAATTTGAAAATCAACGGTAACTTTGACTAGTAGGAGCAGTTTATTTAAGTTACCGTTTTTTTTTTTAAAAAACTAGCCGTTGGGTACATTTTTGCTATAAATAGAGACCTATCTCTTCCAAACTTATTCACCCATCACTTTCAATCTTCCTAAATCAGTCACCCATCACTTTCAAACACTAAAAATGGCTCCAACTCCGTTCAATAATCTAGAAGATGTTGCTATTGTCGCAGCACACACCACTCTCACAAAGCACTCCGCTGAGGAAGCGCAATGGGTGGCCAGAATGAAGACCCAACAAGAGGGCCTTACTTTGGGGATGATCAAAACACCAATGGTTGGTGGAAACGGTGTTTAAGGTATTCAAAGCACTAAGCGGAAATCGTTACAGGAGGACGCTCCCACAAATAAGGGAAAGGTACGCATATTTATACAATGAATGCGCATCGCTAAGAAACGAATTGAAAGCTCGTAAGGACGCTATGCCCAACGAAGACCGAATGAGTAGAGTAAGTTTGTGAATCAATAGGCCTCTCATCAAAAATTAATTATTTGGTTATGATTATTCAACAACGCTAACTTATTTAAAAAATTGTTTTCCCAAGATACTTTGGGTCGGAGCCAACACGAATTAAGGTACGGTCATGAGTTTCTCGCACGAGGACTGCTACACTCTCTGGAGGAAGTTGAATGGCAATTCCGCCCTATATAATTAAACTCGTAGAGAATCCTTAGGCGTGTATTGAACAATTTTATGTGTTTTACTTCTATTTTATTTCAACTACATGTATGTTTTTCGGATTCAATAAAATGAGTGACTTCAAATATTGGTTCAATAACTATATTTCATAAAGGGTCGTCATGCTTTGTAAAAACACACGTAACGACTCTAAAGATTGTTAGAAATTTTTGCATGAGTCGTCATTTTTGGAGAACAACATATTAACGACTCTAAAGGTTACATAACACAGAGACTCTTTGACCGGCAGAGTCGCGTAAGTAAACAAAACACATGGACGACTCTTTTGATCATCAAGAGTCGTCACTTGGTAAATATATATAATGACGAACCTTCAACGCTTAATGTGAATTTTGAATTCACCAAATGTGGTTGAGTCGGGCAACGGTTAAAAATTCAAAAAGTGACTGTTGGGTCCTTAATCTCTATAAATAGAGACCCATACCTCACACATTCTTCACCCAAACCATAATTCTAAACCTTCACATTCATTCTCATACATTTATTATCCAAGAGGAAAAAGAAAAGGAAACACCATGACTAGTGCTTACACTTCGGAAGAGAATTGTGCTATTGTGAGAGCTTGGAAAACAAATCACAAACCACTTTGAAGATCTAGGAAAAGACATTGATCAAACATCGGATGCTTGGTGGAACCGCGTATTCATCGTTTTGTGGCGTTAGACGGAAATTGCAACTCAAGGTCTTTGAAACTCGTCAAGGAAACGGTTCGAGGAGATATTCTTCGAGTGTGAAGTTTTCAAAAAGAGAAATCAAGGCCGTAAGGGAAGCCATGCCCAATATGTTGGGTGCTATTAGAGTAAGTATTTAAACAAGAGGTAAAACTTATCCAAAGCTTTCAACAATACTAACCGAGTATGTTTGGGGTTTTCGGTTGGGGAAGGCTTATGTCCGATACGAGGTGCTTGGTGGAAAAAGTTCGAGTTCGACGATTGCTACTTTATCTTGGAAGGCACCATGTATAATTACGCTATTTATGATTAGGTGTATAAGTGCACCGTTGTTATCTATTGTATTTCATTTCCTTCAAACGTACGCTATGAAAGATGTATGCCTTTAATGATTCAATGAAATGATTCTATGAAATCAAAAGTTATGATAATCCGGCTCAAGGGTCGTTAGTATTTTAAATAACACACCCGAACGACTCTACATAAAAGTTGAAATGGTGGGATAGGGTCGTCACCTTCTAGAATACATATATGACGACTCTAAGTTTTTTTATTTACTGAGAGTTCTGGGTTTAGAGTCGTTTGTCTCTAAACAAACAAAATTAACGACCCATATTGACCTAGCATAAATAGTCGTCAGTGTTTATCACCCGCCCCTAACGATTTTTCATAAACAGGAAAAGTTGCAGGTTTTAGTCGTTATCGGTAGTTTCAGTTCATCGACGACTTTTCGTAGTCGTTATCAATCCAAACCCCACCATAACGACTCTCACATCGGCTAGTTCCATAGTGACCATGAATCGACCCCTTGGAGCACCATTCGACAATTTCAAGAGTATATTAGGTTTACTCGATTGTTTTGAGGTGCGGGTTCTTCATTTGGAGTATCGGTTCCTTCATTTTGAGGGAGTAGGATCTCCATTTCCATCATTATTCATGGCTTCCTCCATTAACATCTCCTCATCAAACATCCAATCCATATGATTAGTTGAGACAATATAACCATCAACACAATCATGGTTGTTATTTGAAGCTTCACCACCCTCATTCCCTCCACTTGAATCACTCATTTCAAAAACCCTAATTTTTCCACTCAAAAACTTCTCCTCTTCTTCTCAACACATAAAACCCAAAATAAAATCTCTACAAATTTTTATCCTAAAATCAGATTTTTATCTAAACACAATTACCACACTAATCAAGTTAATTAATTCTTAATACTAATCACTTAGGGGCATTTTCGCCATTTAAAAAAAAAAAAATTTAAGGGGTGACCCAAATTAGGATTGGGTGACCTTTTTTGTCATCTAGTGCTTGGCCCCCAATTAAAAGGTCTGGCCCCCAATCAATCCAGGATATATATGTATGTCAACAAAGAAACTTTTGTTGGCTTGAATTTTTTTTTCGTCGTACGTATCACGAAAGTTTAAATTCCATTTAGTAACTCTCTAACCAAATTTCATGTTCCCGCACTATTCCAATGTATTCACATCTGCTGTTATATAAATAAAATATTATTTAAATATGTTATGCAACATTGCCGATGGATCCACCTTCAAACAAAGTTAATTTAAAGGTATGTATATTTTGGAACTGTACATATTAATAAAGGATTTATTGCGAATGGATACAATTACACTTAACCTAATTTATGACCTATCGTGAGGGTAAATCATCTAAACCTTCACTTTATATATAGCTACTGTAATGGTTTATCATCTAATCGTCCGTTTATTTTACAAGCCACTGTGACGATTTGATCGATACCGATTATATTAGATATATGAAACAGCTAGCAAACGTCACTGTACAGTCGGCCTATTGTAACAGTTTCTTCCATTAAACGTCACAGTAAATCGTTACCATGACACTTTTGATAAATGTCACAGTATTTTACATCAATATATGACGGTTTCTCTCGTAACCGTCAGCTATGTCTTCCTAGCAACTTATTGTGACGGTTTTTCCTAAAACCGTCATGAAATTAATTAATTTCCACTTTTGCATCAGCTGCCATGGTAATTCACCCTTCTGAAGAGCTAGAATGCAGCTCATAGAGTCCGACCTAACACAAAGATTTGTAACATTCCACCTTTTGGCAACCATGACACCATAAATAACCGCACAAACTTCCGCATAGTAGTTGGTTTGCCAGCCAAGGCCAACACAAAGAACGCCAAGAACTGCCGAATTTGAATCACGAAAAGTAAACACCCGAACCAGCTAAAGGGGAGCCCTGAGGGCCCACCAGGAGTTAAAGGGGAGCCGGTTAACTTTCTCTCTCCCGGAATTTTCTTGGTCAACGTAGCATTATTGACTTTCCTTTGTATGGGAAGAATAAATATTTCTTGGGTAGAGTAAGATTTTCTTGGTGTACTTAGTTGTAGGGTGTGAAAAATGGTTGGGTTTTTTTGGGTGTAATTCCTTGGTTTTCAAATGAAGTAAGGCATGCCTTATATAGTTGTAGAAAGGTATGGAGTAGGTGTAAAAGACGTATGGAGAAAATGATGAAGAGGAATATTGGGGGACAAAGGATATTGAGATTGATTTACTTTTTCTCTTTTTCTTTTTCTCTTTTTTATTTTTTAGGTGTAAAGTAGTTTTTTGATATGTGTACGGGTGGGAGGAAGAGAGAAATGAGTAGAAGGGGTGCATGCGATGTATTTAAAATTGTTTGATGGATGGTGGGATGAGAGAGGTTTTTTTTTGTTGTAAAAGAGTGGTTTTTAGTGGGATTTGAGAAGAATAATTTTTGCTTTTTTGGGTAATGGGTTGAATAAGAATATATTAAATATAATAAAAATTAATGATTTTATGGTGTAGGAGAGAAGGAGAGTTTTAATTGATGAGAAAAGAGAATGTTGGTAATGTTGAAGAGATTTTTGGAAATAGGTAAATGGGTAATAAAATATGGGTGATTGGATAGTGTTTGTGGGCTTGATTAAAATGATATGGAAATTGGGTTGTGAAAGATGGGTGGTTGGGTAGTGTTTGTAAGCTTGATTTAGATATGGAAATCCTTAATGGTTCCCCATAGCATTTCTCTTGTATCTGGATTCTAAGCATAAGACTGATATTTTCCTGTGGACGAGTGTAAGTTCCCCTTCGCGTTATGGTTGCTTACGCTTAGACGAGTACCTTCAATCACAAAATCTTAGATAAGTGAACATTAGTACACAATAAAGAAAAAGATTACAAAATTTTCCCATTAATCATTTTTCAAGTTGAATCTCTTAGGTCCCCAGCAGAGTCTCCACTGTAGAAATTGAGTTGTAACACGGGTCAAGAGCCGGGCTGTTCCGATCCCTAATTATTAAGAGGGTGAAGTCTATGTGCTCATCCGTTCGAGGATGTTTATCGCACAAGTTCGTACAAAGATAACTTCTTACTAGTTTGTTATAAGAATTAACTCTGCAAAGAAAAGGGAGATGTTTTTTAAAATGCGGGGGTTTAACTACCACACCCAACAATTCGTTTGGCAATCTGAGAGGACTTACTCCAATATACTTTCTAGAGAATCAACTAGACAAAGACTCAATCTAGAGTAAAGTATATCAAAGAGTTTAATATCCGTTTTCACAATGTAATCAACAAATCAAACGAGATAGAAATCCTCGCGAGCCCGATTATTATGTGAAACAACTTGAACGGTACCAAAGACCAATGTTCAAGTGTCAAACAATTTAAATCAACAACCAAAGGTTGGATATTCTAATTGATTGATCTTAACGCACAACCTGTGATATTTCAATTATATAACAAAATAACACAAACACCAGAATTTTGTTAACGAGGAAAACCGCAAATGCAGAAAAACCCGGGACCTAGTCCAGTTTGAACACCACACTGTATTAAGCCGCTACAGACTCTAGCCTACTACCAATTAACTTATGACTGGACTTTAGTTGAACCCTAATCAATCTCACATTGATTCAAGGTACAATTGCGTTCCTTACGTCTCTGATCCCAGCAGGATACTACACACTTGATTCCCTTAGTTGATCTCACCCACAACCAAGTGTTGCTACGACCCAAAGTCGAAACTTGATAAACAAATTTGTCTCACACAGAAAAGTCTATATATTGAATAAATCTGTCTCCCACAGAAATACCCAATAGTTATTGTTCCGTCTTTTGATAAATCAAGGTGAACAAGAACCAATTGATAAACCAGACTTATATTCCCAAAGAACAGCCTAGTATTATCAATCACCTCACAATAATATTAATCGACTATCGAAACAAGATATTGTGGAATCACAAACGATAAGACGAAGATGTTTGTGATTACTTTTATCTTGCCTATCGGATAAATTAATCTCGAGTCATTTATTTCAATTGTACTCAATACGATAGAATCTGGAAAGATTAGAACACGCAACTACAAAGAAAATAGTTGGGTCTGGCTTCACAATCCCAATGAAGTCTTTCAAGTCGTTAACCTACAGGGTCTCGATAGAAACCTAAGGTTAAAGGAGAATCGACTCTAGTTTATGCAACTAGTAACACACATGAGGTGTGGGGATTAGTTTTTCCAGTTGCTAGAGTTCTCCTTTATATAGTTTTCAAATGTGGTTTGCAATCCAAGTTACCTTGGTAACAAAGCATTCAATATTCACCGTTAGATGAAAAACCCGATTCAACCAAGCTAATATCTTTCAAACGTTAGATCGAACTTAGCTTGTTTACACAAATGAAATGTACCCTCATTTAGGTTTATGTAACCGTACCCAAACGTGTACACCATGTTGGTTCAAAAATAGTTAACCGAGGTTAACCATATGATTACTCTCATATCAACCTTATTCATCTTAACCATAACCAGTTCAAATGACTCAAATGAAACTAGTTAAAGAGTTGTTCAATTGTTATATTCTCATAGAATTATACAAGAACACAATTGAAGCAAAATCGGTTTGATTCAATCGAATCAATCATGAACATTATAGCCACAGTTTGCAAAGATTGCATTCCTTATTATATAAATGTTTATGTTCATGTTCATAACCGATTTTAGAACTTTAACCTTCAAGTATGCAAACGTGTACGCATACTTGAAATACCCGGACTAAGATTGGGTTTCTCCAGTACGCAAACGGGTACGCGAACTTTCAATCCCATCAGAAATTCTCGACATGAACCTGTACGCCAGTACGCAAATGGGTATGCATACTTAGGTTCCCGGATTTCTCAAACCAACCGGTACGCGAACGGGTGCGCATACTGTGGTTCCCGGACATGGATTACATATGTGCAAGAGTGCACAACATGACATATCCAATAATGGTTAAGTGTTCTAAACACTTATTTCAATCATTGAAACTTTCTTAGAGGATGACAATAGTCGTTTTCACATACTATTAGCATCAAAGCAATTTTCAAGTTATTGAAATAATCATAACGAAACATTCCAAGACCACACCAAATGATTGTATCACACAAACCATGTAAGATGTTACTCGGCAATTTTCACATGATATAATATGAACTTGGTCAAAGCGAAAGCTTGCCAACACATATTTCGATAAATATGTAAGCGAGATAAACTCAGCTCGTAATCTCAAATGTATATATAGAAAACTATATCGTAATACGAATTATGTCTCAATATAGTAGATATAGTAGAGATAGACTTTCCAAGTGATAGATGAGTTTCAGTCTCCACATACCTTTTATCAATGAAGTTCCACAAGATCCCCTTAGTAGTTCTTCGTCTTCAAATGATGAACGCCGTGAAGTCTAAGCTCAACTACACAATCTATAACCTAGTACAAGACATCTATAAATAGGCTAGAAATCAAGACTTATAGTTTTGATCACTAACATTGAAAAACATGCTTGAGATAGCAACGCATGCGAGTTCGACCGAGCAGTTCTCTAACAGTTTTAAAGTCGCCACCTAACTAAGGGAAATCATGACTCTTTTTAACTAGTTCGAATTCTTTAGGGAAAACAAAATCTAGCTATGACTTACATGTTCAAGGTCTGCTATCAGAGACTTCGGGGTATGGAGAATCTAGTACGAGATGGGAAGGTGTTAGGCACCCATCAGTCGCCCAATCATATGATTGGCCTATACTTCATGATTATATGGGAATAGTATTTACAACTTTACTTAAAAATGTTATATACTCACTTATGACTCTTGGACTAATATATATAGCCAGCAGAAAAACTCATAATCATTCAATGGTATCGGGAACCTAGATCAATCCCTAGCATGTTGAGAATATTAATTGACCATATCTAAAATGGTAATTTATTTATGTAAATAGTCTGGAATTAAACTATATTTTCTTGAATGATGATAGAATTTTGGAAGCTGTCACGGACTACTGATTGAAGGCTTATTGAAGTTTTGGAGTGATAACTGATAACCTGCAACTTAATCGGTAACTTGATAAACTATTTGCATAATATTCACGTGCGGGGTCATAATATGAGAGGGGAAGCCGCTTTATGCTCATATTTAGATCTTCCCACGTTATGAATTAATTAGATTATACTACAAAATATATTGTTAAAATAAATCATGCAGGAATTGACATGTGAGAGGGGGAATCCACTCTATACTCACAATTTTGATTTACCCACGAGAATTAATTTGACCAATATACCTTAGTTGGGGTATTTGCTTCAGAGAGGTTCTTATACTTGATGCGTGTCATAGGTGCTCAAATTAATTCACTTATATTCTACTTTACCAATGAATAATATAGTAGTAAATAAGGTTCGTTCCCACGAAGAGCAGGGAGATTTAGTTGTCAAAAAAGTGTCACAATGGGGGTTTTGGTTTGGATTAAAGAAAAATCAAAGCAATTAAAAATAATTAAGTTGCAAGCAATGGAGAGAAATATGATCAGGGAATCCTTCTTCGTTACTAACCCGTCATCAAGTTATTATATTCATCTATTAATACAATTAATCACAAATTATTACCAACCGTGGAATAACAGCTAGCTCGGTCTTTATCCCCTAAATTCCTTAAATCACCGGGTACGAAGCTCTCCAATACTGCATTTTATTCTTCAAAACCACCTAGTAGTAGCTCACTCAAGGTGTAATTTGTCCGGATGCTTTATCTTTTGTGAATTATAGATTGATCCTAGTAGTTAGACTCTTAGCTCAAGGTCCACTTTCTAGTGTTGTTTATACACACAATCACTACACGTAATCCCTCCGCAAGGTCTTGTGTTCTCTATTTTTGTATGAATTATTCGACTATTACTTATCTCCTAACTCAATACTAGCATTTGATTGTATCAACAAATTAATTCAGTTGGCCACCTAAACAATCTATCAATCAATCATAAATATTCTAATTAGTATAAACAATCAATAATCTTCAAAATAGATTTATATAATAACTCAAATCATGTCTAGAACTTGGAATTCATCCCCAATCACTTATGGATTTAGCTACTCATGGATGTAGAAACACCTATGTTAAATATATAAGAAAAGGAAAGAGAAATTGTTATGATGGTGAAATCGCTCCGAAACCCTAGCTTTTCTTCCTTTGAGTTCTCCTCTCCAATGGCTTGATAAAAGATTTTAAAGATTAATGATAGAAATATATCTTAAATAGGTGTCCCAAATATTGATGTGCCCGTGCGTCGAATCCCGACCGAAACAGCATGGCAACTTGCCAAAAATTTGCCAAAATCCCAAGTTAGGAAATCTGGCCGTGTAAAATCCGTGTGAAAGCACAAACGAGCCTGTTCTAAGAACTGAAAAGTCCAGCCCATTTTAAATTTATTTGTTATTGGCCTATCGGTTCCAAGGGACTGACTGCCTACTCTTTTACCTCCATCAGCTTCACAGACACTCACCTAGCCGTGAGTTTTATACTAGTAATTCTCTCGGACTCTACTCCCACCGTGAAATATTTTTTCCCCTGAGATTTTATTTACTCCCGTCAACATCACGACCACACATCACTCCGTGAAAATATTTTCTCCCTGACTTCTCTGTGAATTCGACCAACTCCCTCGGATACATATCCATCAGTGAGTTTTCAAACTCCCTGGATTCTCAGCTCCTTGACCGATTGTCAGCCGTGCAAATATAATTTCACTTTCTTACTCACTAAATATAAATGAAGTACAATGTAAGGAAGAGTTCGTTTCCACAGAGAGGCAATTGTTGTTATACGATTTTCAGTTTCTAAGGTAACCAAGGGGGATTTTTGTTTTATCTAAGAAATAAAAGTAATTGAAAGCAAAGTAAATAATTCAATAATCAATAAGGAGAAGATATTGGTCACGGGATAGTATCATTCACAAACATGTATTTTCATCAACGATTAGAATTGGTATTTTAATCTCTCATTTACTAAAAGTCCTAGGATACCTTGATCGCAAGTATATCCCGCTAATTCCCTGATTTCATCACAACCACATTAAAAGATGCATATGTGAATTCTTCCTAGAAAGCAACCTAAAGTGTAAAAGCACAATTAGATTTAACTCCCTAAAAGTAATAAGTTTTATGGAATAAGACTAATCAAGGCAATCAAACGTGTAAAAGCACTAATTCAATTTAACCAAGGTTATGATTCATATGTGATTAT
This sequence comes from Papaver armeniacum, assembly GCA_023531295.1. Classification (NCBI taxonomy): domain Eukaryota; kingdom Viridiplantae; phylum Streptophyta; class Magnoliopsida; order Ranunculales; family Papaveraceae; genus Papaver; species Papaver armeniacum. Next base: position 59,908 of record JAJJWW010011157.1, read on the forward strand.
AAAGATGTATCACTACTGGTAGGCCTGAAAGAGATGCTTAAATTACGGCCTACGGGTTATACCGCAAGTGCACGGCGTCTATTGGAGACGCGGCAGAATGGGTCGATCCCACAAGGACTAGGGTGTGCCTAAGTATGATCTATGGCTTTCTTAACTGAATTCTAAGGTGATTATGTAACACAATATTGGTTGTCAAGCGGCGAGAGTGGAATGTGACACTAAACTAAGGCAAAGAGCAAAGGATTGTAAATGTAACAAATAGGAAGCTACCAGGGCTGTTGCTTCCACCACTAGACACTTGTGCTAAGGTAATTTAACTCATGATGTGTTCTTACACTTACCTAAAGAAGATTCTAAGAAGTAATATGTCACTAATTTCACTAGTTCACCCCTAGTATAGAGTGTCTTATCACAAGACACTCTATCACGAGTTCCTTAGTTAATTACTAAACATCACTCACACATTGTTAAGCTCATACACCTTCCTTGGCGTTCTAATGGGGGATTTGATCAACCTTTCACTCTAACTCTCTCCTAGTATTGTTTGTCTTCTTAAAGATGACCAATCACAAGAGAGTTAGATTAATTAGCTAATTAAACTCCTAATTTCGTGAAGCATAGTAATAACAACAACATCAATTGAATTTACTCAACAAGTAATCTAGGGTTTCCACAGCACCTAGTGAATGAAATTAAAACATTACAAAATAACTAAAACACAAATTAAGACTAATTGACAAAGCTACGCTAGTCCGGGCGTGTCCAAAAACATGCTCTTCACTCTCTATTTATACATGCAAGCAAATAATTCCCAAACCCTAATTTTTCCCAAAACTCGAAATAAAATGGAAAGATAATCGAAACTACCCTCACCCATGCTTTCTGATTCATCCCTTCACTGACTGTGCGGCTCTCTGACTTCTTTGATGTTGATGTTAGAGAAACCCTAGCAACTAATTATCTTTAATTTAGTTTCTAGGTCATGAGAGAAACTAAAAGAAAGATAGTTAGATCTAGAGAGGTACGGAGGTGGTAGATGGTGTGATTGTTGTGTCAGGGAGAGAAGATGAGGATGGTGGTGGCGTGGTGGTTCTGCAGAAGTGGTTGGGGTGAGGGAGTTGCAGAGGTCTGAGGTAAGAGAAGGTGGAAGAAGAAGATAGGGTTTGGTCGGGGTATAGGGTGTGTGAAATTTTGCTGTGAGGCGGGTGCATCAGGGGAAGATGAGAACGCTGCACCGAGCGTTGGATTGAGCTGGGGAGATCTGAACGGGTGAGGAGGTAGCGGTTTTTGGAGCGATCTGGTGTTGCGCGAGTACATCGAGGGTTGATGAGGAGGCTGTAGCGACCGTAGGATGTGGATGAGAGAGATCTCAACGGTTTGGAGTGGACGGGCTCGGATCCGGGTCGCGGGTTGCTTTAGCCCATGTCTTCCTTGTTGGGTTGCAATTGATTCGCGCGCGGGCTTTGGCCATCTACTCCATAGATGCTCGACTCAATTCTTTGCTCTTTTGCTCCTCGGATTCTCCGAGCTTTATTTATTACCTAAAAACACAAAATTAATTAATACAAATATTTATTCTTGAAAACAAGGAAAACTCGAATATGGAATAATATCGATTTATAAGCGCAAAAGATGAGTAAAATGCCAATAAAAAGGTGTGTAAATATGCACTATTTGGCACTCATCAAATACCCCCAAACTGAATTTTACTTGTCCTCAAGTGAAACAGAAAATAAGAAATCCTAACTATACCCCTGTCGCAGGTCTCTCGAATGCATTTAGCGTATGCACTAAGCCTTTAAACCCCTAGGTGTCCCTAGTGGACGAGTTGTAGTCTCGTGAGGGTTTACAAGAGGTGTACCCACAAAACCTTCTCCAACTTCGAGTGTAAAAGAGTCTCAAGCCTCCAAGAAGCTATGAGGACATAGAGTTTCGCATGCTAGTAATGAAGTTAGAACTATCGAAGAACGCATTCTCATCCTTAAGTGCTGAGCGAGAAGTAACCATACCATATGAAAGAATTCGGATTCGATTGTGATCATAAGTCTCAACTTCTGCCTCACCATTAGGGTTTTATGATAATTGCACTCAAAAAGATCGCTTTTTTAGTCTCTCATGTGTGCAGGCAGGAGTAAAGAGAGAAATCCTGCACACGTTGTAGGTAAGAAGGATAACCTTCCGAAATGAAATCTGGAGACTCCACAGAAGTGTGGACAAAAAGAATCTTTTTCTAATGATCTCTAAGAAGGGAAAATCAACCATTAGCAAGGGTGGGAGTACTCACTCACTTCTCACCCGATCGGCAATTAATATCACTCTCTCATAAGAAACCATAGAAACGTCTTCAATCTTCGGTCTTCGGTCTTCAGTCTTCAACTATTGATGACTTAACTTCCGAACTTTACAAAACTTGATGATAATAATTTTTTATTTTATTTTATTTTATTTTTTTTTTTTTTTTTTTTTTTTTTTTTTTTTTTAACTTTGGGGTGACTAGACACAGAAAATAAACTACAATTTTTTTTTTTTTTTTTTTTTTTTTTTTTTTTTTTTTTTTAATAAAAGCTCAATTTTTCACAAACTTCATTAATTCTCATCTTATTTTCTTTTCTTTGTTGCACATAAACCTTGGACTATATCAATTTTTCTTTCAATATTTCGATTCGCTCCGGTTCTTGTGATGATGTGTTTCTATGGGTCTTGCTTTGATTGAGAGAGAGAATGATGCTAACTACAAATCGGTATTTAGAAGGAGTTTTCATCTTTAGATGTCACCCTCATGATTGACGGAATTAGCACTCAAGAGATCAAAGTAGTCTTTGAAAGTGGTGCGAAGTTGGGTAGCTCACCATTCCTACCCGGAATTGACGACGGTGACACACACTCTAAAAGCTTTTCTAGAAAGTCACAAAGAGTGAAGGTCGGTACCTCGCTTGATGTAAAATGGGTAGTCTCCACTATGGGTGATCACAATTCTACTACCGAATATCTAAACAAAGACCTAATTCGCCCTCCCGGATGGTTAAATCCAACTTTAACGCTCTAATCGCCTAAGAAACCCGATTGCGTTTCCGTACTTCCAACTTTCTGTTATTTCGGTCAGAATCTCTATGTAAACATAGCTAGAAGCATGCTAGTGACTCTAAAATCTCTAAAAGTTGGAGGTTTTTATTTGCAAAAAGTTTTTGAATTTTTTGAATTTTTTTTTTTTTTTTTTTTTTTTTGAAAATAAAAGGTAGAATAAAAGACTAAAAACTCTAAATGCCAATGCACCCCAAACCTAAATCAAATATTGTCCTCAATGTGTCACAGATAGGAAAAATTTAAACAGTCACATACCACGAGAACTATGCTGATAAGATAAAAGGGAAGAGATTACCGGTATGTCGGCGGAAGCAAGGTTGAGCTTCATTCGTCAAGGCTAGAATCCAACATTCTCAGTGGAGATCATATTGGATTAGCATAATATATGTGCAAGAAGACTCAACCGAATCAAGAAAAGAAAAATTTTAACAAGTCCTACTGGATATATACAATGAAAATTCACCATAAACTAACAGTCTAAAGAGTTGAGGATCAACCCAAAAGACGATATGTACAACCATCAACAATCTTACACAAATATAACATGAGAGTGCAAGTAAGACTGCAAATGGGAATGAGTTTCCCCAAACCTAAACTTGTGAACGGGTGTGTTTGTGAGAACAAAATCTTGCAATTTTAAAGGTACATCATGCAAAAGGTCTAACTCAAAATGAGTTTTGCTAATTACAGGCAGACATACATATTCCAACTGTGGCTCCTTAAGAGTGTTATACTTTGATGCAAAATAGTCCAAGAGGACTTGGGAAGCACAAAGTTCTAGGCCTAAGTTAGGCATTTTCAGAAAAGTTGGTTTTGCAATTTTGTGACAAACTACACCTAGGTTTGGTGGAGGAGTTTCAATTTGTGACTCAGGAGAGAGGTTAGGTACATCTAAGTTGTGTTCATGTATAAAATCATTTGCACCGTCACACTCTTTCCTAAGGTCAGGAGTGGGTAAATCATGGTCATTTTCACAGGGCAATTCATCAGGTTCCACATCAAATTCATCGAGGAGGAGGCAACATATTGTGACATGGGCAGGAAATCAGACACAGAAATAATATTATGATCCAAAAGAACATTAGTGTCAACAGAAGATTCATCCTTTCCTAAGCCACAAACAAGTTGTGAAGCATGCTCACATTCACTGAAGAATTTCACAAAACTAAGCTCATAGTTAAGATCACATTTATGAATGTTAAGAAGTATCATTCATAGGGTTCACGGTAAGAGCGCATAACGTCTCCTCGAACCAAAAGATTCCATCATATTTTTCAGCATGCACATGCTCTTCTAACATATCATATTCATCATCATCATCATCATAGCAAAAATTCATCTCCCATTCAAAATTGTAGCATTTCTAGTGTACTCATTTACCTCTAGATTAGGTTCATATTCGGTATATGGATGTGCAAAAGGTTCACTAGAGAAGGGATGCTCAGACATGTTGCTATGTGGATGGTCATGCATTGCATTCATTTCAAGCCTAGCATTTTGCTCCATGAGTGTGTCCATTAGTGATTGCAAACTAGGAGTTGGGGGGAGTATAAAATTGTTCATCTCCCCACCGTGGTGAATGATGCATGTGTGCGGGTTGATTATGGTCCCAATAGTCACTTCTAGACACTTCGTATATTGGATTATCATGGTTTTCCCTAGACTGTCTAAAAGCATGCAAAATATAACAGTCCTCGGCAGGATGGTCTAAGCCACCACATAAGGTGCAAGCATGCATTTCATAATGATCTAAAAGTGATTTTCCTCGGGTATGAGAAATTTGTTCATTTTCAACTGTGGTGGATGATGTATGTGATCATAATGATTAGGGTATGTGAGATTAGGGCCCCTGAGAAGGCCCATAAAATTCCCTAAAGTCACTATGGTATGGGTGTTCATCTTGTGAAAGATGCCCGTAAGCAAGCTCTCTAAGGGATTTATTTGTTCCATCCCAGAGCATGCACCAATATCGACATGATTTAGCTCTCAAATTGAACTCAAAGCCCAATTGTAATGGACTTAATTTGGTTTTATTGGGATTGTGGTTTGTTGGGTTTCATTTGGTTTGTTGGGAAAGTTTGGTTTATGTGGGCTTCATTTGGTTCTGTTGGGAGCTTTGGTTTATGTGGGAAAGCCTGTGGGATTTGTGAAACCGCACAGCCAGCTTGTGTGCACACCTAACAAGAAGGTTTGGCAGCCCAAAGTTGGGTTGAGTTGGCCGAGTTTTGGTGTAAACCTGTGTTGGGTTCGAGTTAGGGCACACAAACAGTTGATTGCGGGCTCTGTTAGCCCAAAGAGTCTGAACTTAGGTGGGTTTAGTCTATTGCACAACCCGTTTGGGTGTGGGCTCTAAGTTCGTAATGGTTAGCCCAAGAAGTGGGCTTTAGTCTATCATTGGCAACTCGGGCCGGGTGGGCTCCTTGTTTGAGTTACGCAGAGCCAGTGATGAGTAACTCAGCCGATGTTGTATGCCACTCACTAACACACAATTTTTGGCAATTTTAAGCACAGAGAAGTGCTTTATCGAGTTCTGACTTGGCTTTGTGCGCACCCTAGTTGTTCTTTGTTTACACCTTGGTCAGTTTGCACTTGGTTCACAAATTTAATCAGTTATGCACAATGACTTGAGTGCACTGATTGGCAGCTCAAAGATTAAGCTCTACAGGCAGATGTACAGCCGACGAGTAAACACAATCTCACACAACAGGCTGGGAGACTCGGTGGCTAAAGTAAAACAACACTGGCAGCACGAAGACACGTAAACAACACAAAGACAAGTTATCTTGGCTCGGGGCTAGGTGCTCGTGTTTTTGCTCACGTGGCTTGCAGAGGTAAGGCTTGCCAAATGGGATATGCACAAGAAGATTGGCAGATTAAAGCTCACTCAAGGTTTCACACAGTCAGGTCCGAGTGCACAGGTTATGGAGATTGGCAAAGTGTAGATCATGCATGTGGAGCCGCCACAGATTTGGTTCAACAGTGGTACCTCAACTTGTAGTTGCGAGGGCTAGCAAGGGAGTTTCACAGAGCAACTAGCTCAACAGATGTAATGGTTGATCGGGCTAGCAAGGAGTTTCACGAAGCATGCATTCAAGGTCTACAAAACACTATAGGGCAGATTCATGGTCTACAAAACACGATTTTCAGATTGGGTTTAAGCATGCATTCAGTCACATGGCAGATGGTTATGCTCACCCACAAGATCATACAAAGGTGCATAGAAATGATTATGCTCACCCACGGACTATGCTCACTCACTCAACAACTCAATCATTTGTCACAAGATCACACAGATTGCTTAAACTTACTTAGCTAACATGGTTCATAACAAAGTGGTTTCCAAGTTGTGACCCACCCTCAATGACTTCGGGGCTGGGGTTTTGGCACAACTTGGCTCACTGTGGCATGTTACTCTAGAATATGCGGCAAAGTTATCAAAGATTATGAAAACCAGCTCGGGGTTAATCACCTGGCAAGGCAACAAGGTTACCTCATTCACACGGCTCATGCGCAAATGTGTGCAGAAGCCAAAGACAAGCTAGGCAAGCAAAGCAAGTGCCTTGAGTCTTGAGTTTCTCCTTGGTCTAAGCTCGGCCTTGCCACTTGCACTGTTGGCTCAACAAGCAAATTTCAATCCCGTGAATGTGCAATAAAAATGCAAGTAAAGAGAGAAGAGTAAATGAAAATGAGAAGAAACTTTAACAATACGGGGCTAAAAGCAAAACTATAAAGTGGGTATGTACAAGGAAAAGGGAAATCAGTTAAGCAAGAACAAAAATCACAAGGCACGCGCCAAGTCCCCGCAAGGCGCCAAAAAAACTTGGTAGGCCTGAAAGAGATGCTTAAATTACGGCCTACGGGTTATACCAGGAAGTGCACGGCGTCTACTTGGAGACGCGTTAGCAAGTACGGGTCGATCCCACAAAGGACTAGGGTGTGCCTAAGTATGATCTATGGCTTTCTTAACTGAATTCTAAGGTGATTATGTAACACAATATTGGTTGTCTAAGCGGCGAGAGTGGAATGTGACACTAAACTAAGGCAAAGAGCAAAGGATTGTAAAATGTAACAAATAGGAAGCTACCGTGGTCATTGCTTCCACCACTAGACATCGTGCTAAGGTAATTTAACTCATGATGTGTTCTTACACTTACCTAAAGAAGATTCTAAGAAGTAATATGTCACTAATTTCACTAGTTCACCCCTAGTATAGAGTGTCTTATCACAAGACACTCTATCACAGTTCCTTAGTTAATTACTAAACATCACTCACACATTGTTAAGCTCATACACCTTCCTTGGCAGTTCTAATGGGGGATTTGATCAACCTTTCACTCTAACTCTCTCCTAGTATTGGTTTGTCTTCTTACAAGACAACCCAATCACAAAGAGTTAGATTAATTAGCTAATTAAACTCCTAATTCTCAGTGAAGCATAGTAATAACAACAACATCAATTGAATTTACTCAACAAGTAATCTAGGGTTTCCACAAAGACCCTAGTGAATGAAATTAAAACATTACAAAATAACTAAAACACAAATTAAGACTAATTGATGGCTCCGCTAGTCCAGGGCGTGTCCAAAAACATGCTCTTCACTCTCTATTTATACATGCAAGCAAATAATTCCCAAACCCTAATTTTTCCCAAAACTCGAAATAAAATGGAAAGATAATCGAAACTACCCTCACCCATGCTTTCCGATTCATCCCTTCACCGATCGTGCGGCTCTCCCGACTTCTTTGATGTTGATGTTAGAGAAACCCTAGCAACTAATTATCTTTAATTTAGTTTCTAGGTCATGAGAGAAACTAAAAGAAAGATAGTTAGATCTAGAGAGGTACGGAGGTGGTAGATGGTGTGATTGTTGTGTCGTGGAGAGAAGATGAGGATGGTGGTGGCGTGGTGGTTCTCCAAGTAGTGGTTGGGGTGAGGGAGTTGCAGAGGTCCGAGGTAAGAGAAGGTGGAAGAAGAAGATAGGGTTTGGTCGGGGTATAGGGTGTGTGAAATTTTGCTCAGTGAGGCGGGTGCATCGGGAAGATGAGAACGCTGCACCGAGCGTTGGATTGAGTCGGGAGATCCGAACAGGCCGAGGGAGGTAGCCGGTTTTTGGAGCGATCTGGTGTTAGTGCGAGTACATCGAGGGTTGATGAGGAGGTCAGAGCGACCGTAGGATGTGGATGAGAGAGATCTCAACGGTTTGGAGTGGACGGGCTCGGATCCGGTCGCGGTTGCTTTAGCCCATGTCTTCCTTGTTGGGTTGCAATTGATTCGCGCGGCTTTGGCCATCTACTCCATAGATGCTCGACTCCATTCTTTGCTCTTTTGCTCCTCGATTCTCCGAGCTTTATTTATTACCTAAAAACACAAAATTAATTAATACAAATATTTATTCTTGAAAACAAGGAAAACTCAGAATATGGAATAATATCTGATTTATAAGCGCAAAAGATGAGTAAAATGCCAATAAAAAGGTGTGTAAATATGCACTATTTGGCACTCATCAACTACAAGTAATAACCACACTATACTACTTAGAATCGTGGATAAACAACTATTTCGTATTGAAAACCCTAATATAGCTCTAGAGATGAATGCAAATCGGATTGATTAGGACTCAACCTAACAAGTATTCAAATCATATAACATTATAAACCATGAATCATAAACAATAAAGTATTGAGACAAAACTAATTCATTGAATCAAATAACATGTTGGAAATCAACTTTTATCCCATAACCAATAATAATTGTTTAGCTACTCATAGCTATGGAGTTCATCATAAAAATATTAATTGAAAAGAAGAAGATGAACAAAAGCAAACCCTAGAAGCGTAAACAAAAGCGGCTCTCCAAGTTCCAAGAATAATACGTGATACCAAAAGTTGTAGAAAACTTTCCCTTTTATAGCTTTTCATCTTTCCAAAATTAGGTCTTCATAGCCCAAAACCCATGTGGTCCGCCAAGTCCATATGTGTGCAAATACCCATGTGAAAATATGACCCAAAAAGAGGTCATTGAAAATCTCATATTATGGCCGGAAATTGGCCGCAAGAGTCACCGAAATGGCTCAGGTGACCGGCAAAGTCCACCCGGTCACCGGTCAACGAGTCAACTCGGTAGATTCAATTCGGGTCAACTCAGAAGTCAGACCGAGCCAACACCGATTCAGCTATCTGACTCGGTGTTGACAAGAAATCGAAAAAATAAAATAAAAACAAAACAAGAAAAAGCGAAAAATAAGACAAGAAATAAATACAAGACAAGAAATACTCATCCTTTGGGTTGCCTCCCAATTAGCTCTTGGTTTAAAGTCGTCAGCCCGACTATCTCCTTGCTTTCTAC
>JAJJWW010011158.1:0-95402 GCA_023531295.1 Papaver armeniacum
GAATCACTCATTTCAAAAACCCTAATTTTTCCACTCAAAAACTTCTCCTCTTCTTCTCAACACATAAAACCCAAAAATAAAATCTCCACAAATTTTTATCCTAAAATCAGATTTTATCTAAACACAATTACCACACTAATCAAGTTAATTAATTCTTAATACTAATCACTTAGGGGCATTTTAGCCATTTTAAAAAAAAATTTATAAGGGGTGACCCAAATTAGGATTGGGTGACCTTTTTTGTCATCTAGTGCTTGGCCCCCAATTAAAAGGTCTGGCCCCCAATCAAACCAGGATATATAAGCTTTTTCGCCACTATACCCACTAGCAGTATGAATTATATTGTGATTCCAAATACGACATTGCTTTGGCTAATCAATGTCTAAAAACAAACTGCTGCCACTCTCCAAGCCAAAACATAAAGAAATTTTAATACCACTGACAACTCATGTCCCAACACCACTTTCTTATCCAAATTGTGCCACCTTCCCTGATACCCGGTAGAGAAAAAGTAAATTGAGTGTATAGTAGATCAGAGTAAGGGTAGATTAGAGTAGGGGAATAGGTTTGTGCTCGGACAAGATATGGTATGACCAAAGACCAGAGTGAAATAATTCCCGGCGAGATTGGGGTATACTCAAACTAACTGGGATATGCCCAATTTTAAAGGGACACTTTTTGTAGGTTTTAGGGAGAGTCCTAATAGGTAAGTTACAAAACTACTCTAGTACTCTTACCCATTAATAATCTTAATTGCCCTAAATCAGTTTTTATTCTCTTCATTTCATCTTCTTCTCTTCTTCTTTATCTTCATCTTCATCTTCCATCAACCAAAGCCTTATAAAAATCTTCAACGTTGATTTTCCAAAAAAATTGTTGACTCTACCAGCGAAAAGAAGACTATAAATGATGTTTAAACTCAAACCCATTATTGTGTTGTTTGATTTGATTGTTATATTAGGTTAGAAATCGAAAATTATGATTTACGTGTTTTTGGTCGGCAATGTCGTAACATGCATATCTTGCCGACTTTCATGCTTGATCATGGGGGCGATTAAATTTTTCAACGGCCGGCAGGTATTTTTTGAATACTTGTCGGCCAAATACTGACCGGAAAGGGTATTTTTTGAATACTTTTACGCGAAAAACAAATTAGGAAGGGTATTTTTTGAATACCTTGCGAAGCCCGATAAATTCTTTTATGTCATCTCCTCGTATGTCAAAAAACAAAAAGTCGGCAAGGTCGACGATGAAGATCATCATGCGACCACCGTATGCGGCAAGATGATCTTTATCGTCGACCTTGCCGACTTTTCATACTTTCATGGCTCGAAAGTGTTGATTTATTCTTTGATTTTGAGTATGATTTCATATAAGATTTGCAATCCCTTTTTTAGAAGTATTTCGGTTGTGTGCTTCATTTTCGTTGCAAGAGATATTCTCAAAAAAAAAAAAATCATCAAAAATCATCCCACAAAAGTTTAATCAAAAACAAAATTTCATAACTTAAAATTCATAAGTTTTTATCTATTCAATCAATTTAAACTTAATTAATTAATTTAATCAAAATTTTAGTGTTAATTAAACGAGGACAATTTTGCCATTTTTAAAATACAAGTTTAAGGGGTGGCTTGGTTTTACTTCAAAATGATCCTATTTTGTCTTATTGGGTATACCCCAATTAGTTTGGGTATACCCCAATCTCGCCCGGAAATAATTGGCCCATCTTTTCTTTAATTTTCCCAACAAATGTAGAAAACCGAGACCAGTCTGACTCTCTCTGGTCTCCATATTTGCGTTTCAAAAAACATACATGAAAAGTCACTACATGCAACCCATCCAGTACCGTGTGGATGGGTTTTTTTCAAAAATTTCAGAAATCAAAGTAGGCATATTGATGTCCCGTGGACAAATTATAGTGCCAGGTATCACGCCAAAATTTAAGTAGGCATGTGTACATGTTCTTCAACTTGGTAGTAGGTAGATAAATTTAAGTAGGCATGAGATAAGAGTCTGTAGTCACCTCAGTCTGTAGTAGAGTAGAGTTTTGTCACTTCCCAAAACATTTTCGAGATAAGAGTGTCTACTCACCTCATGTTTTTTCTCATTTGTCACTTCCCACTCTAGTAGAGTAGAAGTAGAGTTGATAAGAGTCGGTAGGTTATTAGTGTGTGCCGCCCATGTAGCAGCTTCGGGGCACCTCTTTTTCTCCAAAGGTGTGTAACGTGTGTTGGGCGTGCTGACAAGAAACAAAACTAGATCACTGACTTTTCCACTCTTTATTTCCATCATTTTTTATGGATAAATAATTATTTGAGAAAGGTGTTTGTTAAAATTTATTGTAAAAATGATTATTCTCCCTCCGTACGTATATTGTATAGCCGGAATTTTGATTTTTCCTTGTACCACTATGTAGAAGGAGTCCAAATTTCAAAACCATTTTTACTTCTACTATCCCTATTTATTTGCTTGGGAATCATCATAATTAAGTGTATGTCTCTAACATTGGGAATATAATTAAAGGTAAAATAGGAAAAAAACATAGAAATTTATAAAATCAAATAGGTATGCACCGCCAAATGTACTATTTACTTTATTTATTTTCAATAAGGGTAGTATGGTAATTTTCAAAGTCTCCATAATATTTAATGCACTTATTTCCAATAAGGGTAATATGATCATTTTCACAGTCTGTAATATTAACTTTATTTATTTTCGATAAGGTAGTCTGGTCATTTTCACAGTCTCCATAATATTTATTGCACTTATTTCCAATAAGGGTAATACGGTCATTTTCACAGTCTGTAATATTTACTTTATTCATTTTCAATAAGGGTAGTATGGTCATTTTCACAGTCTCGATAATATTTATTGCACTTATTTCCAATAAGGGTAATATGGTCATTTTCACAATATGTAACATTTACTTTATTTATTTTCGATAAGGGTAGTTTGGTCATTTTCACAGTCTCATAATATTTAAGTCGCCATGTTCTTCATTTAAATACTTTCTTCGCTAAAATTGGTGGCATTTTATTCAAACAAAGACCATGTCGGCCATATATGAAACACCTTATTCAAACCTCTACCTTGCCGACCTTTGACATTTTGAAAACCAAATTTTTTGATCTTAATCGAACTCACACAAGACGGATTAAAGGTTTAATCTACCTGAATTTTCATTTTCAAATTTTTTATCTAAACTCAATTAATTAGCCTAATCAGTTTTTAGTGTTAATTATAAAGAGGCATTTTTTGCCATTTTGAAAATATTTGGTTAAGGGGTAACCTCTTTTACTTCAAAATGACCATATTTTGTCTCATTGGGTATACCTCAATTAATCTGGGTATACCCCAATCTCGCCAGGATTAAGATTTATCTCACAACCCAACCCAGTTCTAAACTAATCTAGTTCCCTAACTGGCACTGGGTATTCATATTATTTCCCATTTAAGAGCTAATAGTGAGCTCTGATACCAACTTGTAGCGCCCCCAAAGCTAGCGGCTGACTAATCCAAGAGATTAACTAAATACTGAGAGGCACTAAGAATCTAAATCATATACTTAAGCATTCAATCAAGAATCGCTACAAAATTTAACCTAAAGTAACCCCATTCGTAAATATAGATATACAAGAAGTCCTCTCAGATGATACATATACAATAGTCATTTGTTTTGCAAATACAAAACAACATAATAAACATAGCATGAGTTAACCACATTCTGAGGACTCGACTCTCGGAGCTTCCTGCGCAACCTCGATCGACTAAACTGAAAGTGGGAATGGGTGAGCACATCATCCCTAAAAGGGGTGCCCGAGTGAAATAACATTTAACTTTCATGTAATCATTGGAAATGATTTGAAAACAATCCATGTTTTCCCTAACGCTAAACACAACCAATTCACAGAGGTAAACAATCATGTATATGGAACTAACTCCTTCTAAACAATAAATAATATGGTGACTCGTCCCGCACCTAGATAATAATATGGTGAACTTGTCACGTACCTAGATAAGAATATGGTGACTCGTCCACTTTTGATGGTGAAGGAGAGCGATACCCTATATACACGGATGGAAATTCTCATTTCAGGACAATCAAATGGAAATTCTTATTTCCCAAACAATTCATGAAGACAAACAGAGCATTGCAATTCCTTTCCAATCAATGGAAAGATTAAAAAGATAACGAGAACTTTTAATATAAGACTAAACAATGCAAGGAAAATACATTTAGACAATGCATGAATTGGTTAAAAATAAACTTTGGTAAAAGAAAACAACAATAATCACAAAAGAGTTAAATATAAATTCCCACCTCTTTTGAAGACAAGCCACGCCTACCTCGAGATCCACGATCCACTGGTTCATCCTTTGAATCGATCGTTATTAATAACTAACTGTTAATCACACGAGAACTCTAAGAATCTAGCCAAAAGGCTCACAACAAAAACTCATACAAGTTCCAGTTATAAGCTAAGTGAACTATCTAATGGTTCTTAGCCCATTATGGTATCTCATTCTCTACCTTTAACATAACTAAGATTCTACTATTCAAATTAGGTTGATTCTATAGTCCATAGCTAAGTCTTATGGATATCTACATCTTTGTAAAAGAAATCAAAGTCTACTTCGGACCAAAAATGGTCCAAACCATCAACATAGGTAAACTAGACCTAAGCCCAAGTCCATGAGGCGACTCCATACAAAATCATTGTGACCTATCGGGTCAACTAATAAAGATAAAGGGTTCAACTAACGGTCAACGTCAGTCGGGTCAAGTCCAGTAAGTAAATGGTCGTGTCAACCGAGTCAACTCGGGTCAAGATCTGTAATTGGTGAGTGCTAACACCGATTCAACTCGATTCGATAAACAACCGACTCTAAACTCGAACTTAATCAAAAATGCATCACCTACAACTTCAGTTCTGCATTAACAACTACATAGTCTACACCACCATCCTTAACTTTATTTCCCTCGGCTCCTACATCAATCTGAGTTCATCTCATTACGTACACTGCCCGCACGTTCAACCTTCTACAATCTATGTAACTCAATGTACATCAAAATCAAATATAACAATACTATCCTTAGTTCATCACCCCTCGTTTGAGACTTATTCATCCAGTCCTTTCATAACAACATCTTCTATACTTTACTCAACTTCAACATCCACAAGAATCCCACTCAAACAACATTCACTCCATACCCCACGAACTTCAACAATTCTGCCATACCTTGACTTAAATCATTCATCTAATCCTCAATCCTTCTAAAATAGTGGCAACACTATTCATTCTCTTCATATTCACATCAAAATCCAAGTTACAGCCATATAACCATTCCACATTATTCTCATCTCAACATCATTACTGTTATTTCTTATGATTCATTACAACACCGATTCCCTTCCAAATCCATACCTTCATCAATCTCTAAGTTCTTAATTGAAATAACAAACTTGTAAACTATATTAAGAAAGTAGACAAACACTACTAAGTTACTAAGAAGAAGAATTACCCCAAATCTGTGTTACCCGGCAATTGAATTCAATTCCTTCTCCGCTTGACTTGATTCAACAACTCATCTCAAACTAACAACCTAGATACTTCATCACTAGCAATTCTCCAACTAAAACCTAATTCGATTCCTAAGCCTTCATCAAAACAAAACCAAACCAAACCCAAACTACCGACTCCAATCTATTCTTCAAACTCAAACTCTAATTCAGGTAAAACCCATATCCAATCAATCTTTTAGATATCGATTTCATCTTCTAATTCATCTTTAATCGAATCTCAAACCCAGATTTAAACCCTAGTTCTCGATTCATCTCCCCAAGACAATTTGAACTTCAATTGAATCTAAACCCATGATTCTTCAACTCGCCATACCTCTATCTTTCATTTTCTAAATCCTCTCGAACACCAATCAACTCTACAAACCCTAATTCTGATTATAACAACATCAACCCCTTCTTTTCCAAAAATCAGTAAACGTGGATGCTGAATTCTGATATATTTGATCTCCAGTTCATTCGAATGAGAAAGTCAGGTCTAACTCTAGTAATATTCAAACATGGGATGTTGAATTCGATATATTTCATCTTCTTCGTTCATGCGAATGAGAAACTCGGGTCTAACTCTAGTAATCTTGAACATGGGATGTTGAATTCTAATATATTTCATCTTAGGTTCATGCCGAATGAGAAACTCGAGGTCTAACTCTAGAAATCTTCGAACCCGGGATGTAGAATTGACGATATATTTCATCTTCAGTTCATCCGAATGAGAAAATCAGTCTAAATCTAGTAATCTTCGAACCTATAATGTAGAATTACGATATATTTCATATTAGTTCATCCGGATGAGAAACTCGAGTCTAACTCTAGTAATCTTTTAACCTCAGGATGTTGAATTCATATATATTTGATCTTGATTCATCCGAATGATAAACTCAAAGTTTAACTCTAGTAATATTCGAACATGGGATGTTGAATTCTAATATATTTCATCTCAGTTCATCCGAATGAGAAACTCAGTCTAACTCTAGAAATCTTGAACCGGACGTAGAATTATCGATATATTTCATCTTGATTCATCCGAATGAGAAACTCGTGTCTAAATCTAGTAATCTTCGAACCTATAATGTAGAATTGATATATTTCATCTTCGAGTTCATCCAGGATGAGAAACTCGAGTCTAACTCTAGTAATCTTCTAACACAGGATGTTGAATTCATATATATTTGATCTTCAATTCATCCGAATGATAAACTCGAGGTCTAACTCTAGTAATCTTCAAACCCGGAAGTTGAATTACGATATGTTTCATATGCGACGGTTCATCGAGATTGAGAAACTCGAGGTCTAACTCTAATAATCTCGAACCCGGGAAGTTGAATTCTGATATGTTTCATCTTCAGTTCATCAGAATGAGAAACTCAAGTCTAACTCTAGTAATCTTCGAACCTGGGATGTTGAATTACGATATATTTGATCTCGTTCATCCGAATGAGAAACTCGGTCTAACTCTCGTAATATTCGAACATGAGATGTTGAATTCGATATGTTCCATCTTCGATTCATCAAAATGAAAAACTCGGGTCTAACTCTAGTAATCTTCGAACTGGGATGTTGAATTGTGATATATTTGATCTCCGGATCATCCGAATGAGAAACTCCGAGTCTAACTCTAGTAATATTCGATCATGGGATGTTGAACTCGATATATTTCATCTTGATTCATCCAGAATGAGAAACTCGAGTTTAACTCTAGTAATCTTGAACTGGTGTCTTTGTTATTTATTTTTCCGCATTATATTGTTTATCTTTATGATTGAAATATCATAGGTTGTGCATTAATCAATCAAAGTAGATACATCCATACTTGTACTTTGTAAACTTTCTAATTATGGGAGAAAGAGATATAACTCTAAATATTATTCCTTGATTGAGATTCGTTAAGTTGAACTCTCAGAATTGTACTTAAGTTTGTCCGTACAGGTTTCCTAAGAAAAAGTTAGTGGTGTTTTTTGGTACCCCACTTTTTCACTTAGGTCAATCTCATAAGGTATATCCGTGATATCGATAGAATACGATGGATCATATGTCGACTTAGGTCAGTCTTATAGCACAACTCATGATATCGAAAGAATTACAAGAATACATTGTATATTTTTGACTTATATCCCATGATATTGAAAGAATACGATGGATTATATGTTGACTTAGGTCAATCTTACAACATAACCCATGAAAGAATTCAAGGACTACATCATATATTGATGATTTAGGTCAATCTCATAGGTATATATCCCATGATATCAAAAGAATACGATGCATAGTATGTCAATCTAAGTCAATCTTATAGTATAATCCATGAAATCGATATAGTTGTAGGAATTCAATTAATATGTATGATTAGATTAACGTATGCAATAACTTTTTTGTTGATTGCATTAAATAATTTGACAACCCTCGATATATATTGAATATATATGAAAAATATGAATTCGAAAAACTAGATTGAATCGCTAAAAATAAAAATGAAATAAAAAATCATCAGACTTCGACACGATAATAATCCAAAATTTCCCTTGATAAGATTTTTTTTATCTAACCTGCTGATCCTTAAGTTTTTCATTCGGCCAATTAAAATCAAGAGAATCTAATCCAACGAATATAAATATAAGTATTACAAAGCATAAGGATTACCACCTCATCCAACGGATGGAAAATTGCCGCCATAATTTGGGCTGAAATAAAAATTGCCGCCAAAACCATTTGGTGTGCGCCAAAAAGTTGGGCTGAAATCCAAAATTTGAGCCCAAATTTCGGTCAGATTATATGTTCACTTGTTGCCCTTATTTCTCCAGCTCACTCTAACTCATTTGGTGTGAAAGAATCTCTCACCTCTTGCTTCTCTTTCATAGAAAATTGAAACCCTAAATACAGATCTTTTACTGGCCAACAAAATCGATAACCAAATCTCTCACCCCTTGATTCTCATCTCCTTGATTCTTTTTCCTTCTACCTTCGTCCCCAAAAACGTCACCTCAGAAACTCGAACATAGAAACGTCACCTCCACCTCGCCGTACCACTACCACCATCACCACCGCGGCAACCAGATCTAATTCCTCTTTCAAGTTAATTTCAGTGACCAAATTTCTCTAGAAATTCAGTACCTAATTTCTTCGTTGAACTAATTTGTTCACCAAACATCGAAAGCGAAGAAGAAATCGACGAATTTCACGCCCTTATTGAAATAGACGGAACACACTCACAATCTTCAAAACAATTGGTAAGAACTACCTTTACGCCCCAATGCAAATCGAATAAGTTTTTTGTGATTGAAATCTCGATTAATTCTTATTCTCTCGTAGATTCTGTTTGAAAGAGAAATTAGGTACTTGAATTTAACATAGGATTATGTTATGCGGCGGAAAGCGGGTGATAGTTTGCGTTCATATAACTCGAAGGTCTCACGAAAGGTAAAGCTTATAAAATTGTTGATCCACTACTTTTGGTTTAAACTTTTATATTTTTGGTTTAAGGTGTAGATGGGTTTCAATTGGAAAATCTTATCCAGATGACTTCTGCTTTGAATCTGGATAGACACTTTTGCGATCGATTTTAGTTTTTACGTGAGTCCCTTATACTTTTCTTATTTCGGTGGCTCAAAGCGAATCTGAGAAACCATTGAAAAAAAAGGGACACACTAGATGAGGTTGAAGTTTTTGCATTAGGTGATACAAGTTAATGTAGATGTTTTTTTCTTAATTGGTTTTGATTATCTTTCACATTTGCAAATGGTTGTTTTATTAGGCTGGCTTAACTTTTGCCAAGAGACTTTTTCTAGTTAAAAACCTGTAAGCAGCAATAAGGCGCCTCAAATGTAGTCATTTTAGCCCTTCATAAGCTTATGTAGTCATTTTTGCACGTACATGCTTATGTAGTCATTGTTGAGTATTAACATCGTCAAAGCCTCACTTTCGCCATCCTCATTACGGTAAAAGGGGTCTATTTCTATGTGTCCATAAAAACAAAGAGCATTTAAATATAATTTATCAAAGTCATCGCAAGTATTACACTGCATTTTGATGCATTATTTTGACATACGAAACCGTAAATGAGTCGACTTTATTCGGTTGGTTTCTTATTGTTGCACAGTGCGAATTTATGTTTGATTTTTTTGGTGACTTTGAAGCTAAGAGTCAACTTTGTTCGGCTCCAAGTTAGATTGATTTAATATATACAATGACTTCAAGTTTTAGTTGAATGGTGATGGTTTTAAATTTATGAAATAAGGTTCAATTACAAGGTTTAAATGTGCAATGAATTTCATTTTAGGTTCAGATAGGTCCTACTTAGCTAGTAAGATGTAACCTTATGATTCCGAAACGTAATTAAGAAGTGTTCCTTGAAAAAATGTATGCTATTATTTTAAGAATAGGTGAGTAGGGAGAAGGTGTTTTAGTTGGCTTGTGTTTCTTGACTTGTCGGCGTTGTTCATATCGGAAATATGAATTCTCATGATAACCCAACCTCTAAAGAATTCCCTAGCATTTATGGTGTATGAATTAATTCTATTGTACTTCAAGGATCGGAGGAATTTTCTCTAACATGTTTATTTTGATGTTGCGTTTACAATGTATTAGCCTACATAAAGATGAACTTAGGCTTAATTTGTGGTGATATTGCTATTCAAGTCATGTACTCGCTCTTTTTGTGTGAGAAATCAATCAATTTATAAAGTATAAAGTTGTGATTAATATCATGAATGGGTGCGGCTAAAAAGTAGTTGAAAATATCTTTATCTTTATGAAGATGATGATTTGTAGGGATGTTCTACTGAGAGATGGTCCTCACTGAAAATTAGCTTCTAGTTTGTTCTCTTGTGGGTGCTATATATGTTTCTATAAAATAAATATGTCATCATCATCCTGGAATACACATGTCAAGTTGGACTTTATTCAGAATTACGAAAGTGGACTAATTGTATATTGTTTTATAGTGTGAGTTTGTGTAGGTTGAACTGTAGTTATCTCTCATGCTACGATTTTTTATTTTTTACTTTTGTTACAACATGGGTTTCATTTCTAGCCTACCCCAACTTGTTTGGGACAAAAGGCTTGGTTGTTGGGTGTACATTCACATCGAAACGTTATCTTTTGAGGACCCATGAGATGGAAGGTCGATTCTTTAGGAGTCGATTCACGATTTTGGTGGTGGATTCAAACTTCTTGCCGAATATCTGCTTGAAGTTGCGAAGAGTGTGAGATCGGTTCGAGTTATCTCAGGAAAATTCCGGGAGTTAGATCGGAGCACTTGGATGGTATATACCCAAATTTTATTTGCATATATATTCTCGCAAACCAGCAATGGCTTGATACTTGTGGTTCACGGTATACAATAGAAGTTGCATGTGTCAATTTGGATTCTTGAATATTGCCTATTTATATCTTAAAGTTCTTCAAGTTTGTGTGTACTAGGTAATGTTAATTTTTATTGAAAGAGCCGCAACAAAAGTCTTGTTGTGAAACTTGGTTCGTCCATATGGTTGTCTTGGACCTTTTGATTGCGAAGGATTTGACGGCCAGTTTTTCATGCAAAGGTGGTTTTCCAATAAATTTATTGTTTTAGGAAGCTTGGAATTCCCCGATAGAGGTGATATGCTCGATTCCCACCCGGCTGGAAGAAACTTGAGTCTCTAACATTGCAAGGAAAATCCACTTGGAACTTTCATTAATGTTGAGAACTATGACTTGTACAATGTGCATCTTATAGTTGAAATGGTAGATTCGAATATGATATTTTCATATTATACGCAAAAACGGTTTTTGACCATTGGGTGTTCATTTTTTATCTTTTGTTTCAGTTCTTTAGTGAAGATGCAGGTATCGGTGCTTAACGATACGGGTCCCCTAATCGAATTCATCATTCACTCTTTTTCGACAATCGGATTACGGGTGACTGAAAATAAACATTTGTGATGAGCATTAGTACGGGTGTTTTTGCAGGAGAATAAACATTTGTGAAGATCTTGGGAATCCAACAGATTTTCTTTGACAAATATTAGCAAATCCGAGAGGAAGTTTATGCTAGATTCATCCACAGTTTATCAATACCTAGTAGTGACATCTTCTTTGCTTTTTATTATTATTGTTGTAATTTAATCTCCAGTGTTGGTTTGTTTTAAAGAGTTTTTTTTTTTTTATTGATGCGCGTTGTTTTAAAGAGTAGAATGGAGAGTTGTGCTCCCACTTGTACTGATCATTGAGAAAACTATCATTGAGAAAACTTCAAATTGCTCCCTTGATTTATTATTTTTGGGCATAGGCAATAACTCAGACAATAGAGGTTTGAATTCATCAAGTAAATTAAACCCGATGACGTTAATCAGGAGACTGTAGAAATTTTCACTTGCTTCTCTTGATTAAAAATAAAAGGGTTCCAAATAACTCACAAATGAAACCTTCTCCTTTAATTTGGTGCATGCCTAGACTGACTCACTCTTCAAACCCACCACCAAACTGAAAAGCTGATCCATCTCTAGCTTGTTCTTCCAAGCCATCAACCTCCTTTACCGCATCTTTCATGTGTACGTTGCCTTGAGAAACACGAGGTTGCTGTACTACTGGAGAAACTTCCTCCATCACAACTTTATCACAGAGGGGACCCTCAATTACCTCGGGAATTAACGGTCGGTCGAGCGAGGCTCGGGCCATAGGAGGTCTTCCACGATTTGAACAACCCAATCTTTACGCAACAAGGCGATGATACTCAAAAACAACATTAAATACAAATTTTCAAATAAAAAGGATACGGGGAGCCACCCATTAATATCTCTCTCTTTTCCACATTTATCAAACAATTTCGGAGAAGACTTGAACAACCCAAACCTAAAACACAAACAATTTGAAAGTTAAACATATACAAAATATCAACCCAACTACTCTTACCACCAACTTTCGGCATTCCTTGAGGATGGATGCCCCTACTGCAGTCATTTGAAATTCATAGGCTTTGTGAGTCTTCTCAAATGTTTGATTATAAGCTACATCTCCCCGGTGGTAATTGTTGAACTCATCAAAGTCTTCTACCAAACGCCATGTTGTTGCCTCAGCACAGTGATGCCTTGGTGCCCATATATAAGCGATGAACAACATATGTCATCAACATTAACTTTCCCCCTTTTTAGCTTCCACTTTCACATTCTTTTTCCTCACTCCAGCATTTCCCCTCTCTTCAACATTTCCCCTCTTTCAACATTTCTCCTCTCTTCAATTTTAGTATCGATAAAAAGGAAATTATACAAATCGCTCCTCGCTACTTTTCCGTCAGACCAAAAATACGTCTCCTTGAGTTTGCTCCGTCTGGAGGGTAGAGCACACGGTGCATCCGTCTTCGTGAAGCTAAGGCATGATATTGCAGCAAATTGCCGCTTTCCAAAGCATATTTCCTTACTAAAATCTCCATTACAAAATCTGAACCAGATATCCTCATCTTGTGGTACATAAATCCGCCTAGTCATTAAGAAATTAAATATTGGCCCAGACATCTTTTGATCAGGAGGAATGTCAAGTAAGTGGACCAATTGTAGTTGATCGGAACAACACTTTCTCAGCATCGGACAATTCTTCGTGCACGACTTTTAGTACATCGTAAATGGGGTAAGTACTCATTTTGCGGAACCCGTCTCGGTACCCGTACTCATCCGGGTAACAATATTGCCCGCATAACACAATAAAAGTTATAACAAAACATACCGGTTTTATTCGTGAAAAGATCCTTATTCATTACTCACATATTTACCTTTCCTCAACAACAACTGCAGGTATATGTGTTATCTTGGGCAATTTACCAGCACCCATGCTTGTAACCTACAAACATGATTCAATCGATAAACAAACATCTGATTAATAAGGCGTTGCGGAAGGGAAATAGATCACACTCTCAAGCCTACATTACCCTTCTTCGATTCCTGCAGGTTTGGGGACTAGACTACGAGACTCAAAAATCTTACAAGACGGGAATGGAAGTATGCAGGAATATGTATGCCAACCTCCATTTACATAGTAAAATGATTAATCATTGAACATAGCTATCCAATGAGCATTGGGGTTGTTGTTTTCATAACATTTCTCTTGTTAAAGAAATTTTTCACTTGCAAAAATAATAACGTCTTTTTGGAACCAAGCTTTGAATTCTTTAATTGCATCATCTTGAGACTAAAGAAAGGAACAACCAGGCTACCATGACTTATTGCACCAACACATCAACCAAGCATACTACCATGGAAGATTAAACCAATCCCCACTATTGATAGATTAAAATTCAATATTTCACAAAAAAGCAACATACGACTGGAACTAGAATTAATGCATGAAATTGATTTTCTAGACACAAGAGGCATATGCATCTGAGATTATCATTTAGCTACAATTTCACAGACACAAGGGATGAAATCTTGGAACATAAATGTTCCCATCAATAACAACATATTCATCCGCCACACAAATTGGTGCTCAAAAAGAAAAATAACTATTCATATTACAATTCGAATTAAATATAATCAGCCCTAAAATTCACAAATAATTTAAATTTCATGTAACCTTAATTTCAAAATCAAAAAAGTATTAAGAGATTCGAAAATCAAATTCAAAGAAGTGTAAGGAGATAAAATGCCTAATTCTTAAGCAATCTATTGCGTTTGTATAAGTAAGAAACTAAGAATCATTCTCATTATTTGAAGAAAAAAAAAACCTAATTCATATTCATCTGGTGGTGTTGATGATGCTTACTTCTTTGTAATTATAGTTTCCGTGGAAAAAGAAAAAGAAACAGAAAAAGAAGAAGAAAAAGAAGAAGGTAAGGGCAGTTTTAGGCTTGAGTAGGAAGTAGAAGGGTTGGGTGGTGGATCTAGTGGTGGTGGGATTGGGAAGAAGAGGTTGTTTCTGGTGAGAGTGAGTGAGGAAGAAAAAGTATGGAGATTGTCGGTACTCGGTAATAAAGAGTACTACTATTGTGTACACATTGTCAAACTAATGGCATAATTGTAAATATATAGTAAATTTTGTCTTGTTTATTAAGAAAAACACTGTTGAAAATATTTTTGGTAATTCCCAACATTTTTGGGAATAACTAATTAAAAGTAGACACCTGCGGAAATTTCCTCTTTTGTGTAGAAGACCTTCAGGTGCAGTAATTTCTCAAAGATCTTCAGGTATACCTTCTCGATCAAAGATTTGTTTTACTATTTTCTATGGTTTCAAAATCTTTTCATACTGTACTTTGATTCATGTTAAGTGTGTTTGCATGATGTACTACCTTTTGGGAAAGAAAGTTTCGTGATTGTATGATAAATCAATTTTATAAACCCTAGAATGTTTGATCTTGTTTTACTGATTTCTTGATATCCTGTGGTTGGATGAGGATAAAATTTTGATGTGTTATGCTTACATATGTCAGGAAAACTCGCTTAAAATTTCAGGAAAATCGGACTAGGAAAAGTAGCAGAAACTGATGTATTACAGAGACATAGTTTGTAGAACTTTGTATTACGTGGCAAAGTTTCCAGACCTCTAATTGAGTACTTAGACTTAATGTATTTCTCTGATTTTTGGATATGTAGAACCCATTTTCATGATGAGGAAACTGTAAAAATTTCAAACTAAATGGATCAGGTTAAGTACCCCAAATGGGGAATTTTTTCTCTAGTTGGGTCTGTCAGAATTCAGTTTTGCTGGAGTATATAAATTCAGTCGCATCTTGATATTTAACCGTACTTTTCTTTATAATTTATATGCAATGAGTTTTCTATAGTTATGAATATGTGGTGAAAATTTCACTATGATCCGATAAGCATATATACAATGTGAGTTTCATAAATACAGTGCATAATGTAGATATGTAAATGGGCTGTAAGCGTTTAGAATTCAAATGGTGGTGCTGCTGAACTTGTAGGTGGTTTAGATGTTCTTTGAATTGTGAAATGGGTTTGGTTTTGCACAAATTGTCTCACTAATTTTGTTCAATATCTCCTCGGATGTCTACACACACTAACCTTGCTTAGATGCTAGACACATGAGCTTCACATTCATTTAACTTCAGAAATTAATACTCAAGGGGAAATCCAGTTTAAATTTAAGTGTTTTTCTTTCACTATTCTTATTTTGTTCTCGTCTTACACATTTGTATTCAGGGAATATCCTATTACTACTCTTCGGACAGGTTTTCTTGTTACTTAAATATATCTCTTGATCCCCCATAAGTGTTATGTATAAGTTACACCCCAGAATACAGACTTGGTGTATAAATTTGGTGTCCTGCTACAATTAGAATCAATTTACTTGATATTTTCTAGTGAGAGATAGTTGCTACCATCGCGGTTAGTTCATACTATCTGAACAAGGAACGACGAACTAGGGTTGTGCTTGATTCATGTTTAGTGTGTTTTCATGATGTTGTTACAGTTGAATTATGATCTTTTTTATGTTCTTACAGTTGGCTTTTGATTTTGTGATGAAACCTCATGTTCTACTTTTTAGGTAGTTGTGTTCAAGTTATGGAGTTGTGTTTCTATAGCATGAATTGATATATATTGATGTTCTTCTTTGTTCTATCATGATTTAGTTGCAGAGATAGAAAAATTATTTGCAGATGTGTAAGAATTGATTGTTTGGAGTTTAGTTTTGTACTTAATATTCTTTTGATAAGGTGCTTTGAACCATTGCTGCATTGTTTAGATGTACATATCATTTTTTTCACGTTTGAGTTGCATAATTTGAGAACTCATAACCAGGTTGCATATTTTGTACTAGAACAATTTGGATCAGGTTATCTTATTGTTCACATTGTATCTTGAGGTTTTGAATCTGTAGTGCCTTTGGTTTCTAGTTTTTTTTTTTTTTTTGGGTAATCTGCAGCTTAGGTGCCACAAAATTTCATCATGTTGTGTACTGGGATTGGACAAGAGCAGCTTAGGTAATCTGCGGCTTAGGTGCGATGTTATTGGGTGGTTTGATGCCAATTTTTATAATGTATATTGCTTTCAAAGAGCATAGCTTTTGCGTGAGGCAATACGTCAATTGTCATTGTTTTTCAAAGTTCTTTGTTCTAAGGTTATTGATCGTGAAGAGCTTCGTCTAATGCATGAACGTGTTATGGAGTCTTTATGTGTGTTTGAGATGTACTTCCCACCGGCTTTTTTGTTACGATGACTCATCTTGTCGTACATTTGGCCGAAGAGGCACTAACATTGGGGCCAGTTCAATTTAGGTGGATGTACCCTTTTGAGAGGTATACTTCTTTAACTGTTGACCCTTTCAGTTTCTTTATTACTTTATGAACTTATGTATACCTTACATATATATATATATAATTGTGTTCCTAATTACATGTGTAGGATGATGAGAACCTACAAGGTTTATGGTCGGAACAAAACCTATATTGAAGGGTCTATAACTTTGCACAATATGAGGTCGATGAAGGAGCGCGCCATTGGATGGAGTTCATTCCCGAGGGTAATCAAAAAGTCTTATAAGTGTCATGGAAAGAAATCATTGCACGGTGAGGTTTATGAAGGTCCGTAACCGCCTAATTCACAAGGAAAACCATACCGGTTAACTTCATTCTGACATCAACAAGTTCGTCTCTGGGTATTGAGACATTCAGATGAAAATACTGAATGGGAAGAGTAAGGAGAATCCTTATCTAGTATGAAGTAACCCTATCATGTACCATTTGTTTTTATTGTTTCACAGGAAATACAAGGAACACAAAAGTAATACTTTTTAACCGAAGATCAAGGAGTAAGCGTCAGGATTACATTCCTTGGTTAAGAGATCAACTTCTAGGCACTCCCATGACAGATTTTCATAGGCTCGTACTTGGTCCTTCCTTAAATACAGTTTCCTATAGAGCCTATTCGGTGAATGGTTATCTTTTTATACAAAGCAGAGGCAAGAGCGGCTTATGACTACACAAAATAGTGGAGTGACCATGAATGCCTTCACCAATTTTTTTTGAGCAAGCGCCAAAGATACCAACTTGGTGGGTGATGATACTTCTTACTTTGCCATTCTGAAAAAAGATACTTGAGCTCGATTATGAATACTTCCGTGAGAAGTTGTTTTCCCGTGATCGGGTCCCGGTCGTGAAGACAAAACAATCGGATCATATGTTGATGCAGAGACAAACTCGAGGTTCGTTAACTTCGAAAAGTTTAAGAGAAGCTCAAAAGAAGTTGACGAACCCTTCATCCATGCTTCTCAAGCTGCCCAAGTCTTTTATTGCGCTGATGAGACTAGAAAGCATTGGCATCTTGTATTAGAATCTCCCAAAAGATCCGGCCTAAATGTGAATGCTTATGAAGATCCATATGTGTTTGATGCATCCACGAATCAACCCTCTTTCTTCAACGTCTTTAGTTGATTGACTTAGTATTGGATAGAGACTGTAATATATCTCGATGAATGCTTGCATTTTTCTTATTTTTATCTTCTTCTGTGTTTGAATGCTTGCAAAGACTTGTAATGGTCTGTCTATTTGTGTTTTTTTGTATTTTTATGCGATCCTTTGGGTTTGCAGTAAGCACATCAATCCACCTTCTTGTGTGTTGTTTTTTACATAATTCGTTAGATGTAAATGGGTGTAGTGCTTGTTGCATATTTTTGGTTCCTTCAACATGCACTTGTCTATAAGAGGTCAACAAAGTGGTGTTGAAATTGAAGTGGTTAGGAATATTTTTAGGTCATACTATCTTTGTTAGGATTTTTTTATTAAACCTTAACGCCAAAACTTATTTTTTATGCAGGATAACATTCCGTTCAGTTGGGGAGCTCAGTTAATCTTTTGTTTGTAGGTTGGATTTCAGTGATTGTAAGAAAATTATCTTTTAAGTATGCTAAAGTATAATTATAACTTAGAATGGTATGAATTCATTAGCTGTGCAAATTCACTTTTTGGTATTTTTCACTAACTGTCAGCTCGATTGATGTAAATTGAGTTATTGTTGTAAACATATTTCGAATTTGGATTGAATGGTGAATGTTTTGTTATCAAATGAGCATCTATTAAAGTTTAGTTTAGTGAATTTGAAATTTTATGCCAGTCAAAAATAATTTGTGAATCAGATTTTCTAAATTTCAAATTTCAGGCCAGTCAGATGAAAAACTAGTCAGACTGGGATTCAGACAAATCAGATTGTTTAAAAGTATTCAGCCTATATAAACCACTTCTCAAAACAGCCGATTAGCTTTTTATATTTTCCAATTTAAAACTTTAAAACCCTTTGTGAATGTCGGTGGTATCAATTGACTTGTTAGAGAAAGTCGTATTTTTAAAGATTTCAACTTCGAGAAATAAATCGTTTTGGAAAAAACCACTCCTAGATTCCAACTACTAAAAATAATGCGTTTTCATGATAATACCTCTTGTCTTGGCAGTGGTTTAACTTCCATTTTCCACTAGTGTTGGCATGCTTTGGCGCGTTTGGTGTGACTAGCATAGCTAGGGCCAAGGCAGAGTGTGTTTGGCATGGCGCGGCTAGCTTGGGCTAGGCGTGGCTCGCATGATTTGCCATTGGCACGGAGGGGAATTAGGGTTTTGTTCGTTGTAACCCTAATTTGAAAAAAATACCGCCTATTAATTACCGCTACATGCATTAAATGTTCTAATAAATGTGTCATCGGTGACATTAGGTTATTCGTGGTTTACGATTTTACCCTTTGTCTAAAACCACCATCAATGCCAGACGTACATGTAGGCTAAGTTAATTTTGAAAGAAGTATCAAATGAAAATAACATTAAGATTGACACTCCAGCAAATTATTATACTAAAATTTATCATGAAAATAAAGATGCAAGGAGAGAATGCAAATTCAGTTACACGCTGAAATGATCCGGCGTGCATAAACCCTGAAGAAAAAAATACACATATACTCGTAGCACAGATAGTTTCATTGGATAATCCTAATCCAAGTTAAATGTTGATGGCACCATATGGACTAGACGATAAGACTTATATAAAACTACAAAATAACAATAAATTAAGAGAATGGTCATGATGCATGTCTTACAAACTTCACATGCTGATGAACAACATCTTAGTATATGTGGTAATGTAATGCAAATTACCTTGCCTTAAAGACAACAATTTGATTCAAATTACTACGGGAATGTGCGTTTCTCTAATGAAACATTCTCGCTAGACAAATATTGAAAAGGTCTATGTCGACTTTCACCAATGTATTATGATTTAAGTAGCTTTTGAATCAACATATGCTTCAAATATCAGAATAGGCTTTGGAAATGTCCACCTGACTGAAGACTACCATTTGGCCTATGGGATTTCAAAGACTACAGCTTAGGCTCATAAAATTGTCACAACAAATATAATATTCATAAAATTCTTACAGTACACGACAAAAACAACAAATCAAAGAACATTACCTGGATGAGAAGATTCGTTGCTTTCCCAATGGTGATTCTTTCTGTTAAGAGGACAAACATAAGTGAGAATACAATCTTGCAAAACATATTGTCTAGAAAGAATACTATCGAAAAAACAAGGAGATGCAGGATGACTAAAATAAACAATGCACTGATTGTTAATTGGCTGGCTAATATTGCATATATTCGACCAAATTTTTTTTGAAGAAAACCTTAATTTTCATAATAAACAAAAACTGAAAAATTTAGTCTGTTTTCAAAATCAAAATCGAAACCCTAATTTTTTCTGGAAAAAAATTGATTCTCAAAATTAAACATAGAAACATTCATGACTTACTTAGGGTTTCGATTAGATTAGATTCATTAGAAGAACATCAAAATTAAACATCAAAATATGCAATCGATTTGGGGAAAAAAAGAAACCTAACTTTGAAACAATAGATTAGATTCATGACTTACTTCTCTAAGAGTCTCTAATCAAATACATGTAGTAGATCACTAGGTCACTCAATCACTCAGTTTCTCTCTTTCAATCTTCTCAAACTTCTCGAATATCTTTTGTGTTGAGTTTTTTGAATGAATAAGAGAGACTAGAGACGTAAAGAATAGAGATTCAGTAGAAGAGAGTATTAGCCGACTATTAGGATCTCCGACAGTCATAATACCTAGAGGTAGGAAATTACAAGTACACCCCTAGGCTATCGGATGTCGGATATTAACCTAACGGAAGAAGCCTATTGCGATTTCAATAAGAGATATTATCCGACTCCGATATCCGATATGTCGGATTAAATCCTATAGGATGTCGGATTTTCGGAAACGGATCTCGGATTTCGGTTATCCATTGCCAGCCCTACTAATAGTGATACTTCAGCTACGGAAGTTTGAAGAAGTGCACGGTCTCGGGTTCTTATTACTAGATTAAAGGATTATGTGTGTAATACTGTCAAATCAATAGACCCCATCTCCTACAATCCTCACTCGTCGACGTCCTCAGGTATGCCTTATCCCATTACTAATTATGTGTCTTGTGAAAAACATTCTGCTAATCATACTCGTTTTTTGGCGGCAATAACTACTCTTAAAGAACCTACAAGTTAAGCAGAAGTTGTTCGTCTTCCGATTTGGCGCGTAGCTGTGTCTAATGAAATTGGTTCTCTTGATAAGAATGCCACGTTATATATTACTGATCCGTCTGCTTGGAAGAAAGCTATTGGTTGTAAATGGGTTTACAAAATTAAATATAATTCTGATGGTAGTGTCAAGCGGTACAAGGCTCTCTTGGTTGTCCTTGGTAATAGACAAGTTGAAGGGTGGATTATCATGAAACATTTGCTCCGTAGCTAAAATGGTTTCATTAGAACATTTTTAGCGATCGCAGATTGATCTTGATTGGGAGTTACATCAAATGGATGTTCATAATGCTTATCTACATGGGGATCTTTATGAGGAAGTATATATGCAACTTCCTCCAGGATATTCGACTAAATACCACGGTAAAGTGTAACTCCATAAATCCTTGTATGGTCTTCGTCAAGATCCTCGTAATTGGTTTGCTAAGCTTGCAGGTGCTCTTAAGGCTTTTGGCTTTGTATAGTATTATGCTGATTACTCTATATTTACCCTACGACGAGGTGAGAACTCCATTAATGTACTTGTCTATGTGGATGATTTAATTATTGCTGGGAATAATTCCGCTGCTATTACTTCTTTTAAAGCATATTTAAGTCGTTGCTTTCATATTAAAGATTTGGGCAATCTCAAGTATTTTCTTGGTATTGAAATGTCTCGAGGAGCTGACGGTCTGTTTTTATCTCAACGAAAATACACCTTGGATATTTTTTCTAAGAATGAACTTCTTGGAGCCAAACCAGCTTCTTCACCCATTGATCAACATCATCGTCTAGCTCTAGATGATGGACCTCTCTATTCTGATTCTTCTCAGTATCGTCGGCTTATTGGACGTTTGATTTATTTGACCATTACACGTCCTGAATGGTGTAACTCGGTGCATGTGTTGGCTCAATTTATGCAGTCTCCTCGGGTATCTCATTGGGAAGTTTGCTCTTGAGTCCTTCGTTATCTAAAAGGCCATCAGGTCAAGGGATTGTTTTACGTAAGGATAGTGCTCTTCAACTCATCGCTTATTGTGACTTTGATTGGGCCTCCCTTCCCACTTAGTCGTCGTTAAGCATCTTGGTTATTTTATTTTTTTGGGAGGCTCACCTATATCTTGGAAGACAAAGAAGCAACACACAGTATCTCGTTCTTCTGCTGAAGCCGAATAACGTTCTATGGCTCATACTTTTAGTGAACTCACGTGGATAAAGGAATTATTGAAATCTCTAGGTGTGTTTCACTCTCAGCCTATGCATCTTTACTTGTGACAGTCAATCTGCACTTCATAGTGCTGCTAATCTTGTTTTTCATGAACGCACAAAACATATTGAGATTGATTGTCATTATGTACGAGATCAAATTCAGTCCGGCGCTATTATTACTTCTCATGTTCGCACAACCGCTCAGCTTGCAGACATCTTCACCAAAGTTCTGGGTCGTCCTCAGTTTGGGCTACTTCTTCGCAAGTTGGGCATTCGCGATCTCCATGCTCCAACTTGAAGGGGAGTATTAGGAAATATTGTATATTTATGTATATATTGTTTATATGGTTAGGAACTATAATAGTTAGGAAAGATATTATTTTGAGTTAATGCTTGCCAAATATGTTTTTGGTCATCTTCCTATTTAGCCTAAGGTATAACGATTTTGTAACCAAGCTTTTCAATAACAAAAATTCGATTAATATTCTTAACCTTGTCGTTTCAATTGTTGATATGGGTTAGAAAAGAAAACAAGCTTCCACCTATCATCAAAATAGAAAGAAAGGGGAGAAGATACTGAATAGCTGACGATGATGTCTAAAAATTGAGACATCGTCAAGCTGAACTTTCATGGTTGTTTTGTTTGGGTATTTATAATGCTAGGGTTCTAATAAAAAATAAATGTGTAGCCAAGTTACCTATCAAGCTCACGCGTACCTATCAAATCAAGCTAATGACAATCAAAATCAAAACACACTGACAAATCAAATATTTGTAATTCCATTCATACATCAAATACTCGATACAAAGAGAAGTAGTATCTCTAATTCCAACCTGGTTCCAGTACCAATTTTGCTGGTTAAAGGAAATACACTACCGATGGGGCAACACCTGATATTTTGTCTCGGGGCAGCACAATGTCAGGGTCGGCCCTGTGCTACGGCAAGGGCAGCTCCATAGAATCAAAGGGGAATAGGTGTCTGTTTCAATCCAAAACGAAAAAACAAACAGTACTGTTTATATATATATACTACTATGTGAAAAGAAAAGATTTTTTCTTGATGAGAAACATCGAAACAAAAGAGCAGCTTAGCTGTAATTTCCATGCACCTCAGGATCTTCAAAGCGGAACTGACAATTTGGAATCTCTTTCATCTTTTGGCGATATTGACACGATGCTGTTTGCATGAGGAATGACGTTTATCAAGCTGCAGCCCATAAAAAGACCATCAAAAAGTTTGTCCAATGTCGAGGTTTTGAGGTCATAACTATAGAGAGTATTGCATTTTCTGTCACGCAATAGAAATTCATTATTCCTTGTAACTGCTACGGGCTCTGAGACTCGCACATCTTTCCACTGCTGCTCTTCCCATTCTATCCCGTGCTCCTTTACCCAACGCCACGAATTCTGGTCGTTGTAGTTTTCTTTCAAAGCACAACCATAAGTGGTGTGGGAATTTTCCATCTTGTATGCCCAAATATACGTGCAGCAAGGTTGACTGTGGAGCGTTTTGTACACCAAATATAAACTATTATTCCCTCCCAGCAACTTTGGTCCATGACAGTATCTTAAGTTTTCAAATTGTGACAAACAAATAAACTCGAACTTCTCATCCTCCAAATCGAAGGCCGTGATGGTTAAATCTTTGTGCTGGTCGTTAACAAATAAACTCTATAGTGTATATTAACAATCTTGTACTCGTTCTTTGAATGACAATAACCAAACCCACTTATCGTACTCCATGACTCATAATCGCATATTGTTGATGTACCTGTATATGTATCAGGTCTAGGAACAAAAACAGCCTCACCCGTGACGGGATTGCAAATTAAGAAACTTTTTCTAGGATTGGAGCATTCTTCTTTGAAACAAACCAAACCATTGCATGACCCAAGCATGTTATCTGTGTATCTGTACCCCGAATTCGATATGCGATTGAGCATCTTTTCAAGTTTATCATAAGAGCAATTGTAGTTCATCTTGCCATGAGCAAGATCATACTGATCACCATAATAAAGTTTGTTTTTGTTGTTGTCTTCCTTACAATGAAGTAGCAAACCTACCTTATCAGTTTTTCTACGGAGGAGAATTCTCCATGTTCTGCATATCCGTTTCGCTTGTAGAGCTGCGTCAATTGGTAACCGAAGAAGTATGTTCCCTGCGATATCGGTGGGAAGGTTCTCCATATTGTTGGTGTTTGTATGGAGTAGTTCTCTCTCTGTGTCTACCTTACACTTTAGATGAGAAAGATAGCCGGACACAAACCGGTGGGTTCCTTTTATATGAGAAAATATTTGATGGGTGCGTTTTTTTGAAGGAGGCATAGGACCAATGATATATTGACACATGCACATGATATAAATGAATTTTGTTTCCAAAAATATATAAAAAATATATTTTTGCAAAGAAAATTTGTTTTCATAATTGGTGTTGGTATTTTTAGAAATAGAATTTATTAATATCTAGTGCATGTGTCAACATATCATTGGTCCCATGTCTCGTAAAACGCATCATCAAAAAATTTCTCCTTTTTATATTGATACGCTCCGCCTCCGTTCGTGGAAAATTGGGAAACCCACACTGATATGGAAACCCAAATAATGCCTTTTTCAGGCTTTTTCTCTTCTTTTTGGTGTTACGTTCTTTCTCTTGAAACTCTGTTGTACAAGTGAGAATCAATGTTAATACACTTGTTATAGATGCCTATCGGATTGGGATACTGTATTCCCGTAACCCTCAAATGAAGATTTCAAACGGATATGGAAACTCAAGAAGGCAAAGTCATCATCAGTCGGATTTAAGGAAATATCATTATGTCCTAGGAATAATATATTAGGATGAGTCAAAAGTCCATTTGAGTAGCATTTATTAAAATATCTGTTTGGTCCTGTTGGTAATATAAAATATAGTTTGGTCCTAAAAATTATTGTTTGGTCCTCTGTTTGATGTCATGGATGATGTAAATGTCACCTTGTAGTGGCAGAAATACCCTTTTGGATAAAGACCATATATATAGTCAAAAGGTAAGAGAGATGGAATCATTCTCAGATTTACTTTCTCTCTCTTCTTTTCTAGATCTTGTTTTTTTTTTTTTCTAGCTCATATTTTCATCAATCTTTCCCCTCTTTCTTGCTGAAATCCGTTCTTCAAAGTAAAGGAGTTATGTTTGGAATTCATCTAGATTCGGTGCCTCGAATTACTGCTGGAGCGGAATTCAAGGTTTTCATCCCAATGATATTCTTCTTCACTGTTTTGAAAAAATTGAGTACTGATTTTGGTGTTTTACTTGTTATAGAACTTCGGGTAAATCATAAGACATAAGAACATCAATTTCATCGGATGACTTATGTTGAGAACCCTGTACTGTGATTTATGAATTATGTATCATAGACCGAAATTGGTGAAAATATGTCTTTGTTATTCTCAAGGCTTCCAAGAAGCAGGTTATTAAATGAAGCAGATCAATTATTCTGTCAGTAGGGAGAACTTCAAGGTGATCTTGAGCAGCTAGAAGATTCTAAAAGGTGTTCTTTTTTGGAAAAAAATCTGCACCTGAATTGTGTCTACAAAGAATTATGGGTCAATGTTTAAACCAATTACCAGTAGTGAGCAAAATCCAGGCATACAAGATGGTTAAGTTTTGTGACGCGTAGGTTGCACTCGCGGAAGTCTTTTGAAGTCATAAAATATTTAAGGCTTGAGACTGTAGAAGTGCTTCATTTGATGCACTTTAATATTACGATAAAGCTAGAAGTTTTCCATTTCTTTTTTTTAGCTTTTGTATGGAGTCTGTTTTTTTAGCTTTTTTGTTTTTTAGCTTTTTATATGGACTTCATTCCCGGGAATGAAGTCTGTTTTTTTTTTTTTTATGGACTTCATTCCGGGAATGAAGTACATTTTCTTTTTTGTATGGACTTCATTCCTGGGAATGAAGTGCATTTTAGTTTTTGTATGGACTTCATTCCCTGGAATGAAGTTTTTTTTAGCTTTTTGTATGGATTTCATTCCTGGGAATGAAGTCATTTTAAGAGATGAACTGCTACAAAAATAAAAATTTAACACGGAAGGGTATTTTTGTCTATTTAAATATTTTTAAATAATTATGGACCAAACAGTAAAGGCGTTTGACCAAAATCAGACATGGGCCCACCTAAAAAAGGACCAAAACGATATTTTTCCCGATTTAAGATCCCTAGATCCGAGGAATTCATTCTTTTTTTTTTTTGATCGGTCAAGAGGAGGATTCATTGAAAATAAGGTAATTAAGGGGTACCTTAACCCGAAAAATACAACCGAAACAAAAAACGAAAACCGACATGGGAGTCGATCACCAAAAAGAAAGAAAAAATTTACAAGAGCAAGAGTAGACACATACTCTTGCAACTCCATGCCCTCTCAAATAGGACGACAGAAATTTGAATCCCATAAACAAGCTATCATATTAGCCGTTAAACCTACCATCTTTGTGTTTGATTCGGCCCAAAAATAAGCTTAAATCTTGATATCTCTAATTATGCTTGCTGAATTTCTCTTTTTGTTGTTGAATTCATTCTTAAATTTTGAAATTTTACTGCACATAAATTACTAAGCATTCTCCCTCCCGTTGTCAAACATTGTCATCCATGTGATGTAGTTAAGGTGTATTATCCGATCGATGTCGTGTGGTTTCGCTCTTGATTCCATTAACAATGAGTATAAGTTTGTATTTAATCGATACCATATCACTCCCATCTTGTAGATACTAGATACGGCACGTCATAATATGTGCGCGAAGTAATAGTTCGGTAAATGAGCGACGGGTATCGCGTATAGTGTAAGTACACTTATTTATCTCCATCGCCACGTGTACTAGCGGAATCCACGTGGAGGCCGCGTCAAAAGGAGTAAGGACACGTGGCGGTATCCATAGTATCTAGGCGACCGGTCATCTGTCAAGATCAACGGTCGAAGATGAGGGAGCATCCAAGGCAAGCGATTCGCGTAACACTAAGGAGTTACTCTACCCCATCACAAGGTAAGATGAAATCAATGGCTAAGAGATAGTCCGGCGACACGGACAAGACAAGAGAGAATCGACACGGCTGGCGCGGATTGGACCTCCCAACTACTCGCATTTAATACCATTCGGAGGGGCACGTGTCAGGCAATCAACGAAGGAAGCGAAGGTGGGTCAGCGTAATGAACTTGGGTATTGTACAAGCCGCGGAGTTAAAGGGAAGTCCGCGGACCATACGCAGAGCACAAGAAGATAAGATCTCAATAGCTTTTTGTCAGGGGACCCACTCAGTTTAAGCTATATATATGTATCTCCCTTCCATAGAGAGGGGGAGGGAAAAAATAAGAGAGAGAATAGAGAAGTAAGTATAAAGATCAACCTATGATCTTGAGGAAAACAGAGATCTGTTAATTAACTTTGTAACCATTTACCCAGTAATGAATATCACCCAGATCCGTGGACGTAGGCCTCAGTGCTGAACCACGTAAACCTCGTTTCATTTATATTTAACATTCGGATAGTTTTATATGTTTATTTCACTAAGATGTTGATGAGATCATGATAAACCTGCGGGGGTTTGGAATCAATGAATCAACATCTATTCATACTTATAAGTCTTTGCCCTCGTACTTTAGTCCATGAACTCAATCCATATATAGATTATTTGTGAATAGGTCAAATCCATGACTTCGGTGTTCACAATTTGGCGCTAGAAACAACTTTTTTCTTTTCCTGTGAAAATATAGACAGATCTAGGCTTCAACTTAATTTCCACGCTTATCTGTACTTTTCACCAGCAGATCTGTGTGTTCGGCCGTTTTTGTCCTTCGTATCATTTGCTTATTCAATAATTTGATACTCTTTGCCACCATAAATCGAGTTCATAAAATCGATTGGGAACTAACAACTAACCTGTGCAATTTTTTGTGTGTCTTGGTTTATCTCCATAGAGAAAAAGAAAGAAAGCAAATAGTACAATGGACGCAAACAAAGATACAGGGAAGACAAACTTACCCTCAAAAGAAACGCATAGGACTACGCCAGTGGTAACCAGGAGCATACACAAAGGCACAACACGCAAAGTTGGAGGCAAAACGCATAATGGAGCGGAAAGCACATTCCTTTCTGATGCGGGCATCATCGCAATGGAAGCAAAAAAAGCAGCGGCAACAAGAACGGCCGCACCTAACGAAGGAACTTCTCAGGTGGTCGCCTCCAAAAGGACATCTGCAACCAGACCCAATGAGCCTCGCGAGACAAGTAAGCGAGAATCGGTAATCCGGCCACCTTCCTTACGGGATGCCGACGACCAATGAACAAAACGAAATTAACATCACGGCCCCAGAGACAAACTCGATTCTTGGCGGGAACACCAAATCAAGAATCAAACCGATCCATGCAGATATTGGCACAATTAGAAGAGTTAAAAAGAAATCGGCAAACATACGCGGACCGGTGACCACTGCTTGCCCAAGAGAATCACGATTACGAGAGAAGATACTCCAAAGCGCGGAGCTTGACAACCAGCAGGACGAAGCTAACTCTGCGGTGCAGAATAGAGACCGGAAGATGATCCTCGAAGGCATTCCCGCGGTAGTCCATCAAAGAGGTGCACCAACTAATAGAAGGTCTAACGCTTTGGACTACCATCCGAAACTTCGGACTATTATGATGAAGAGAAGGCCACGATGTCCCAAACCACAAGGAAGACGCGGTCTTCCGGTTAGGAAAAACTTGTTTAGCAATGGAGAGTCTTCGCGCCGAAATGCTAGCGAGAGATCAATCAGATCAAAACCAGGCAAGGAGGGGGAAGACTAGAACAGGTTATGAAGGAGGCCAACACTACCCCACTGGCACGACATTTGGCCACGGACACTATTCCGCAGAAGTGTCCAGTTCCCTCATTTGATTGCTACGACGGGTCCGCAGATCCCGCCGCCCACCTACGCTATTACAACAGGGTAATGGACAGGTGGGACCATGACGAAGCCATACTATGCGGATACTTCCCTTCAAGCCTGAAAGGATCTGCATTATCTTGGTTTGATAACCTCAAGCCAGGATGCATTGATTCGTATGATCAGCTCACAGAAAAGTTCTTGGCCACCTACATGTACAACAAGGTGGTGAACACAGGGATGGACAAACTCTTCTCGCTTGCAATCAAATATAAGGAATCCATTCGAGAATACACGGATAGATGGCACAAGATATGCCAAGCCATAGGCCATGTCGACCCAGTGGTGAGCATTAGTTCGCATGTTACAAATGGGGACTTGACGGGATGAGCCCTCTGTTTGTCGAAATCCACGGCACCTCCCCAACTACGAGAGGGAGAATTGAGAATAATCATTGAAAAACATGCGAGGTTGGAAGAAATTCAAGCGAGAGAACCCAAGGGCACAAGCTCATCGACCCCCAGAACCAACTCCGTGGAACAAGCAGAAGACAGATCGGACGAACACCAAAAGGATCCAAAAGATGACCACAAAAGAAGTGGTAGAAAATTTGACCGAGTCTACACGAAGCTTAATACCAGATTATTCACGCATCTTAAAAGAAATCAAGGACCCAAAAAGAAAACTTAGGCGGCCCTGGTCTAAGGGAAAGCAACCACCGACCTCACGGAGTCCAAAGAATATTGTGATTTCCACTTTGCTTCTACGGGCACCTCACAGAAAGGTGCAAAAATCTTAGGATAGTCATACAAAAGCTGATAGATGCAGGAGATCTCAAAAAATATATAGAGAAGACTGGAACGGACGACAGAGCCAAACGCGAAGAAACGGGTCCAATTGCCCGAGAGGGTAACCGCATCTTCGAATACTATATCTTGCTCGAAAATAAAGAACCATCCCTAAGCGCACAAATAGGGAAAAGATTGAGGAAGCAATTTGAAGACTATTGTGAACTTTACAATTTGGATGGGAAAGAGGTGGAAGAACATGAAGAATGGATGGATGCACCTCTAACATTGTTTGAGGACATAGAGGATGACATGGAAGATCACAATGATCCTTTGATCCTCACATTACCAATCGCAGGATGCAACATAAAGAAAATCCTAATCGACGGAGGAAGTTCCGTAAATGTTCTGTTTTACGATACCTTCAAACGTATGGAGCTTCATGACGAGCAACTATTGACCTCACATTACACCATCTACGGATTCAATGGTACGGCTACGAAGCCTCTCGGGGATATTATTTTGCAGGTGAATGCAGGTCCCCTGAAAGTCGACACTCGATTCGGTGTGGTGGACGCACCTTCACCCTACAACGCCATTATTGGACGAAGATGGGTCCACAAAATTAAAGAGTCGCAGCCACCTACCATCAATACCTTAGATTTCCTACTCCCCACAGGAGTAATGGAAATCAAGGGGGATCAAGTTTCAGTAAAGGAATGCCAAGCAATGCAAGTACAACTCCACCATCAAGAAGATGAGAAAAGAAGAACCGTAGGGCTCGGAACAAGGAAACATCCAAGGACAAAGCCGTCGATGAATACTTGGAAGAAATTTTGGGAAAAGCTTGTCCAAAGGGAAATCCTTAGGAAACACGGAAGCATCGACATCAAGCTGCAAACCAGGACCCTCTCGCAAACAAAGAATCCGAGCCCATCAAATAGCAATTAAAGAAAGTTCCTCACTTGGGAGAACCAAAACCCACATTCACATCCTTGGAGGCGGTGAAAGAAGTTAACATAGGAACGAAGGAGAATCCCAAACAGATCAAGATAGGGACTCTAATGAACGAAGAACGAGAAGCCTCGTTGGTGACGCTACTAAAGGAATATGCGGACATCTTCGCATGGAAACTATCTGATATGTCCGGAATAGACCCAAAAACAGTACAACATGAGCTGCGTATTAAGCCAGGCACACCCCCGGTAAGACAAAAAATACGAAAGGTGGCTACGGAGTATCACAAAGCGTAGAAAGCAGGCTGAAATTTGTTAGAAGAGGGTTTCATAAAAGAAATCAAATATCCCACTTGGATCTCTAACATGGTGATAGTACCAAAGAAGAATGGTGGGGTTAGAATGCATCGACTTTACAAACTTGAATAAAGCGTGCCCCCAGGACGATTATCCATTACCCGACATTGATCAACTGGTCGACTTGTGATGAGAAGGATACGAAGAGTTATCTTTCATGGACGGATACTCCGGATACAATCAACTATTTTTAGCAGAAGAAGACCAGCAACATACGGCATTTTACACACCCCACGGTCTATATTGCTACGTAAGGATGCCTTTCGGGCTCCGGAACGCGGGAGCGACATACCAAAGGATGGTCGATGCCATTTTCAAGCCATGGATCGGTAGGACCTTGGAGGTCTACGTTGATGATATGCTCGTAAAAAGCAGATTAAGGAAGAATCATCACCAGGATTTGAGGGACATCTTCGGAGCTATGAGAAAACACCGTATGAAGGTAAACCCGAAGAAGTGCACCTTCGGAGTAACATCCGGAAAATTTCTCGGATACCTAGTAACAAAAGGGGCATTGAAGTAGATCCCTTAAAAATCCGTGCTATCGTCGACATGCCATCCCCAAAGAACTGAAAGAAGTACAAAAGCTCAATGGATCCCTCAGCTTTAGGAAGATTCATATCCAGATCCTCGGATCGATGCAAACTCTTTTTCAACATAATAAAGAAGGGGACGAAATTTGAGTGGACTCCGGAATGCGAAGAAGCTTTTCTTGGCGTCAAACAGTACCTGGCAGAGATCCCTATCCTTCAGAAACCAGACCCTGACGAAGTCCTGGCATTGTACATTGCAGCAATGGATGATGCAGTAAGCGCAGTACTGGTCAGAACCCATACCAAAGAGGAACAACCAATCTACTATGTCAGCAAGACCCTGAATTCCGCGGAAAGAAACTACACAAGAATCGAACAATTAATTCTAGCCATCGTATGGTCTACCTTAAAACTGAGGACGTACTTCTTAACGCATGACATACGTATCCCATGTCGAGCACCTTTAGAAGCCATCCTCAAAGGGGCGGGAAAGGTAGGACGCATAGCAAAATGGAGCACGTACCTCGACCAATTCAACATCCATTATGAGCTTCAACATTCTCAGAAATCGCAAGTATTAGCAGACTTCTTAGCAGACCTACCCTTGGACAATGAAGAAGAAGTACGCATACAAGGATGGAGGGCCATGGGGCCCCTGAAATAGAAAAGCAAAATGATCCAAACAACATTCTTGAACCAGTAAATCCACAACAATGGGAGGTCTTTGTTGATGGCTCCAAAATAGAGAGGGCGCGGGAATAGGCATCGTCATCACCACACCTACGGGGGATAGGATCGTGCACGCATTCAGATTAGAATTTGAGGGCCATACAAATAACATCGTCGAGTATGAAGGGGTGGTCCATGCCCTCCGCTTGATCATTGAAATGGGGATACAAGAAGTAAGGTTAACAAGTGACTCACAACTAATCATACGGCAGATAGGCTACGAATACAACGTGTATGATGAGACACTAATAGCATACATGGCTCTGGTGCAAACGTTGACTTCCCAAATACCAAAAATCAAGTTCCGACACCTACGAAGAAAAGAACTCAGGCATGCGGATGCTTTGGCATACATATCAGCCATGCTCAAGAACGAGGATGTCAAAGCAATCAAGATAACAAGAGTGTATGAACCGTCCATCAAGCCCCAAGAAATATGTGCGGCTGGCCAACGCATTGCTAGAGGGGAGGATATATCTGACGATGATGTCGGAGA
The DNA here is from genome assembly GCA_023531295.1 of Papaver armeniacum. Lineage (NCBI taxonomy): Eukaryota > Viridiplantae > Streptophyta > Magnoliopsida > Ranunculales > Papaveraceae > Papaver > Papaver armeniacum. The sequence goes on from JAJJWW010011158.1 coordinate 33,035, forward strand.
GCACATAGTCGACGATTTCCAGGACGATGACATCATGCGGCAAGTAGATGAGGACGACGATTACAGTCAGGAAGAAGATTGGAGAATCGAGATCCATTCTTTCCTCAAGGAAGGAAACTTCCCGGGACACCAAACAAGCCGGGAAAGTACAATCCAGGCAGGGATGTACGAGCTTAGAGACGACTCCTTATATAGAAAATCATTCCTCGGACCACTTCCGCCGTTGCTGTCCGATCCGAGGGACATATCATCCTAAAAGATATCCATAGAGGGGATGCGGGGAATCACAGCGGAATGAGATCCCTTGCGGATAAGGCAAAGACGCAGGGCTACTACTGGCCAACCATGAGTCGAGACGCGGCCAGAATGGCGCGAAGATGCGAAGAATGTCAAAGGTTTGGCAAACGAATCCACGCCCCAGCCACAAAGTTGAACTCTGTGGACAGTCCATGGCCTTTTGCAAAATGGGGTATCGATATAGTGGGGCCATTCATCTCGGGGACCGGCCAAAGAAGATTCCTAATAGTGGCCTTGATTACTTGACAAATGGGTAAAAGCCAAAGCGCTGGCAAGAATTCGTGACTCAGACGTCTTTACTTTTATTTTTCAAAATATCATTTGCAGATTCGGCATCCCTGCAGAGATAGTTTCCGACAACGGTAAACAGCTGCAAGGAAAGAATATCGATTTGCTATTCGATACCTTCAAAATTCGGAAAAATAAATCCACCCCAATATACCCACAAAGCAACGGACAAGCAGAAGCTACAAACAAAACCTTGGCACTTATCCTTAAGAAACAACTAGACGAGTACAAGGGGCGGTGGTGTGAACAGTTACATAACGTTCTATGGGCGTACAGGACAACTCGAAGATCAGCTACCGGAGAGTCTCCGTTTTTGCTTACGTATGGGGCAGAAGCAGTAATCCCTACGGAAATTCTACTACCAACAACAAAGACAGAAGCATGGGAGAAGAACCTCACCACAGACATGATGTTGGAAAAGCTGGACGATCTCGAAGAAAGGAGAGAAGCAGTACTACAGAGAATGGAAAACTACCAGCGCAGACTAGCCAGAGAGTATAACAAAAAAGTGAAACCTAGAAATTTTGTGGAAGGGCAGTATGTGTTGAGAACCATTCCCCAGTACCAGCGAGAAAAGAAGTGGGGAAAATTAGCACCAACTTGGGGAGGACCCTACGTAATACACGACATTGCAGGCAATGGGTCTTACTATCTGCGTAACCTAAAAGGGGAAATCCTCATGCATCCATGGAATGCCAAATATCTCAAGCCATACTACCCGTAATCCTAAACCTACATGTTTATATCTCTGACCAAGGAGTAACGCTCTTTAGCTTTTTCAGTTCCGTCCCAAGCTTTTACCGTCAAGTATCATATTCCACCCATCTTCAAGTGTCATATCCCACTCCCATCTGTATGCGGATTCGTTTCAAAAAAAAAAAAAAAAAAAAAAAAAAAAAAAAACATCACATCTTAATAAAATATCGACACCATCATTACCCCGTGGACGTAGGCCTTAGGGCTGAACCACGTAAATTACTGTGCAGTTACCATTATTACTTACTCGCATTATATTTTAATAATTGGAATGTCCCGCACAAAGCGTGGATCATACCCAATGCAATATACTATGGAATGTCCCGCACAAAGCGTGGATCATACCCAATGCAATATACTATGGAATGTCCCGCACAAAGCGCGGATCATACCCAATGCAATATACTATGGAATGTCCCGCACAAAGCGTGGATCATACCCAATGCAATATACTATGGAATGTCCCGCACAAAGCGCGGATCATACCCAATATAATATACTATGGAATTTCCCGCACAAAGCGTGGATCATACCCAATGCAATATACTATGGAATGTCCCGCACAAAGCGCGGATCATACCCAATGCAATATACTATGGAATGTCCCACAAAGCGCGGATCATATCCACCGCAATATCTGGGAGCACTTTGCATACACATGCAATCTCTTGGAACTCCCCATAAGTGTCTATAAGTGTATGACCCAGGGGCGACTTCCCACGAGATACCGGACAATGGACCCCCACCGTTCGAAATCCTGGCCAAGGAATTTCTTTGGACGGGGAAACAAAGTCGAAGGCGATTCCGAGGATATCAACCTACGGAATTGCACACAAGACGATTCCGAGGATATCAACCTACGGAATTGCACACAAGACGATTCCGAGGACATCAACCTACGGAATTGCACACAAGACGATTCCGAGGACATTAACCTACGGAATTGCACACAAGACGATTCCGAGGACATCAACCTACGGAATTGCATACAAGACGATTCCGAGGATATCAACCTACGGAATCGCACACAAGACGATTCCGAGGATATCAACCTACGGAATTGCACGAACAATACACTTTCTCAAAAGATCAACAACTCGTTATATTAATATAAATCCAATAAACACGAGTTCAGCAAAATGCAAATTCAGATTTAAGGTTTGATCTAATATACAGCGGTTGATTATAAGCTTAGCAAGAAAAGCAAAAATAAGAAGCCAAGAAGAATAAGCAACTGAGATCAATCCTTAACACACTCATTATGATCTACTGAGAAGGAGAATTCTCCGCGGGCTTTTCCTTCAACGACAAAGGAACACTACCACCAGAGGAAGGGCCAGAAGAACCGGAAGGGAGCGTAGGCACGGGACGACGAGTATAGCTCTTGGTTAATCCATGGTTTTTCTTGAGATCCGACTCAATCTCACTAAGAGTCCTGTTAATCTCTTCTGCCAATTGCTTACGAGCCACGAAACCTATAGCTACATTTTTCATCTCAGCCTGTGTCAGGGAAGTTGAAAGTCGCTCCACCTTTTGATTGGCTTGCTTCAGCATCTCCTCCTGAGACGAGACCAAACCGCGATGATAGCTGACTTGGCCCTCCAATTGAACTACCTTAGCCTGAGCTTCGGTAAATTTTCCATCCGCAGATTGAAGTTGTTCTTGGAGCTCTGCGGGTATTAAAAGAATACAATGAGTGATAACAAATACAACGCAAAGCACACTCGATTACAAAGACGTATACCTTCACAATGGATAATCGCGGAGTCCAGGAGCCTCTGCGGCATAATCATATTCATTAGATAACCTATCATAATCTACTCGCAGAAGATTATGAGCATACTGACTCGCACTCAGGTCATCTCGAAGCATCGAGTCCGAATGGCGATATCGGTTGACCTCATCATTCTTTGATTCCAACCCTTTGTTAAGACGATATATAGTCACCTCTAAATTTCTCTCAGACTCCACCTGACGGGCCACATCAGCTCGAGACGCGGATAGGGCTCTACTAAGAGCACCGGATTCCGCCCTAGCATCATCTCTTTCTCTAGCAAGGCGTTGAATATAAGCCCGCACATCCGAGGGATGAGAAGAACGCGCTTGCCGCAGTTCTTCTTCCATGACATTAAGTTTCTCTTCCAGAGTAGAAATTTGGCCGCGGGCATTTTCAAGATTACCCCGCGTCCATAAGAGAGCCTCGTTGAATAAATGACGGTCATGGTTGTTTTGATTTTGCAAATCTACCAAGCAAAATTTTTTCTTACGCCATTCTTCGACCATGGCATTGTGAATATCCGCGCGAGCATTCCACTTCGCTGATTCCCCCTTGAGTTTTTCAACTAACTCAGCAATACGGCCTTTTTGACGAGTTCTCTCATTCCGAAGCCACAATAGCTCAGGGACTCCACCCACTAAAGACGATACAGCGGGAGGAGGGAAGAAGAAGACAACTCAGAACATATAAGAAACACGCAACTATCAAAGAAGGAGACACAGGACACTGCAATGGATGAAGAATTTTCTCAAGCAACCGCCAACTTGGCCTTAACCAGAAGCCAGCTCGAGCATTCGCCTCTTCGCGTCTTGCTTGCTCCTTACGCTTGAGCAGACCCTTGACTCGGCTATCTCCTCATCTTTAGCGTAAAACCGCAGCTTCGGCACTCGAAGCGTCTCTTCACAATGCCGGAGCTTCCCTTCTAACTTGAGAGACTTGGCCTTGAAGAGTCGGTAAAGATTGTGGTTACAATACTCACTCCTCATCATCTATCAGTCAAAAGGGGAAATTAGTTCACAACGCATTTGAGCAAAGTCAGGGGTGGAAAGAGCAGGACAAACCTCCAATAAACGCTGCTGGGGATAATTGTACTGGTACCCATCAGCAACGGCCATCATGTCAGCAACCGAAGGGGGAGGATCCACCACAAGATCAATCCCACTAGCCAGAAGATTCTTGCCCCACTCCACGATCCACCACCGCCTCGAGTCGGCTCCATATGCCTACGCGTAAAGAGTCGAACTCTTTTCCCCTTCGATCACGAGGCAGGGTGAGGCACGACAAGCAAGTTTTTCTTTCGCAGCCATGCCAAAACAGCATCATCACCATCCGCGACCAATGACCGCGAGAAATCATCTGGGGAAGCGTCTGAGGGCTTCTCACCAGACGGAATACCAGTATTACTCAGCAACAAAACCCCACCAGCAGTGGAGGAGGTACCAACACAATCCTCGGGAGGCACCACCGAAACCACAACATCGGCTCCGCGTGGGGGGTCCCCTCCGCAGCTATCCTTAAGAACACTCCAATCATCACCATCGGGAAGCAGATTGAAGTCCGAGACAAACCCCATAACTGTGGCCATATCAAATGACTGTTCCCCGGACAAAACCTTACCAAAGGAAAACTCGGAATACATATCCCCATCCTTCTCACCACTATCAAGAGCAATTCCCTTACCCTTATCCACACCCGACTTAGTAGCCTCCTCAGAAAGACCACCAGCGGCCTGATCGCCACCGCCACCACCAGCGGACAGATCACCACCGCTACCTCCAGTGGCTGGATCCCCACCACCACCACCAGTGGCCTGATCGTCATCACCACCACCAGCGGCCTGATCGCCACCACCACCACCAGCGGCCTGATCGCCATTACCTCCACCAACGCCCCTACCGGCAACACTATCTACTTCTTGAACGGGCGGAGAAGTCTCAATCTGCTCTTCCCCTTCAGAAGCCTCCTCATCACCATCCCTTGGACTGTTCACATCCTCAAAGTGTGTAGAACCCTCGGTGGGAGAATTCGACGACTGCTTGGGATTGATCTTCTTACTTCTATGTACCTACAACACAATGATAAAAGAACCATGGGCATCTCCTTTCCTTGGCATAATAAACATTATTTAAGAAAACGAAGGGGCATATATACGTAGGAAACAAACAACACACCTTAGTAACATTAATATTCTGCGGGAGAAGGTTAGCATCAGAGATATCCTCGTCTTCCGCGTCATCAACATCACGATTATAAGTAAAGTCCATACCTGCAAAGCTCATGCGCCGGGGCAATAATGAGCATAACGAGCGGGAGAAGCTTCGCGATGAGGACCATTATCGGCAGGCTGCCAACCATGGGGTCTAGGGACCCAACCATAGGCCCACGGGCCAACGACTTCAGAACAGTGTGGCGGACCACTCATAATCGTGATCACGCTTAATTCTCTCATCGGCGGGAATAGGAAGACCTTGGCACCGGGAACCCTAGCCATCTTGGAATCACTCACTTCACTCAAAAGGCGAATTTCCCCTTACCGAAGCAATATTCCGAGACTCACGAGACCACGGCTTACGAGTCTTCTGTTAACATAATCTCCGAAGGATTTGTTGAAATTTTCAGGAGTATACCACCGTTTCTCCTCTTCTAGTTTAGGGGCATAGCAAGTCATCATCGTCGCCCTTGCTACGAAGATAGCATTCTCGGAGATGGCGAAGATAGTTCCGGTCAATTGTTGCACCCACGATTATGACTTTTCTTGGCGGTGTGCGGCTAGACAAGACCCGGTAGTAGAAATCATCACCGGCTCTATACAATGGCAACATCAAACCGACCTCGAAAGCACCCACGGTCGTTAGCAAATGAAAGGCATCATACCGATAATTGGTAACCATCTCATAAGTTATATCTTTATCGGGGCATAAAAACGCACTTGGAAGTCCGGAGACCGTGCTTCGATTTGAAAGCGTCAAGATCAATATGCACGAAAGTAAATTTCTTATTACCCAAAGGTAAAGGTCGAAAAGTGACAATGAGAATCATCCTCAAAAGCATCTCTAGTAGTATCTTCCGCGGAATCCATTGCCTTCTTCTTAGGAGGAACTACATCTCCAGAAGATTCTATTTCATGACTTTTCTCTTTGAAGATGAGTCTTAGTCGACTTACCTACATTAGGCACGGGTGGATTAGTCCGCGGTGGAGGTTTGGTGCGGAGAGAGCCGTACATCTAGAGGATCGGCCTTGGAGTCTCTTTGTCTCTTCGGAGACCCATTTCTAGGGCGATTCACGGCGTACCTAGACCCCGTGGCGCATCGCCCCTTTTAAATGAAGGCCTCGACCGAGAGGACGAAGACGTTCGTCCTTCCCGAGGGTTACCATGAGTAAGTGAAGGCGAAGCCTCATCTCTAATATTGGAATCACTCCGAGGAGATCTGTGAGGACTCGACGGAGGAGTTTGGTAAGAAACCCGCGGATGATTCGACATACCTACGGACACAAACACAAATAAAAGAACAAATCAGAGGCAAGGAAGATTGAAAAGCAAGAAAATCTCAAGAACAGCAGCAGGCGCCAAAAAACCCTAGATTTCATCTACAATTACTTAAAAACTATTATTCAGGCTCAAGAGAAGGAAAATAAAATCAAAGCAGGGCCGATAAAACACATGGCTCAGCAAAACCCCAGGATATACACAAGATTAAAATCATCATCAACGCGTCACCGCAAAAATCAAAAACTCAACGAGGTTAGGCAAGGCAAGAAAACGGAGTAAGAAATCATACCTGAACCTCAAAAAAGTAAAGCAGCAGCAGTAACGAAGGTGGCAGCAAAGGCGAGTAATGGCGACAACAGAATACGACAACAGGGGGCGAAAGCGGCGAGTGATAGCGGAACGGCGGCGGTAGTAATGGCGTCAGAAGGAGTTAAGAGGAAGAAGACAGTAGAACAGAGATAAACAGAGAATGTGAATTTAATTCACATTCTCTCACTCCCCTTTTTTATAAGATCAAGAAAAACCGCCCACTACCCAAAGGACAGTTATGGCGGGATAGGGGAAACGTGCACCATAAATGCAGATAGCACCTTTTTAGGAGGAGTTATGAGGGAGATAAAAACGTACCACACGATTCTTCTTCCCACTAAGGCTAGTACCTAGTTACAAGAAGAGGGGCAAATTGTAAGTACACTTATTTATCTCCATCGCCACGTGTACTAGCAGAACCCACGTGGAGGCCGCGTCAAAAGGAGTAAGGACACGTGGCGGTATCCATGGTATCTAGGCGACCGGTCATCTGTCAAGATCAACGGTCGAAGATGAGGGAGCATCCAAGGCAAGCGATTCTGCGTAACACTAAGGAGTTACTCTACCCCATCACGAGGTAAGATGAAATCAATGGCTAAGAGATAGTCCGACTGACACACACAAGACAAGAGAGAACTGACACAGCCTGGCGCGGACTGGACCGCCCCAACTACTCGCATTTAATACCATTCAGAGGGCACGTGTCAGGCAATCAACGAAGGAAGCGAAGGTGGGTCAGCGTAATGAACTTGGGTATTGTACAAGCCGCGGAGTTAAAGGGAAGTCCGCGGACCATACGCAGAGCACAAGAAGATAAGATCTCAATAGCTTTTTGTCGGGGGACCCACTCAGTTTAAGCTATATATATGTATCTCCCTTCCATAGAGAGGGGGAGGGAAAAAATAAGAGAGAGAATAGAGAAGTAAGTATGAATATCAACCTATGATCTTGAGGAAAACCAAGATCTGTTAATTAACTTTGTAACCATTTATCCTATAATGAATATCACCCAGATCCGTGGATGTAGGCCTTAGTGCTGAACCACGTAAACCTCGTTTCATTTATATTTAACATTCGGATAGTTTTATATGTTTATTTCACTAAGATGTTGATGAGATCATGATAAACCTGCAGGGTTTGGAATCAATGAATCAACATCTATTCATACTATAAGTGCTGCCCTCGTACTTTAGTCCATGAACTCAATCCATATATAGATTATTTGTGAATAGGTCAAATCCATCGGTGTTCACATATAGTATATTTAAGATGACGTCAAAAGAATCACGAGTAAAGTGTCATAGTCGTGGGAAGTTATAGAGCACGTGCGAGAAGAGTCAAGATAAGCGTGAGATATATAATGACGCACGCCGGATCCGAAAATAAAGTTTTTATTAGCTGTCATCCACTGTGTAAACCCCTATATAAGGGGACCGAGCGACCTTGTAAAGGGGAGGATCTTTTGGGAGAGCTTAGATTTTGAATTTAGGAGAAAGAAAGATTGTTTGTTCTCCAAGTTAGAACTCATCTCAAATCTTGTAACCATATTGAAGATTCTATGAATGTATGAATTTTAAGATGATTACTTGAATTGTTATTAAGATTTCATCAAGGGTGTGGTTGTAGGATTTCCTGCAACTACACATCTTATGACCTTAACAAAAATATATTTGCTACTTGAGACAGAAGGAATTAATTTTACACAAAATTGGTCAAAAAGACCAAAATCAACAATTTCTGGGGGAAAAAGATACTTAGGTTTTGATACTGTTTAAATAGCCAAAAATTAAAAAGATACTGTTTAAATGGACAAAAATTTAAAAATAGGCAGGATGTAACCAGTTTCATCATGTCCATTTTCAAATATTTTTTTTTATTATTATTTTACACAGGATGCATCCAATTTCATCCTTGCTATTTTTTTAAGTATAAGCCAGGATGAATCCAGTTTCATCCTTGCTAAAAAAATTTTTTTGGCTATTTCGCCCGTACTTTTTTTTACTCGTCCATTTGAACCGTGTTTTAAATTTTTTTGGACAAATGACCCATTTTCTCTTAATTTTACGCTAGACGAAAGTTAAGGGCTCTAGGATCGTCATTCAGAAACCCTCTGTTCCTCTATTCCACCCAATCCCTAATAGCCACGTATCTCCTATTATAACTATCACATTTAACAAATTTGGACGTGAAATATACTTCACTAATTCAACGCAGATTTTGGAAGGAAATTTTTTTGAAATATTTGATTTACCTTAGAATCTTTTTTCCCCAGTAGCATACCTAACACCATCTTTTCTTTACAAATCACTAATTAGTTCTGTTTCATTTTTGAGTTGTGTTTCATTTTTTTTCATGGAGAATCAGGAGGTAAAATTTATTTTCTGCAATTTTATGTCTGGAGACTCTGGATTCACCTGGGATTAGGCTTAGTCCTATGGGCTAGATATTTAGCTGCTAGATTGGTCATCCACGTCAGATAGGGAAACCTCCTAACCCCTATGTGATGGCCAATCTAACAGCGAAACGCCTAACCATTCGGCTTTCAACGCCTAACCATCCGGCGTTACTAATTCTCTCTCCTTCTTTTTCTCTTTTTCTTCTCTCTCTCTCTCTTTTTTTCTCTCTCTCTTTTTCTCCCTCTCCACGATTCTCTCTCCCTCTTTTTCTTCTCTCCCTTCTTTTACTCTTTATCTCTCCCTCTTTTCCTTCTCTTTCTTTAAAAAATCATCAAACGCTGAACCAATCGGCGTTGAGATAACTTTTTGAGCGCCACACCATTCAGCGTTTCAATCTCGCCGATAGTACGACTGCGAGCAAATGCTAGGAGAGAGAAGTAGCCAGATTGAGTGTTAACTTTTTTCCCACACTTTTTTCATGATTTGCAACACTTTTTGAGTTCATAATAGTTGTTAGTTCCCAATCGATTATTTGTGAATAGGTCAAATCCATGACTTCGGTGTTCACAATTTGGCGCTAGAAACAACTTTTTTCTTTTCCTGTGAAAATATAGACAGATCTAGGCTTCAACTTAATTTCCACGCTTATCTGTACTTTTCACCAGCAGATCTGTGTGTTCGGCCGTTTTTTGTCCTTCGTATCATTTGCTTATTCAATAATTTGATACTCTTTGCCACCATAAATCGAGTTCATAAAATCGATTGGGAACTAACAACTAACAACTAATCGATTGAGTTCATAATAGTAGTGGTAATTAGTATGAATATTAATATTATATAGTAAAATAATTAATTAGTTTTAAACCCCATAAAATTGAATAAACCTACCATTAGAGATATGTATGTTTTTGTCATTTGCTACAACAACTATGGTTGAATCTGAAATTTTACCAAACACACTTTGATTGCTTTTTTAATCAGCTTCAACTTTAATTAATACTAGTTTTTCACCCGTGCGATGCACGGGTCTAGTTCTCGATTATGAAATATAAATGTTTTAAAACTGATTTCTCATAAAACATTCGATAATCCAATCACCTTTAAAATTATTAATAGGTTTTAACAAACTAATAAAAAATTAATCCAATAAAAGAAAAAGCAATTTTCTCTCATATATTTTTGGTTCATGAACTGAACAAAATTTTTTACGCCTGTCTATCTCTGAAGTCCTTTTCTTTGTCAGTTATTTTTGCCGATAAATACAATTTATTTCCGAATGATTTTGTGCCATCAGGAAAGTGTTTTTTTGTTGGCAATATAATTTATCCTGGAAGAAGCCTTTCTAAGTAAATTCACAATATATCACCATTTTTCCATTTTAGAAAATACAAAGCGTGGCGTGGAGTATTATTTTGGTTCTACATAGCCCTGTGATAATCGGTTGATCTACATTATTATGAATTTTTACTCCACATAGTCTTGTAATAAGTTTATCTTCATCCTACAGAGTCAAGGAAACGTAGTAAACAGAAAACTATCAAAGTGTTCATATTAATTAGAAAATCCAAACTACATACCAAAGTGTACAATTTGGTTACACGTACAACTTCTAACTTGGTTCGATGTAGGCCGATATTTGCATACATTGGGGAAAATCCAAACTACGCAGATCACACTCCGAAAATGAAACCTCAAAGACGGATAAACTTAATAAAAGAAAAAAAGAAAGTAGAATGAGAGGGTAAAAAATTCTACAAAACAAAAGGTTAACCATACACAACGCCCTTGTATTTTGATTTAACAGTTCCCACACCACAAGTAAAAGTGGATTTAAGGGTTAAAAACCATCTATTAACTCACCCATATATCAAGGAGGGGTGCCATCAACAACTGCAACACAAACAACACCGAGGAGAGGTACCATCAACAACAACAACTGCAAAACAACAACAACAACAACAACTGCAAAACAGACAACAGCAATTAAAGAAGATAGACAACAAAATACAGAGAAGAAAATGCAAAACCCTAGCAGAAGAAAAAGCAACGTAAAAAGAATGAAGTCTTGGCTTTGCTCGAGTTATTTATAAAGAGTGCAACTTAGCACGGAAATTCCATAAAAGAAAAACGTTATTTGGGAAAGAATACAAATTGAACACCCAAAATATAAAGGTATGTAATTTTTATAATTTTCTATGGCTACGCCATATTAAAATACTCATGATAGTTGCCGCAACAGTTTTCTGTAGAAAATATGCAACATATTCTAAGGGTCTGGGAATAGTTTATTTTCTTATTTATTGTTCTATGGAAAGATTATGAAAATCCATCTAATGTAGCTTATTCTTTTTTCTGTTAGCTTGTTCCATTCATACTATTTTGTTTCAAATAATCAACGTCTTTGTGCTAACGATTTGTATTTTTGGATTATTTGACAGTTTCTTTGCAAAGAGAAACACCATTCGATTTCGATCTACATGTTAGTACTATATATGTCGTAATCCAATCCATGGTGACCTTATAAGGGGTGTCTATTGGGTAGTTAAATTACCTATATACCCTTGAACCTAAAATCAAAAAATAAACTATCCTAAACATCTGTTCTTCTTCCTCCATCCAAACCACCTTCCTTTTCTCTGAGAATTTTTTTTCATCACCGTAATTAATTATCGATTCGTGAAAATTCGATCATCGGTTAAATTGAACTATATAATGGATCGTACAAAGAAAAAAGCAAACGTCAGGTGTTCTAAATCCTCTTCCAATTGGAAATTCAACCATTTGAAGCTCCAAATATTGAAATGAGGATAAGAAGGTATTCCCTACAAACCCAATCTTTTAATTGTTGTTTTTCATGGATTTAATGGGTTAAATTTCTAAAAACTTAGGGTTTTTGTGATTCTGATATGGGTTCGGCTGATAATTGAGTTGAGTTTTGAGCCGAACTGTTCTTGAAATTTCACCCTGAAAGTGTCTATGAACAGTTCGGCTAAACCGTAAATGTCAATTTTTAGCCGAACCCCAAAATGCGTATTAAATACGTCCCAAAACAGTGTCAGGTTCGGCTAATACCTTGCAAACCTTCCCGGCCGAACCTGAGAAGTGAAATATACCCCTGGTGGTTGTCAGGTTCGGCTGACTCGATTAGATCACTTTCAAGCCGAACCTCTCTCTGTAAACACTTCGAAAATATTGATTTGAAGGCTCTAGGTTCGTCTAGCTCGTGTTGTTGAGTTATCAGCCGAACCTTCTCTTTGCACACTCAAGTTTTTCGATCTTGTTTTGGCCATAACTTTTTCGTCCGATGTCGGAACGACCTCATTCTTTTTGTGTTGTGTTTGTCTTTTCATTCTCTTGAAGTTGAAGATAAGATCTCATTGATTTTAATGATTTTAATATGGACCTTGGTATTCTCCATCATTAGACTTCACTTTCTTAACACTTTTAGTAATTTCCACTTTTTTTGTTTGGTTCATCCTACGAAAAGGCTGCACAATAGAAAACACATGTAATAAAAAGCCTAACCCCTAAATGTGTATGAATTTAAGTGTTTCATGGAAAATCAAGATTATCATGTTGGTGATGTGATTTTTTTTGAATATGAAATAGAACTTAGAAAAATATATAGTTCGGCTGATACGATATTTAGAGTGAAAACCGAACCTAACTCTCAAAAATAGGTTCGGCTTGTTATTAGACTTTAATATAAGCCGAACTAGGATCTTGCAAATAGGTTGGAAGTTGGAAAATAAAGGTTCGGCGTATAACGTTAACAAATTGACTAGTCGAACTGTTCATCAATTTAGTGGGTTCGACTTATATTTTTAAAGCCGAACATAGTCCTGGTTGGCCGAACCATGATGAAAAATACAATTTTTTGATGATTTCAAACTACAAAAGTGAGATTAAACATAAAATAGAAGTGTACATGTGTGTTAGAAGCATTGGGTTCCTCATCTATATATTCATCATCTGGATTTGGCTCATAAAAATTATCATCTTGAGTTTGAGTTTGTGTAAAATCATTCTCATAATCTAAGAAATCAACCATTTCTGGATCATTGTTGTAGTTGATATGTATTTTCCTAGGTTTTTTAGATGAAGAATGACCCTCCTCATCCTCCATTGAATCAAGAATTAAAATTTGCTCACTTTCTCCTTCTCTTTCTCTCCTTCTTAACCAAAACTTCGATTTTTTTTTTCCTCAAATTTTTTCATCTAAACAACCTTTATAATTCTGAAAATTATCTTAATAACTAAACAAAATATTTAATCACTAATCCAGATTACTAGCCCTAATACGTAAAGGGTAGATTTGCCATTTAAAAAATTTTGGGTTAAGGGGATATCTGATTTTGTTATTTCACAACCCTTTTTGTCTTTATTGAGTATGCCTAGAAAGATTTTGGTATGCCCAAAATCAGGGTTCCATTTATTTTTAAACAAGTGGACAACATTGAATTTGGGAACTAGGGGCCGTCTCACATAACTTTATAAACTATTGCAGAGACGTACAGAGGTGAAGTGCGCGGCCCAGCATGGTAAGAATTGGACTATGTCGGTCGTGCCGTGCGCTTGAGAATTAGTGTATACTGTTCGGTGTATTTTTAGTACGGCCCAGTTAATTTTTTCTTATTATTTTTTTAATTATAAAAAATTATTAAATTAACAGGAAAAACAAAAGAAAAATCCCAAAGCCTAAATCAACAGGCTGAGCCAAAAAGTAGAAAAAGAGATACAAAAAATAAAAATAAATGAAAAAAGGCTGAGCCAATCAATACAAAGGTTATATACCACATCAACCGCCTCGCCACCTTGGTACATAGCAGAAATGATTGAAGAAATAAAAAGGAGACTAAGGCAAATCCCACAAGTCGCTATACAACACAACTACGGGAAGGAAATCAAGCGGCGGACGGATTGGCAAACCATGCGGCGGATGGAAGCCAAGCAGGAAATTATTCAACCAAAATATTGGACCAGGCAATCCCATCCTTTATCAGTCACATTTTATTCCAAGACTCTGTGAGTACCACATACCCACGACAAGTTGTAATTTAACTTCTTTAATAAAAATATATAAGCTTCAAAAAAAAAAAAAAAAACTAACTAAATACTGTATATTTTTGTAGTGATAAAAGGTGAGAGTGATAGAGAAAGAGGCAGAATCTCTTATTGATCATCATTAGGGTTACATAGAACAATGTCCTTTATATACTTGTATAAGGGAGACCCTAGATATCTAGCTGGGCCGCACATTTATGGGCCGTAGGCCCTACAACACTCCCCCTTGTGCGGTCCAATAGAACTTCAAAGCAGTGCTTCACATTTAGTGCTTCTAATGTAGTTCTTCAAATGCCTTCCTCTCCTTGATGACTTGTGCCGAAATCAATTGCCTCATTAAAACTTTGATAAGAAAAAACCCAGTGGGATAAAACCTTGGTGCACCTCTTCACATGTAGTACTTCACATGTTGTCTCGTACTTTACATGTAGTTCATCACATACAATACGATCTTCAAAGATCGATGAGTCTAAGTTAATTGTCTCGTTAAAACTTCGCCAGGGAAACCCTGAGGGACAAAACCTGAACTAAAGAAAAAGAGTACAATATTAGGCAAACTTAGAACACAGTTGGACTCGTTCATATGTTGTCTCATTAAAACCTTGACAAGGAAAACCTAGTTGGATAAAACCTTGACGAAGGGAAAAGAGTACAACGTGAAAGATGCAAGTATAGGTGATCCGTTGCAGATGATCACTTTGCTCCGTTGAAGTTGACTAGTTGTTTCAAAACTCTTAAGGAAGAAAATCCTCGTGGGAAAGATAATAGCCTTAGTTGGGAAATTACATTCCCGGTGTTTGTTGTTGTCTCATTAAAAACCTTGCCGAGTAACAAAACCATATGGGGAAAATTAACCTCAATGAAGGAAAATAGTTCAACACACCATTAGATGCTCCTCCTGATGTCAGACAATTTCCATTAGTCTAATGCAGTCAAAGGGAGTTTATCACACTTTACTTTGGTGACTTAAATGTTTATAAGACCATGTTGTTGATTCGGAAGTTACGCCGCTTAAGGACTATCGCGTTTCATTTCTTTGATTGAGATATTTTTGGTAATATCAACGCGATCTTTGTCTTCAACGTTCAACATACTTGATGTTTTTAGTGTTGTCTCGCTAAAAACCTTGTCGAGTAACAAAACCCTTTGGGAAAAAACTATTCTCGATCGAAGGGAAAAAGAGTACAACACAATTTCAATTTCGAGGTAAAATATGTCGACATCGTATCCTTGGATCCTCCCCCTGATGTCGGCATCTCCCCTGATTACTTTCATAGTTGTTCAGACGAGTTCCTTTAGTCACGTATTTTTGAAACTGAATATTGGTAATGACTTAGAAAATAATCTACCATATCTCCCTCTGATTACTTTCGTTGGAGAAGAGATTATTGTTCCTTCATAATCAACAACTTTTGGATTGCAGTTCCTTTAGCATTCCTTTTATGTCTTTGCAGGGATAAAACAAACTCATGTCAATGGTTGTTTTTAAGTACATGATTACATTCATTTATACCATTCCAATGACGTTAGGTTGGCGCTAAGCTATATCTAGCTAACAAGTTCACTGAGGATGTAAGATTTAATCGAGTACATTATTATACAAAGCACAACAATGCGTCTATTGTACTTAGATATGGGAATTTCATCTCCCAACACATCTTCGTCATCTTCCTTTAGACGAAATGGTCAGTTACTTACATTTGAACCTCGACTAATCATGGGAGTGCTATCAGGATGCATGTCTTTGTTAAATTGCCTGACAATTTTAGACATATGCAAACTGGTGGAATAATATACCACAAGCTCGTATTGGTCGAGCTTTTCCTAGATTTTTCATCTCAAATTCGGATTTTAAATAGCTTTTAAGGTCTCTTATCACATCAAGAGTACACATCATGTCTGTACCATCAACATAAATAGCTACAATTCCAAATCAGAAACTTTCTTATGAATACGCAAGGAAAAATAACTTACTTGTCTATCCCCTCCAAATCAAATAGTCACTTAGACGGGTATACCACATCCGTCTGATTGCTTGAATCTATAAGTGAGAGTTCTATCTACTGTAAACGCACTCCGTGGTTTAGAGTCATTTGATTTGGGCAACAAAAGTCTATCAAGTACTTTTGTAAATATCTTTTGTCTCTTGATTCTTTCAGAGATACGTAACAACCACATACATATGCTGCATTTCAAGTCTTTTTGAAATTACCAAGCTAACTAGGTAGCGGAACTCTATAACGTTCGTAACAAGAGAACAATTCCAGGGCTTTGTGAGAAACCTCGCGCCACAAGGCGAGTCTTTGTACTTTAAGACTACTTTCTTCTCAATATGCTTTATGACAAATTAATTATGTATGTCCAATAGGCTTTACACTTGGTTGGTTAGCACTACCATACAAATACCCGTATATTTGCCAAAGAACTAAGTTCTACCTGGATTGTGAAGGCCAAATATGCAATTTATTTGAAATTAATCAAAATAAAGCATGGTTCGATCTCATTGTGCTCTACTTGTGGAGAAACTATTTATGGATTATATCATCATTGTGCACGCATGATCATTCCATAGACTCATGTGCATTCTCATAATCCGTCGGGATTTCATTGTTCTCTAGAATCATCTAAAACTTCGGAGCGTCCCCGGTTTGATTCATGGACATATTCGAGAGACAATCTTATGAGATGATTTACGATGATATAAATAAGTTGTGCCTTACTCACCTACTTCCTTTCTAGGTGAGGATTGATCGAACCAAGTGGTCTCTCCAACTTCCTTTATGGAGCCACGTCCTCAACCACACTTCCACTGAGTATAGTTGCAACACCTTAGTCTATGGTGTATATCCCGTATTGAGGATTTGTAACTGCGGTAGGTTTGCAGCTAGTATGTGTGATCTCATCACTTTAGCAACATCAGTGTACATTCTGAAAATCGAATATTCTTTATCACTTCACATTTATATTTGTGGAGTACAAGAATCAATATGAGATATAGTGGGAACACACCACGACAATTCCTGTCGTTCCCTTAGAAAATACTTTTTCTTATCTCCCCCTAACGACGGGAAGACTGTCTCATTAAAGTGATAACCCGCAAATCTAGCGGTAAGAGATCTCCTGCCAAAGGTTTTAAAATGCGGATAATTGTTGGGAACCCATTTCCAACATAACTATATGATTTTGAATACCCATTATAGTACGATGTGGAGTCGTAATGGCACATATATAGTGCAACCAAAAATGCGTAAGAACACGAATGCCAGGCTTAAATCCGTTACCAACCGAGTACGCGTTAAAAGGTTGACTAATATGGGGTTCTAAAAACCAATTAAGTAAGATGCGTGTAATATTGCATATCCCCAAAGAAATAAAAGAATAGGTTGGTACGCATAACCTATTCCTTAGGCACCACCCGTAACCTTTGATGGTAGCCTCTCACGAGACCATTGGGTATAAGATGCTCTATATTGATCCTATTAAACATGCAATATTCATCAAGTCCTTTTGATGTAAATTCTCTAGCATTAATAAGGGTGGTGAGCCTTTGCACTTTGTATTGTGTAATATGTGCTAGGAGTTTTTAAACGCAAATTTCTTGGGAACTATAACTAGTCCAAAATGTTAAAACATTCACCAGAGCCATAAGTCACTTTAATGGTCCGCATTCTGCATGAATATTTTTCTAAATTTCACCTTGTTTTCTTTGTAATATGAATTTTTTACCATTTGCATCTTAGGATGGTCTCAATCTTTTTCTTGAAGACTTTGTAAAAATGAGTGATATGCTTTCTTTCCTAAAAGCATAATGGGAAGGGGGTTGTGCATCTAGTAATTTAGAAAACACTAATTGAGAGATATGCCGTCACTTTGCATTCTGTCAATATTTTTCCCATTTTCGTTCACTCAAATAAAGTGATATTTGTATGAGTTCTTTCAAAACAATCATCATGTCATAACCAAAGTTTCTTTATGGTTATACCCAAAGCTTGTATGAGTCAGTTTCCAACATTTCATCGTCGGAGTCAATATGGATTCAATAATCCAAATTAATATTATAGTGATTTACATTTCACTAAATTGACTCATTAGTCTCTCTAAAGTAGGTTTCCTTACAAATACATTAGTGACTATAAAAGATGCAATCAATTACATTATCATCACAGTCGGGTTCCACATGATATCCATTTGCATGGGTTTCTTTGGAATTTAACAAGGTGTGATTATCTCTCGGTACATATAGAGATTTTGTGACGTATTTGTTCTATCTTTAAAACAAATTTTTGAGCAGTGTTGCGCTCGATGATCCAATCCTCGTAGTCACATTATAAGGAAATAGTTCAACAACTAGTTTAAATTCCTAAAGCTAGTGGAAGAAAAACAACTATGAGTTAGACATTTGGGTCTTGAGAGTTTTAATAAGTGGTGTGGCCTTATTACGTAATAAAAGTGGGATTCAACTCAAGTACTTTAGACTGAATATATATTACGTTTCACCCAAATATATCTCAAGTGCTTTAGAGAATTTATGTCTCGTGTTTTCATTCCATAGGTGCAGATATTGGATCTAGTTCAACTGAATAAGATAGTCAATTGGCCCGGCAAAGTTCGTGTTGCCATTAAAGTTGATGTTAAAATTGGTTGCTATTATGATACACACATTACATTGTATATATCAACACCTATGACCAGGTGCATTTCTAACTCTTTCATTTATGATGGGAGCTAGAATTACATCTTAGCTTCATCCCATATTCAGCTGATACATGTACTTTGTTGTCATTACTACTAGGAAAAAAAATACATCTTTGTCTCATGATATATATATGTCCCTTTTCACATGCTTCATATGAGTCATTACGTCTAACCCTTATTACTTTGGGGTTCTTTCCATTTTCAATTTTGCTACATTTAGTTTAATTTGAGAAATTTCTTTATCTCAATAGGCCAAGAGAATCTCACTACACGTGTCAACCACTTACTTTAGGTTGAATATATTACTAAAGATAATTCTCTTGTTGCCATACTTCAACATATACCGGTTCGTTAGTATTATGGATGGGATGAAGTAGAGAAATGAAGATTTTATGACTCATATCATCTTTTGTGAGTTCTTCCACAAAAATTGGAATACATGTGATTTTATTTGAACGTATGTTTTGAAACTACTGAACGATTAATAGTCGAGCAAGTGGATACATTCCACGGAACATTCAAATTTTTTGGGAAAATATCAAGTATCCAATAATGGTGCTCAAGTAATTTTAAGCCCCAAATAAATATATTTGAATCGAGTTGGTACAACCAATTGAACAAAAGATAAACATCATTCAACCATAGCCAATATCATTTCAAGAGAACAAAATAACAATAAAACCAAAATTCTTAATGGTCGAAATCAATAGTCATAATTTAAATTGACCATTTATGGACTTATCTAAAGAAAAAAAACAAAACTAGACATGTTCTAAAAGATAAATAAATAAGCCCAACAAAAATTCGATGTAAACATTAGCTACATACCTCAATCTTTGGTTCCCGCTGTACTTACACAGAATCGGAACACTCTTGATCGCGCACAGCCAGAAAACCAAGACCACCACGGGCAAGCGAATCTTTGGCACAAACTCGACTCTCCTGGATCGGCTCGACTCGGTGGAATGAACTGTACCGAGTTGACTGGGATAGAACAGCTGGACCGGAACAGGTTTATGGTGGACCGGTTGGGCTGAACCGGACCGGGTCGACTGGACCTTTCCCTGTTTTCCCGGATCGTAACTTCTCCTTCTTCTGTGAGAAACGCGAAGACTCCAGCGGATCCCAAAAAAAACCTCCTCGTTCCCAAGATGAATTAATCACCGCATAAAAAGAATAATAAAATGTAATTAATCACCGCATGGAAACAATGAAATTCATTATAACACAAAATGTAACGGGTTACTATAATAAAATGTAATCACTCCATCATTATTACTGGGGTTTTCAATATGTGAAAACCAGGGATTCACGATTTCCTAACATCAAAAACAGAGATTTGCCATCGTCATTCACGCAGCAGATGTAAGATTAAATGGGGAGATTATGAAGACCACATGAGAAAATGCTCCTTATGCCATTTTTCTTCTTCCAATTTAGGCTAAAAAATTGATGAACAAAGAAGAGAAATAGGGTAAATGGAGGAAGAAGATAGAGAGCGGCGTGGAATCAGTTGGGTTTCCGTCAATAAATAATTATAATATAAGGAAGAACTCAAAATTGAAATAAAAAAAATAGGGCAGATTCCAAAAATGAAATCAAAATAGGGAAAAGATGGAAAAAAAAATATATAAGACAAAACAGATCTAACTTATCTGATTTGACGATGACGATTCCATTGATTCCAACGCAGTATATTTGATAGCAACCCAAAAGGAAGAAAAAAAAAATCAAAATCCATTGCGGCGGTAGAGCTCGTGACTGATAACGTTTTGTAGTGATAAAAGGTGAGAGTGATAGAGAAAGAGGCAGAATTTCTTATTGATCATCATTAGGATTACATAGAACAATGTCCTTTATATACTTTTATAAGGGAGACCCTAGATATCTAGCTGGGCCGCACATTTATGGGCCGTAGGCCCTACAACATATATTGAAAAAATAGCTGGAAAATGGAGATTTTAAAAGCCACCTAGAAAGCCCCACAGCCATTAAACGGAATTGTCTCCCTTTTACCCATCCTCGCACCCCCTTGGCTAGTTTATCAGCGGTAAAATTAACCTTTCTTTTAACTATCCGAAAAGATGTACAACTCATTTCTTATTTCACACCACCTTGCTTGAATAAACCAAGGCACTTGTTCATGAACGAAAATAAGAGTTCCTTAGTCCAAGCACTATGGTGTCCGTTTTCCCTTCCCTATCCCTCGTATGTAGAGAAAAATCTGATTTGCCAACTATTATAATCTCTCATATCCCTACTTGTGTAGGGATATCTCTTCCCTACTATTCAAATTTGATCAGATCTGATCTAGGTAGTAGGGAAGGGAAATAACATGGAAACTCAGTTTCCGTTACATTTTACACAGATATTGAGTACCCGTTTCAGGTTTTCACAGTTTTACCTTAACATTTCTCTTTTTTACTCTTTTTTCTTACTAAAACTCTTTTTTTTAACCTTTTTGATCTCCTTATTTTCTTTCCTATTAATTATTTTTTAACCCATACAATTTATCCAACGTAAAAATATTTGAGCAATTAAAAAAACCGAAACTTTCGGTGTCATGTTGGGAAGGGATAAAAGCAGACCATAGTAAGACTGCCTTGTAACCCATATCCCTTGAATTTGCAGGGATGATTAACAACGATAGATTGGGGGCCATAGATTTTAATTGGGGGCCTCACCAATTTTGTTTGCACGCCAAAATTTTTAGGGGCGTATCAATAGTAAAGTGAAAATTCTATTTTACCCCTTAGTTTTTTAAATTCTTTTTAAAATCAAAATCAAAATCAAATCAAAATCAATTTTTTTTTTCGAATTTTATGTTTGTAAAAAAAAAAATCTGCTCAAATTTTTATGAAAATTCTTTAAAAAAATAACGACCCTCAAGAGTCGTCATTGTTCCAGTGACGACTCAAAACAGTCGGTATTGTTAAAAAAATGACCATCAAGAGTCGTCAAACAGTCGTTACTGTTTCAAAAACGACTCACAGGAGTCGTCATTGTTTCAGTGACGACTCTTGAGGGTCGTTATTACTTATAAAAGAGTCGGTCGTATTTTAACATTAACGACTGTCTAGAGTCGTCCCTTAAACAATGACGACTCTTGAGGGTCTTTTTTTGAAACAATAACGACTGTTTAGAGTCGTCACTGAAACAATGACGACTCTTGAGGGTCGTTATTTTTTTTAAAAATTGCAAAAAAAATTTTTTGCAAACATAAAATTTGAAAAAATAAATAAATTCGATTTTGATATAAAGTTTTGATTTTAATTTTAAAATTTTGACACTAATTAAGTGAGATTACCACTAATTAAGTTAGGGGTAGATTAGCCATTACCAAAATATTTGGATAAGGGGTGACCCAGAATAGGATTGGGTGACCTTTTTTTGTCCTCTAGTGCAAGGCCCCCTATTACATTTCATGGCCCCCAATCAAGCGCTGATGATTAAGCTATAAAAGTGGTTGAAAGATTATTAATAGACCAGGAAAAAAAAAGAAATTGCAAAGCAAGGAACCTAATGAACTAAACCAAGCAATGTGTGTAGATTCTAGAATAAGGCAACTAGCTAGAATAAGGCAAGATGTGACACTGTTTATGGAATAAGGCAATAGTAGCCTGGTGTTTATGGAAGACAAGATGTGACACTGTTTTCAAGGGTTCAAAGATTTCTTTAGACTCGCTCATCCACAAGTGCAAGCTAGAAATTGAGCTGTTTCAGAAGAATTCTCAAAAACAGTCATCACAATCTTCTAAACAGTGTAGATCTAACATACACTGGAGTCCTCCTCCTTCAGATACCTTTAAAATAAATGTAGATGGCTCTTTTAATTACAATACTAAAAATGGGGGCATTGGACTTATATGCCGTGATTTTGCAGGTACTCACAGGGGATCAAAATGCTTCCACTTAGAAACGGCGTGGAACCCGGAACATGTAGAATGCAAAAGTCTATGGGAAGCTGTCAAGTGGGCTGAGGATATGCAACTAGTGAAAGTTCTCTTTGAACTGGACTCCAAAGTTGTAAGCGAGGCGATAAACAAAGACAACATACGTGGACTGGAGGATTCAAAACATGCTCCTAGATATCAAATCTTTTTTCACTAGGAATAAGTCTTGGCAATGCAACTATGTACCCAAGGAGAAAAATAAGATAGCAGACATATTAGCTAAGTTTGCTAGAACTTCTTTTATTAGTAGTGTTTGGTTGACATCTGCCCCTGATTGTATCCTTTATCAACTTCAGGAAGATGCAAAATCTGTAACCTCTGATTCCTAATCAATACATCTCTTGTTTCAAAAAAAAAAAAAAAGGCAACTAGCTAGAGAGAGTGAGAAACTAGAAATGAAGTTTAATTACTACTTAGACTAGTACGTGTTCTTAGTGTTGTCGTTTTGGCAGGTGCATCTCTGCCAAAGATATGCTAGGACAGGGACTAGAAATCAAGTTTAATTACTACTCAGACTAGTACGTGTTCTAAGGATTCAGAATCGGCCAGTGTTAGTGTTGTAGGTTTGGCAGGTGCATATCTCTGCCAAAGATATGCTAGGAAAAATGGACTGTCCATCCAAACCTAGCTAGTTTTGGATGGCCAAATGCGTAATGAGCATATGTCAGGGGGATTTATAATGATATCATTCGTATAGATTCCTCAACTGAAAATCATTTTAAATTTTTCGCAACATGTGTCATGTTCACCCAAATGCGTAAATTTTGGATGGTACAAGACTACAAAATGGTTTGTCTAGTAATAATTCGATTTCGATGAATAGGACATGTCTATATGGCATTCACCTAGTCCTAAGTTTTGCGAATTACGAGCTTTCTTAAACAACCTTAAATAATAATCAACGTTATAGAAAGTCGGTTAGTGTCAGCAATTTAAGCTTTTGCGGTTAATAAAATTTCCATCTTTGCCATCAAAAAAAAGAAAAAGATTCAACATTGTCGAACAAAAAAATTAGCTTCTTGGCAGGATCCATGGACACTCTTAGATGGACAAGGTCGGACAAGATTTGGGCTATTTTCTCCGCAAAATCCAAACGTATATTCTTCTTATAAGAATCTACATTCTTACAAAAAATGAGCACAATTCGAGATGCATAAAACCACCATCTACCCCTTTGAATATCAGCCGTTCAAAATTAACGGTTGAAATTAAGATCGGTAGATAGTCAGGTTTGCTATCTCGAATTACATTTATTTTGGTAGGAATATAAAGTCTTATAATAGGAACATATCATTAAAATATTAGACTTAAATTCATTGTCGTTTGAGTTTTCCGGAGAAAATGACGCAAATCTTGTCCGACCTTGTCCATATAAGAGTGTCCATGGATCCTCCCTCTTACATAAATTACAGGAAGATTTCAATATAAAAAACGGAAAATGGGTCATTTGTCCAAAAAAATTTAAAACACGGTTCAAATGGACGAGTAAAAAATTTTATGGGTGAAATGGACACAAAAAAAATTAGCAAGGATGAAACTGGATTCATCCTGGCTTAAACTTAAAAAATAGCGAGGATGAAACTGGATGCATCTTGTGTAAATTAAAAATAAGAAAAAGTATTTGAAAATGGGCAGGATGAAAGCTGGTTACATCCCCGCCTATTTTTAAATTTTTGTCCATTTAGACAGTATCAAAATCTAACTGTCCTTTTCACCCAGGAAATTTTAATTTTGATATTTTTAACCAATTTTGTGTATAAAAAATACCTTCTGTTTCCGATTCACAGTGATTACTTGGAACTCACTTGGACCGAATCTTCCATTACGGGAAAACATGAATCTTCCATTACGGGCAACAGGAAGAGCAACTATGTTTTGTATAGGCATTAACGTACTCCATAATGTCTGAATCTTCCTATATCAACCTATTAACGTACTCCATAATGATCGAATCTTCCATCACGATTCTGGGTTTGATGTTTTTCGTGTTTGATGAACATCAAAAACAATCGGTGTACTTTAATGTCTATATCAACCGATTCATTAACCATGTTTGAATATTTCATAAACCCAGAAATTTGTATGTTTATATCATAGAGCATGAAAATACGAGTTGAACAAGAAAGAGTGAGGTCATTTCGACTTCAGACGAAGACGTCATGAGCAAAACAGTCAAGATTTAAAATCTGTGGATAAGCACTTATGTAAACTGATTCTTGCAAAAAAGAGTTGCAGAAAAACTATTGAATTTTAGTTTTTTACAATCAGTACACGGGGAACTAAATCTACTGATTATGGACGTAGTTTTATATAAAAAATTATCATTTTGGAGTTTCATCACGATCGACACTTACGAAGGATTGTATATATAAACCGATAGTTATTAATGGGTCTACGAGTGCACAAACATCCACCAATTTCGGGTTGATGCTTTTTTTAAAAAAGAAACCAAAAACAAATTTCAAGAAAATTGAAGATGAGTTAATATTGGTCAATTTCCAATTTAACAAGACCAAACATCAATCAATCAAGGGCAGATTTGTCATTAAGGAAAATAATTGGCAAGGGATTAGTGATTTTACTTTCTAACGATCCCTTTTTGTATTTTAGTGATAAGTCTCAAATAAGACCTATAGACCTCAAACTTGCCAGATATTTTTAATATGAATCATCTGAACTTCATTTGACATGCTATTATTAACCAAGAGAAGTTTTGTACCAATCAGCTAACAAACCCCTTAAATTTTCAAGGAAATTTGTCAATAATCATATGTATCTACTTATATATTTTTACGTTTATCTTCTTCGGGTTTTTTACACTACACCTGCGAATTCCCATTTAGTCTATGGGAAAGAAAATTTGACTAATAGTTATTTACTCATTTCAAAATACTTGAGATGCTAGAAGAAATTGTGATTACTGAATATGGAGTTTTACCTGATTCGTTCACCTTTTACATAATTTGAACTTCTTTGTGTTTTTTTTTTTTTTTTTTTTTTGAAAATTATAATTGAACTTGTTAAAATTGTTTCCATTTCGTAGTGTTTTTCCGATTTAAAACGTCGACCTAAAAGACATCCAGCAGGAGATACTGTTGTTAAATGAGGCCAAACCAGTGACATGTGCAACCTAGCTAAATTGAGGCTTATTCCTATTAATTTGGGCATACACTACAGGACAAAAAAGGTTATTGAAAGGTAAAAGAAAAGAAAATTCCTTATTCAATTATTTTAAAAAATGGTTAATTTACCCCTTGATTAGTTAGCGTTAATCGGGTGATTTATAGATGTTTAATCAAATTAAATTAGAAATTAACCAATCTTGATTCTTCGTAAAAATGTGAATTTTTTTTTTTTTTTTTTTTTGAGAAAACTCGTCCGTGGATGTTCATGCTCACATAAACCGATTGTAAGAATCGGTTTATAATACTTAAAACATATACCGATTGTAAAATTCATGATTTTATCTGTGATTTTTTTTTGTCAGAATCGGTTTATGTTAATGCCCACATACACGGATTGTTAATCTGTGCATTTCTTGGACAGTTTTGCTCATAACTTCTTCGTCCGATATTGGAATGACCTCATTCTTTTTGCGTTCAATTCCAAATTTCATGCTCTATAATATAAAGTAAAATTTTCAAGATTTGTGCAAAAATTCAAACGAATGACTCGGTTGATGTGTGCATCATCATAAACCGATTGTGGTTGATGTTCATCACATCAACCCAGAATCGGTTTATGTAGGTGTACCATATCTACCGATTTTGGGGAACATCAATAACAATTGGTTTATGTGGACCCTTAAATAATCCGATTGTGGGCATAGCAGTTAAGAAATCAATGGTTTACAATCGCGTTATGTGGACATACATGTAATCCGATTCTAGCAAAAAAAAAATATACATAAAAAAACGGTTCTCTTCCGTACCAGAATCGGGCTATGTGCACATTAACATAGACCGATTCTGGTTCAATATTTCCAACCAGAATACACATTTAGTATAGTCGATCTTTGTGGGCATGAACAAAATTCGTTTCTAAATAAAATCGGTTCATAAGTACATTGACGTAAACCGATTCTAATAAACCCAAAACACTTTGATTTCGAAAAAATCGAATTTTGAGTGAGTGCATATTGCTAAAACTAATTTTGGGGATTGGGTTGCTAAAAAAGTACTTGATTCGTGCCATTTCATCGGCTTCTATGACAACCGAAGATGGTTCGTATTAGGGGAGAAGAAGAGAAGAAGAATCGGTTGGAGATGGAGATGGAAATGATTTTGATTTTGATTTAAGTTTTTAGTTTTATGATTTTGATTTTAGTTTTGATTTTGATTTTAATTTTTAGTTTTTAAGTTTTTAGTTTTATTATTAGGATTCAATGGGGACACATTTGTAGTATTAGTATTTGATAAATGTAAGTACACATATTTATCTCCATTGCCACGTGTAATAGCAGAACCCACATGGAGGCCACGTCATAAAGAAAGATGAAACAGGGGCATCCATGGTATCCAGACAGCGTGCCATCTGTCAAGATCAACGGTCGAAGACGAGGGAGCATACAAGGAAGGTAACCTCGCGCAACACCAAGGAGTCACTTCATCCCATCACGAGGTGAGATGTAATCAACGGCTGGGGATAGTCCAACTGACACGGACGTGACAAGGGAGGACTGACACCGCCTGGCACGCCCCCAACTACTCGCATTTAATGCTGCGCAGAGGACGCGTGGCAGACGACCAACGAAGAAAACGAGGATTGGTCAGCGTAATGAGCTCGGATATTATGAAGGCCGCGGAGTGACAGGGAAGTCCGCGGACCATGCACAGAACACAAGAAGATAAGATCTCAACAGCTCTTTGTCAATGGGCCCACTCGATTTGGCTATATATATGAACCTCCCTTCCACAGAGAAGGGGGATCGAGAGAGAGAATTAAGGAATAGGAGAGAGAATAGTGAGAAGTAAGTATGAGTATCAACCTATGAGGTTGATGAACACCAAGATCTTATGATTGCTCTTGTAACCGTTTACTCTATAGTGAATATCCCCAGATCTGTGGACGTAGGCCTTAGTGCCGAACCACATAAATCATCGTCTCCTTTACCTTTAGCATTCGTATAGTTTTATTTATATGTGTACATCTTAGATCTATCATTTCGGGATGCTGAGGAGATCATGACAAACCCGCGGGGTTTGGAATCTATGAATCATCATCTATCTAGGCATATTATACTTTACTCACACTTTAATGCGTGTATTCAATTCATGTTGAGATTGTTTGTGAATACGTGGATGCCTACATGATGCACGTATTCACAATTTGGCGCTAGAAACAGGGACCTTGTCCCGGTAAAAAGATTTATCTTTTCCTGTGAATTTATAGCCTTTACCTCAAAAGTTTTACTTAGGATGTAGCCAGATCTCTGTTTCAACTCATTTCTTGCATGTATCCATATTCTTTGTGCTGTCTAATAGCAGGTTGGGGTCTTTTATAAACGCAAACCGGCAGATCTATGTTGTCAGGCTATTTTTCGCACATATTTATGTCTATTATATTTTCTACCAATAGATCTGGGCATTGTATAACCTTTAAACCAACAGATCTGTGTTTTAATTGATATTTCAAAACAATTTCCGTCAACAGATTTAGACTTTTTGCAAACAACAACCCATGGACCTTATCCCGGTTAAATCCGCATCCGTCTATGTTTTTCGTATTGTTCGCCAAACTAACAGCTTGACTACGCTCACTGCCACTAAAAATCGATCTTATAAAATCAAGTGTGAACTAACAACTAATCCGCGGACTTTTTGTCTCGGTTTACCTCCATGCTCTCTGTGCAGAATATTACAATGGAAAGGAACAAAGATGCCGGGAAGACAAAGGTACCTTCAAAAGAGGCACCTAGGACTACGCCAGTAGTGACGAGGAGCAAACAAAAGGGCGCGGGACCCACAACCAGGGACAGGACGCAGAATGGAGCAGAAAGCACATTCCTTTCAGACGCGGGCATTATTGCGATGGAAGCAAAGAAGGCCGCGGCGGCAAAAGCTACCGAAGGAACTTCTCAAATGTTCGCCTCCAAAGCGACAGCTGCAACCCGGGTTATTGAACCTCGAGAAACAGTAGCAGAATCAGTAGTCCAGAACCCTCCCTACGGGATGCCACAGACTGATGAACAGAATATACCACTTTACGCAAGGTCCCATGGAATGACCGAGCCGGGTAGACGGATAGTAGAGGAGTTCAACACCGCAGCCCCCGAGGGACAAGCTCAGATACAGATAGGAACAAATCAGGAATCAAACCGATCTGCTTGATTTTGGCGCTTGATTAGAAGAGCTAAAAAGGAATCGGCGGACATACGCGAGACGCGGTGGCCTTACTAGCCCAAGAGAACCAGCAATTAAGAGAAAAGATCCTCCAAAGCACGGGGCTAGAAAATCAGCAGGACGAAGCTAATTCCGCGGTACAAAATATATAGAGACCGGAGGATGACCCTCGAAAACGTCCCTGCAGTAGTCAATCAAAGAGGAATACCCCAAAAGGGTACGCAGAACAATAGAAGGATTGACCCGGACTACCATCCGGAAACCTCGGATTACTATGATGAAGAAGAAGCCACGACATCACAACCTACAAGAAGGGCACGGACCTCCATTCGGAATGAACATTGTTTGGCAATGGAGAATCTCCGTGCTTGGAAATGCTAGCGGAAATCAATCAAATCAAGACCAGGCGAGGAGGTGGAAGACTAGAACGGGTTATGAAGGAGGCCAGCACTACCCCACTAGCACGGCAGTTGGCTACGACTACCATTCCGCAGAAGTGCCCGGTCCCTTCCTTTGAGTGTTACGACGGATCCACTGATCCCGCAGCTCACCTACGATATTACAACAGGGTAATGGCCAGATGGGATCATGACGAAGCTATACTATGCAGATATTTCCCTTCAAGCCTGAAGGGATCCGCGTTATTTTGGTTTGATAACCTCAAGCCGGGATGCATTGACTCGTATGATCAACTCACCGAAAAATTCTTGGCCACTTACATGTATAACAAGGTTGTGAACACAGGGATAGACAAGCTCTTCTCACTGGCAATCAAATACAAGGAGTCCATTCGAGAATATACGGATAGGTGGCACAAGATATGTCAAGCCATAGGACATGTGGATCCCGTGGTGAGTATTAATTGTTACAAATGGGGACTTGACAGGATGAGCCCATTGTTTGTCGAAATCCACGGTACTTCTCCAACTACCGAGGGAGATTTGAGGATAATCATCGAAAAACACGCCAGGTTGGAAGAAATTCAAAGAGAGAACCCAAGAGCGCAGGCTCAACGACCCCCACGGACCAACTCCGCGGAATTAACGAACAGATCCAGTGAACATCAAAAGGATCGGAAGGATGACCACAAAAGGGGTGGAAGAAAATTTGAAGACCGAGTCTACACGAAGCTCAATACCAGCTACTCACGCATACTTAAGGAAATCAAGGATCGCGAAGACTTGGACTGGCCCTGGTCCAAAGGGAAACAACCACCGGCCTCGGCAGAATCCAAAGAACTTTGCGATTTCCGGTGCTTCTACGGGCACCCAACGAGAAATGCAAAAATCTCAAGATAGCAATACAAAAGCTGATTGATGCGGGGATCTCAAAAATATATAGAAAAGGTGGGGGCGGAAGACGAGAGCCAAACACAATAAACGAGGTCCAGCTACCAGAGGGTAACCGCACGTTGAACGCTATATCCTTCTCAGAGAGCAAAGAGCCAACCCTGACGGCACAAATAGGGAAACGATTGAGAAAGCAATTTGAAGACTACTGTGAGCTTTATAGTTTAGACGGAAAGGAAGTGGAAGATCATGAGGAATGGATGAACGCGCCTCTAACTTTCGAGGCCGAGGACATTGAGGATGACATGGAAGATCACAATGATCCGTTGATCCTCACCTTGCCCATCGCAGGATGCAACATAAAGAAAATCCTCATCGATGGAGGGAGCTCCGTAAATGTCATGTTTTACGATACCTTCAAACGTATGGAGCTTAACGATGAGCAACTCTTGACTTCGCACTACACCATCTATGGGTTCAATGGTACGGCTATAAAGCCTCTTGGGGATATTGTCTTGCAGGTGGATGCAGGCCCCATGAAAGTCGACACTCGCTTCAGTGTGGTAAACACGCCTTCGCCCTACAATGCCATTATTGGACGAAGATGGGTCCACAAGCTTAAGGGAGTCGCAGCTACCTACCATCAATACCTTCGGTTTCCTACTCCCTTAGGAGTAATGGAGATCAAGGGTGATCAAGCTTCCGTAAAGGAATGCCACGCGATGCAAATACAACTCAACAATGAAGAAGATGAAAAAAGGAGAACCCGCAGGGCTCGGAACAAGGCAATATCCAAAGACAAAGCCATCGACGAATACTTGGAAGAGATCTCAGGGAAAAGCTTATCCAAGGGGAATTCGGTAGGCAACACAGAAGCATCGACATCAATTGCTAACCAGGGCGCCCTTGCGAACGAAGAACCTGCGTCTACCAAATAGCAATTAAAGAAAGTCCCTCACCTAGGGGAACCGAAACCCACATTCACGTCTTTGGAGGCAGTGAAGGATGTAAATATAGGAACGGAGCAGAATCCAAAAAAGATCAAAATAGGAACCCTAATGGATGAAGATCGCGAAGCTTCATTGGTAAAACTACTAACGGAATACGCAGATATCTTTGCATGGAAACTATCTGATATTCCCGGAATAGACCCAAAGACAGTACAACATGAGTTGCGCATCAAACCCGGTACACCCCCAGTAAGACAAAAGATACGAAAGGTGGCTACAGAGTATCACAAAGTAGTAGAAACGGAGCTACGAAAACTGTTGGAGGCCGGTTTTATAAAAGAAGTCAAATATCCAACTTTGGATCTCTAACATGGTAATAGTACCAAAGAAGAATGGAGGGGTCAGAATCTGCATTGACTTCACCAATTTGAACAAAGCATGCCCCAAGGATAGTTATCTGTTACCCAGCATTGATCAGCTAGTCGACGCAGTGGAAGGATATGAAGAATTATCATTCATGGACGGATACTCCGGGTACAACCAACTATTCTTAGCAGAAGAAGATCAACAACATACAGCATTTTACACACCCCACGGTATCTATTGCTACGTAAGGATGCCTTTCGGACTTCGGAATGCGGGTGCAACGTACCAAAGGATGGTCGATGCTATTTTCAAGCCATGGATTGGCAGGATCTTAGAGGTCTATGTTGACGATATGCTCGTAAAGAGCAGATTGAGGAAGAACCACCACCAGGACCTAATTAAGGGACATCTTCGGAGCTATGAGAGAACACAATATGAAGGTAAACCCGGAAAAATGCACTTTCGGAGTAACATCAGGAAAATTCCTTGGGTACCTGGTGACAAAAAGGGGCATTGAAGTAGATCCTGCAAAAATCCAAGCCATAGTGGACATGCATCTCCAAAGAACCTAAAAGAGGTACAAAAGCTCAATGGGTCCCTAGCAGCCACAGGAAGGTTCATCTCAAGATCCTCGGATAGGTGCAAACTCTTTTTCAACATACTAAAAAAGGGGACGAAATTTGAGTGGACGGCAGAATGCGAAGAAGCTTTCCTAGGCGTCAAACAGTACCTAGCAGAGATCCCTATCCTTCAGAAACCAGACCCTGACGAAGTCTTGGCACTATACATTGCAGCAACAGATGATGCAGTAAGCGCAGTACTTGTCAGGACCCACACAAAGGAGGAGCAGCCGATCTATTATGTCAGCAAGACTATGAATTCCGCAGAAAGAACTACACAAGAATCGAACAACTCATCTTAGCCATCGTATGGTCTACCTTAAAGCTGAGGACGTACTTCTTAACGCATGACATACGTATCCCATGCCGAGCACCCTTAGAATCCATCCTCAAAGGGGCAGGAAAGGTAGGACGCATAGCGAAATGGAGCACGTACCTCGACCAATTCAATATCCACTATGAGCTTCAACACTCTCAGAAATCGTAAGTGTTAGCGGATTTTATAGCAGATCTACCTTTGGACAACGAAGAAGAGGTGTGCATACAAGGATGGAGGGCCGCGGGTGCCCCTGAAATAGAAAAACAAAAGGAGCCAAGTAACGTTCTTGAACCAATAAACCCATGACAATGGGAGGTCTTTGTCGACGGCTCCAAAAATAGAGAGGGCGCGGGGATAGGCATCGTCATCACCACACCCACGGGGGATAGGATCGTGCATGCATTCAGGTTGGAATTTGAAGGCCATACAAATAACATCGTAGAGTACGAAGGAGTGGTCCATGCCCTCCGCTTGATAATTGAATTAGGGATACAAGAAGTACGGTGACAAGTGACTCGCAACTAATCATACGACAGATAGGCTACGAATACAATGTGTATGACGAGACAACGATGGCATACATGGCTTTGGTACAAACGTTGGTTTCCCAAATACCAAAAATCAAATTCGACATCTGCGTAGGAAAGAGCTCGAGACACGCGAGATGCCCTGGCATATATATCAGCCATGCTTAAAAATGAGGATGTCAAAGCAATCAAGATAACAAGAGTATACGAACCATCTGTCAAGCCCCAAGAAACATGCGCGGCTAATCAACGCAAGTCTAAGGAGGAAAACATCTTTGATGATGATGTCGGAGAGCATATATTCGACGACTTCCAGTACGATGACATCACACGACAAGCTGATGAAGACGACGATTACAGTCAGGAAGCGGATAGGAGAATCGAAATCTACTCTTTCCTAAAAGAGGGGAAACTCCCCCAGGATATCAAACAGGCTAGGAAAGTACAATCCAGAGCAGGGATGTACGAGTTAAGGGACGAAACCCTATACGAGAAAATCCTTCCTCGGGCCACTTCGCCGCCTGTCCCGTCAGGAGGGACATATCATTTTAAAAGACATCCATAGAGGATACGCGGGGAATCACAGTGGAATGAGGTCCCTTGCAGATAAGGCGAAGACGCAGGGCTACTACTGGCCAACCATGATCCGAGACGCGGCTAGAATGACGCGGAGGTGCGAAGAATGTCAAATATTTGGCAAACGGATCCACGCCCCAGCCACAAAGTTGAACTCTGTGGACAGTCCGTGGCCCTTTGGGAAATGGGGTATCGACATAGTAGGCCCACTCGTATCAGGGACCGGGAAAAGAAGATTCTTAATAGTGGCCTTGATTATTTCGGCAAGTGGGTAGAAGCAAAGGCATTGGCAAGAATTCGGGATTCGAGACGTCTTTACTTTTATTTTTCAAAATATCATCGTAGGTTTGGCATCCCCCATGAGAGATAGTTTCCGACAACGGTACTTGACTACAAGGAAAGAATATCGACTTGTTGTTCGACACCCTCAAAATTCGAAAAAACAAATCCACCCCCATATATCCTCAAAGCAACGGACAAGCAGAAGCCACAAACAAAACTTTGGCACTTATTCTCAAAAAACAATTAGACGACTACAAGGGGAGGTGGTGTGAGCAGTTACATAACGTTCTGTGGGCATATAGGACGACTCGAAGATCAGCTACCGGAGAATCTCCGTTCTTACTCACGTACGGGGCAGAAGCAGTAATCCCTACGGAAACTCTACTTCCAACAACAAAGACAGAAGCATGGGAAAAGAACCTCACCACGGACATGATGTTGGAAAAGCTTGACGACCTCGAAGAAAGGAGAGAAGCGGCGCTGCAAAGGATGGAAAACTACCAACGTAGGCTAGCCAGAGAATATAACAAAAAAGTGAAACTTAGGAATTTTGTAGAAGGGCAGTATGTGTTAAGGACCATTCCCCAATACCAGCGAGAAAACAAATGGGGAAAATTAGCACCTACTTGGGGAGGACCCTACGTAATACACGACATCGCAGGAAACGGATCTTACTATCTGCGTAATATGAAAGGGGAAATCCTCATGCATCCGTGGAATGCCAAATATCTCAATCCATACTACCCATAACCTACCACCTGCGTATACATTTCAGAAGAAGAAAACGGATGTACAAGTCCGCATGTTTCTATCTCTGATGAAGGAGTAACGCACCTTAACTTTTCAATCAATCCAAGCTTTCATTTTCAAATATCATATTCTATTCATTACCCCCGCGCATTTCAATTTATTCAAAACCCACAACCTATACCATATGAGACACATGTATATACTACTTACACAATGTACATTCAAAACCACATCACATCTTAATAAAATATCGATACTATCGTTACCCCGTGGATGTAGGCCTTAGGGATGAACCACGTAAATCATTGTGCAGTCACTATTATTAAGAATTGGCATTATACTTTAGTAAGAGGGATGTCCCGCACAAAGCGTGGATCATACCCACTCCAATATACCAGGCAATATCCCATACAAAACACACGCATGCAATATATCGGGGCATACACATGCAATCTCTTGGAACTCCCCTGTAAGCGTCTATAAGTGTATGACCAGGGGCGACTTCCCACAGAATGAGATACCCGAGCAATATTACAAGCCGCGAACTCAAGGGAATATATCCCTGAACGTCGGCCAGACCCCCACCGTTCAGAAATCCTCTGGCCAAGGAATTAGCTGGACGGGGTGCAAGGTCACAAGACAATTCCGGGGATATTAACCTACGGAATTGCACAGACAATACACTTTCTCAAATTCAAAGATTAACATCCATGGATTATAAACAATACGGAATTACTCATTATGTCAATTTAATTTGTAAAACCGATAAATGCAAATTCAACAAAATTCAAATTCAGATTTAAACACTAAAGTTTGATCTAGTACACGGCAGTTGATTACAAGCCTAGCAAGGAAAATAGCAAAAACACCAAAAAGATAAGCAAGCGAGATCAATACCTAGCATATTAGCCATAGTCATCGAGAAGGAACATTATCCTGTGCTTTTCCTTGGCCGAGGAAGGAACACTACCACGGAGGAAGGGGCGGAAGAACACGAAGGGAGCGCGGGTACGGGACGCCGAGTATAATTCTTGGTTAGCCCATGACTCTTCTTGAGATCCAGCTCTATCTCACCAAGAGTCCTATTAATCTCTTACGCAGGTTGCTTCCCGAGCCACAAAACCAATGGCTACGCTCTTCATCTCGGCTGATTTAGGGAAGCGGAAAGTCGATCTACCTTTTGATTGGCATGCTTCAACGCCTCCCGAGACAAGGCTAGACCGCGATGATAGTTAACTTGGCCCTCCAATTGAACTACTTTAGCCCGAGCTTCGGCAAACTTGTCATCCGTAGCTTTAAATTTGTCCTTGGAGCTCACGGGATAGACGAAGGCGGTGAGTTAAAACAAATAGAATACAAAGCACACTCGATGACAAAAACGTTACCTTCACAATGTTCAACCGCGGAATCTCTTGCTTCGCGGCATAATCATATTCATTTGATAACCTATCATAATCTACACTGCATAAGATTATGAGCATACTGACCCGCGCTTAGGTCATCTCGAAGCATCGAGTCCGAATGACGATATCGATTAACCTCATAATTCTTCGATTCCAACCCCTTATTAAGACGATACATAGCCACCTCTAAATTTTTCTCACACTCAACCTGACGGGCCACATCAGCTCGAGACGCGGATAAGGCACTACTGAGAGCACTAGCTTCGCCGCCCTAGCGTCGTCTCTTTCCTTAGCAAGGCGTTGCATATAAGCCCGTACATCGAGGGATGGGAAGACCGCGCCTGCCGCAGCTCATCTTCCATAACATTAAGCTTAAGTTCCAAAGATGAAATCGAAAGCGGGCTTTCTCAAGATTATCCGCGTCCATAAAAGAGCCCCATTGAATAAATGACGGTCATGGTTGTTTTTATTTTGCGAGATCTACCAAGCAAAGCTTTTCTTACGCCATTCTTCGACCATAGCGTTATGGACATCCGCACGGGCATTCCATTTTCGATTCACTTTTAAGTTTTTCAACTAACTCGGCAATACGGCCTTTTTGACGATTTCTCTCATTCCGAAGCCATAACAACTCAGGTACTCCACCCACTGAAGACAGTACAGCGGGAGGAGGGAAGAAGAAGATAACTCAGAACATATAAGGGACATGTAACTATCAAAGAAGAGGAGACACAGACCTGAAATAGACGAAGAGTTTTCCTCAGCAACCGCTAACTTGGCCTTAACCGAAGCTAGCTCAGAATGCAGCTTCTCCTCTTCCGTGTCCTGCTGCTCCTTGCGCTTAAGCAGACCCTTCATCACAGCTATCTCCTCATCTTTAGCAGATACCTCAGCTTCAACGCTCGTAAGCGCCCCTTCACAATGCCGGAGCTTCCCTTCTAGCTTGAGAGACTTAGCCCTGAAGATCCGGTAAAGATGGTGGTTACAATACTCGCTCCTCATCATCTATCAATCAAAAAGGGAAATTAGTTCACAACACATTTAAGCAAAATCGGGGGTAGAAAGAGCGGGAAAAACCTCCAATAGCCAGCTTCTTTGGGGATAATTGTACTGGTACCCATCAGCAATGGCCATCATGCCAGCAACCGTGGAAGGAGGATCCACCACAAGATCAATCCCGCTGGCTACAAGATTCTCGCCCCACCCTCGATTTACCACCTCCTCAGGGGTTAGCTCCATACGCCTGCGAGTAAAAGAGTCCGAACTCTTCTCCCCTTCAATCACAGGGGCAGGATGAGGCACGACAAGCAAGTTCTTTTTTTGCAGCCATGCCAAAAAGCATCATCACCATCCGCGACCAAGGACCGTGAGAAATCATCTAAGGAAGAGTCTGAGGGCTTCCCACCAGGCGAAGCACCAGAATTATTTAGCACCAAAGCCCCTCCAGCAGCGGAGGAGGTGCCAACACAACCCTCGTGATGCACCGCCAAAACCCCAGCATCAGATCCGCGTGTGGGGTCACCTCCGCAGCTACCCTCGAGGACATTCCAGTCATCACCAGATGGAAGAAGATTGAAGCCCGAGACAAGCCCCATAACTGTGGCCATGTCAAATGATTGTCCCTCGGATAAGACCTTACCAAAGGAGAACTCGCAATAAGCATCCCCACCCTTGTCACCACTACCAAGAGAAATTCCCTTACCTTTGTCCACAACAACCCCACTTGACTTAGTTGCCCCCCAGCCTGATCACCACCACCAGCGGTCTGTTCATCACCACCCCCACCAGTGATCTGATCATTACCACTACCACCAGCGGTCTGTTCATCACCACCCCCACCAGTGATCTGATCATTACCACCACCACCAGTGGTCTGATCATTACCGCCACCACCAGTGGCCTGATCATCACCACTACCAGTGACCTGATTATCACCACCATCACCAGTGGCCTGATCATCACCACCACCACCAGTGGCTTGATCACCACCACCACCACCAATAGCCGGATCACCACCACCACCACCAGTGGCCTGATCACCATCACCTCCAATAACATTCCCACCAGCAGTACTATCTACTTCTTGAACGGGCGGAGAAGTCCCAATTCGCTCTTCCCCATCGGAAATATCCTCATCACCATCCACTGGACTGTTCACATCCTCGAAGTGTGTAGAACCCTCGGTGGGAGAATTCGACGATTGATTAGGATTGATATTCTTATTTCTACGCACCTACAACACAGTCATATAAGAGCCCTTAGCATCTCCTTTCCTTGGCATAATCAGCATTATTTAAGAAAACGAAGGGGCATATACACGTAGAAAACGAACAACATACCTTAGTAACATTAGTATTCTGCGGAAGAGGGTGAACATCAGGGATATCTTCATCTTCCGCGTCATCAACATCGCGATTATAAGAAAAATCCATACCTTCAAAACTCATCTGCCAAGGGCAGTAATGGGCGTAACGAGCGGGAGAAGCTTCGCGATAAGGACTGTTAGCCGTAGGCTGCCAACCATGGGGCCCAGGGACCCAACCATAGGCCCACGGACCAACGATTTCAAGAACAGTGGCAGACCATTCATAGTCATGATCACGCTTAATTCTCTCATCAGCGGGAATAGGAAGACCTTCAGTGCCGGGTGATGTGATTTTAATTTTGTTGTAGAAAGTGGTAGTAAAGGTTGTCGTTCACTCAGACTTGTAAAGATTTGGTTTCAGAAAATACTAAAAACAAAGAAAATATATTCACAAATTTGTCACGATATCGAGAGATTACTGAGACTCGGGATTCCACCAATTCTTGCATTCATGTAGTTCAACTAATAATTCTAGACATTTATAGCTCAAATAATAAAATATTGACTCTGATTCATTGCCGAAAGTAGATTTTGAAAGTAATGATTGTATATCTAAAGCATGAGACATCAAAACACTTAAGAAAGCATGACCCATCAATTGAAATCACAATCATTCAATAAAAATCATAAGATACGATTAAAAATCAATGCAATAAGTCATAAAAGAATTAATCGAATTACCACATGCATGAAAAATGGCTTCCTCCATTGTCCCAGTATTGGGGTTTAGCTCCTCATGTTATTCACGTGCTCAAAATAGGTGTTCATAGCTCAAAAGTGTGAAAAACAAGAGAAAGATAATAACTCAGGCAGTTTGCAATTGAAAAGGCGTTACAAACAGACTGTTCTGAAGAATAAGTCTCCCTCTTAAACGATACTAAGGTTCTATTTGTTGAATTTAAGACTGCTCGCGTTGGTCCAATGTTCTTCAATTAGGGTTCTTGAGAACGACAGTTTTGTAGCGTCGTCTGCAACCCTTTCTCTTCTTCTTCACCTGCTGCTGCTGCAGTCGACTCTGCCGCCTTCCTAATCCTCCGTATCGACCCCCAAATACTCGACTCCCTCTGTAGTTCGAAAACAATCTATTTATATACGGCAAGGACCGATTAAACCCGATTAAATCTCCCTTTTCTTTCACCTAAAGCTACGGAAAATATCTCACGCGGCTTCTCTCTTCTGTGCATTTATATGTTATCCAATCTTTCCTGACCGATATATTCAAGTCCCATATAGACTTAAACTCCCATAATAATCGTAAACTTCCATATATCTTCACCAGAGAAATCCCGAGAATACTTGGTCTCTGTTTTAAGAAAGTAACGTGAAAAACTCTTTGTTTGTCGATTCAAAACCTATTCCCATCCTTGTTATGGTTCAACAGGCCTAGAGAAACCCAAATCCGAGATCGAACCCACAAAAATCCTGTTCGAACTCTCTCCTGAAAGTCTCGGACTTTCAACAGCGTTTTCATGTTTCGTGAACTTCCCGCCAAAATTCATAATTTGAGTGATGAGGAAGGGACGCCCCCTAACCGTCTGTAAGGTGCGAATAGCGGTTTCCCTAGGGTTACCCCTTATCATTCTGGGTGCCCCTTATCCAAATGAGGGGTCCGAATAGTAATTTTCTCCCACGAGCGCAAATACCACTTTTCGAGCCAATTTCGCCGCAAAAGCTTATTTTCCCAAAAACACCTACAAAGACATAAAATACCAAAATAAGCGCAAAATCGAGTACTAACATTACAGAGAATTGAGACTAAAATAGACACATAAATGCGTCTATCAAATACCCCCAAACTTATTATTTGCTCGTCCTCGAGAAAATCAAATCTACAAAAATAAAATCCTAACTCACTTTGTCGCGAGGCATCGGCGATTGCATTTAGCATATGCAATAAGCCTTTAAACCCCTAGGTGGCCCTAGTGGCCGAGTTATAGTCTCGGGAGGGTTTACCCAGAGGTGTACCCACAAAACCTTTACTCCAAATCTTAGCTATCTATTAAGGAACCTTGGAAGGCACTAAAGAATCTCCTTGGTTGGCATACTTATTGACTACGGGAGGAAGTACCACGATGCGAAATTCCAATTGTTGTACACGAGCTTGCACTCAAGCATACTAAAATTCATATATAAGTCTGAGCTCTACTCGGATAGTCTCACTATGGACATCAATACCGGAGTCAAAACTAATCACATGGATAGATCAAGAAATGGATATAGAAAAACATAGATGGTTTTGATGTTTACTAAGTGATCGATGTTTCTCATATACGTCGAAGGCCTGCCAAAATGAACCTATCCTAATGGACCGAGATACCGGGTCGACTAATATCAACACAACGGCATATACAAGGGAACCCAGTGGTCGACAATCCTAATTCTATATCAACACGTCTGGCATATACAAGGGAACCAGCGGTCAATTTATTCACTTAACATTAATTTTTTTTTTTTTTTTTTTTTTTTTTTTTTTTAACTGCATGATTAGATCTTTTGGATCCAAGCGCATGCTTCTTGTCGACGATTACATGATAGTTCCGTGGATCCCGCATTCCACGCTTGTTTAGGGACGAGACAGGGAAAACACACACATATTGCTATTCCCAAGTGTTAATTTTATTAGTTTGGTCTAATTGGTCTAGTCTTTTTTTTTTTTTTTTTTTTTTTTTTTTTTTTTTTTTTTTTTTTAGTAACTCAATCACTCTATGTCACCCTAGCAGTGGTAACAACTTGAATCGTGAGCCCCACCTAATCACTTAGAGAAACATAGTTTAAAAACAAAACAAAATAAAAACAGAAGTGAAAAGGACTCAACGAGATTGGTGAAACTATCATGTTATTTCTAACACCTGAGCTCTGTGCTTTTATGAATAGACTCTTTAGATGTTGCCATCTAATCAGATTGGTTCCTCAGCTCCTACAACCAAAATGCTTCCATCCACTTAGATTGGTTAGTGCCATCCTTAATAAGCATAAATTTCTAGGCTCTGGAGTTTAACAATGCAACAAAAATGTTTCTCCCATACCCCCAAACTTAAATCTAACATTGTCCTCAATGTTCTAAAGATAAAATTAAAAGCATGAACAAGGAGAAACTGTTACCATTTGAAGTAAAAGAGTTAAGGAAAGATATTACCGTGTCGCATGAACATTGGGTTACCTCCCAAGAAGTGCTAAGTTTAACGTCTTCAGCCAGACTAACAAAGGATTAATCACCTCATAGAATCATAAAGTAATAGCCTAATTTGTGGGTCATCAAAACCAAATAGAGCTACCACAAATAAAAGGAATCAGTAACATGCCAAGAAAATTAACAAATAAAGCACACCCTTGTCTAGTTTCTGTTTAAGACAACTACATCTAGCCGTGGTTCGGGTTCGGGCTCTATGAAAGGGTCTAAATAAATTTCTTTGGGCTTGCGTTCCTCATAAGTAAGATCCAAATTATCAAGTTGCGAGTGCGGAAAAACTCAAATAAAAACTTAGAAGCACATAATAATAACCTGAATAATTGAGGATCCTCTAAGTCAATCATATTTGACTTACACAGCTGACCACAATGAGAGCGATGGTCTTCCTTTAACAAATGTGTCGACCTTAATCTCCTAAAGTAATTAGGCTTAGTCTCAAAAAAAAATCAATCTGGGTATCATAGCCTGGGCTAACCACATCAACCAGAGGATGGGTTTCTAATAACTGAACTTCCTTATGGACATCACTAGGTTCCGGAAAACGTGTATGAAGATAATCTTTTAAAATGGTTGAGGCACATATGTCAAGTCCCAAGTGAGGGACCTTTCTAAGAGTTAAAGCACATGGAGAATGATAATCACCCCCAAACTTAGAGTTTTCAGTGTCTCTAGAAAGACTAGTCACAACTTCCCTAATTTCAAGGTCATCGATTCCTGAAAATGGTCAATTGATTCTTCTAAGTCGGGTTCATCCTCACTCATCTCTACGAG
This sequence comes from Papaver armeniacum, assembly GCA_023531295.1. Taxonomy (NCBI): domain Eukaryota; kingdom Viridiplantae; phylum Streptophyta; class Magnoliopsida; order Ranunculales; family Papaveraceae; genus Papaver; species Papaver armeniacum. Next base: position 75,810 of record JAJJWW010011158.1, read on the forward strand.
TTCATTTTCTTTTTCTAAGTCTATTGTTTCTACATCGCTAGACTCAAAATATACCCGTTCCTCTAAACCATAATCGGCTTCGTAATCATAAGGAAAAACTACATCGTCTAAAACGGTGGTATCTCTAGTCAAATCCTCGTCCTTTTGAATAGGTGAATAATTATTAAAATTATTTGGATTCAAACTAGAAATAATATTATCGTTGTTAAGCTCAATTGGAGTAACGAATTCCTGATCACTATGCCTACTCATTTCAAATTCTTCATCAACACTATCCTCATCATAATCATCATTGTAATAACATGAAAATGGTCGAACCTCATCTAAAGTAGTGTTACCAATTCTAACCTCGTCATCTTGATTATGGAAATAACTATCTTCATTTTCAAAGGTACTATTGGAAACACTATATTGGAAATTAAAACTATCTTGACCTTTCTTTCTGGGCCTCTAATGGCATTTTTCGAGTCGACTCACATGACTTCCTGATTTCATCTAGGAAAGAAGGTTCACACGTTGCATTGCTTTCGTCCAAAACTAAGTTATTCATTGCATCTGAACTACGTGTTGACTCAAGTAACTTTTGTGTTGACTCGCCTAACTTACATGCGGACTCTAGTAGAGAAGAATTTTGCTCGTATGACCGGTGGGTGTATGAATAGTAATTGGGCTCATCATGGTATGAGCCATAACCTTGAAAAGGCTGATGTTCCCAACCACTATTCACACTATGGCCAAAGTAGTAACGTCCATTTTGAAAATCAGTCGGATATTCGTTGTATTGGCTATTGTAATACCGGTTCGACATTCTATTCGCGCAGGGTGTGAGTTGTCACACAAAATTAAAACCCACCGATGGGGATTCGTGGGTGGATAGAGTCTTACCTCCGTACCGGACGGGCGATGAACCGTTGAAGTCGACTCGGGCCACCGACTCCTATGTCGATTGTACGAACCCGAGGGGCCGAGATAGTATCGTAACTGTCGTCCTTCCCTGCAAACAGTTTATATTTAACCTTAACCCTTCCTTAGGGTTTAAAAATAATAATGTTCAAGTCCAAAATAAAGTCCAAAAAGTCCAAAAATAAAAGAAAAATTACAAAAATACAACCCTATTTACAGTTTCTAAAAATAAAACAAAATAACTATATACAAAATCTTCTTCGTCAGTCCTTGGACTCCTCTTTTCTTTCCTTCTTTGGCGATGCTTTCCTTTTATAGCCCTTTTCTCTTTCCTTGTAGCTTCACTCCAAATCTGAAAAGAATCGAAAAATACCAAAACGCGTAAAAAAGAACAAAAATAATAAAAATAAAAATAAACCTAAAACAAATCTAATACAAGTCCGCGTCGGCGGCGCCAAAAATTGATGTGGTTTTTTTATGTTGTTGTAGTAAAGTGGTAAGAAAGATGTCGTTCTCTCGAACTTGTGAAGGATTTTTAGATTCAAATAAGACTAAAAAACTCAAAGAAGGTTGTATCAAGATTTTAGAAAGCACTGAGACTCAGGATTCCACTATTTTCCAATTTTTATGTGATTCATTATTAATAATTATCATGCAATTCATACGTTCAATTGATTCTTAAATATTGCCAATAGTAGATTTTCGAAATACTGGTTGTTAATCTCAAGCATGGAACATCAAAAGCCCTAAGCTAAGCATGCACCATCAAGTGAAAATACAAAGAGTTAGCAAAAATCTTTATTTCAATTTCGATTCAATGCAAATAATCATAAAAAGAATTGCAGAAATTAATTAAATAAATATTACCACATATTTGTTGGAAAAATAGCTTCCTCCGTCGCCTCAGCAAAGGGGTTTATCTCAAGCATAAAAGAACAAAAATAATAAGAACAAAAATAATAAAAATAAAAATAAACCTAAAACAAATCTAATACAAGTCCCCGGCAGCGGCGCCAAAAATTGATGTGATTTTAATTTTGTTGTAGAAAGTGGTAGTAAAGGTTGTCGTTCACTCAGACTTGTAAAGATTTGGTTTCAGAAAATACTAAAAACAAAGAAAATATATTCACAAATTTGTCACGATATCGAGAGATTACTGAGACTCGGGATTCCACCAATTCTTGCATTCATGTAGTTCAACTAATAATTCTAGACATTTATAGCTCAAATAATAAAATATTGACTCTGATTCATTGCCGAAAGTAGATTTTGAAAGTAATGATTGTATATCTAAAGCATGAGACATCAAAACACTTAAGAAAGCATGACCCATCAATTGAAATCACAATCATTCAATAAAAATCATAAGATACGATTAAAAATCAATGCAATAAGTCATAAAAGAATTAATAGAATTACCACATGCATGAAAAATGGCTTCCTCCATTGTCCCAGTATTGGGGTTTAGCTCCTCATGTTATTCATGTGCTCAAAATAGGTGTTCATAGCTCAAAAGTGTGAAAAAAAGAGAAAGATAATAACTAAAGGCGGTTTGCAACGTTAAAAGGCGTTACAAAGAGGTATTCGAAGGAAGAATAAGTCTCCCTCTTAAACGATACTAAGGTTCTATTTGTTGAATTTAAGCATTTTCTGAGCGTTGGTCCAATGTTCTTCAATTAGGGTTCTTGAGAACGACAGTTTTGTAGCGTCGTCTGCAACCCTTTCTCTTCTTCTTCACCTGCTGCTGCTGCAGCTCTGCAATTCGACTCTGCCGCCTTCCTAATCCTCCGTATCGACCCCCAAATACTCGACTCCCTCTGTAGTTCGAAAACAATCTATTTATATACGGCAAGGACCGATTAAACCCGATTAAATCTCCCTTTTCTTTCACCTAAAGCTACGGAACATATCTCACGCGGCTTCTCTCTTCTGTGCATTTATATGTTATCCAATCTTTCCTGACCGATATATTCAAGTCCCATATAGACTTAAACTCCCATAATAATCGTAAACTTCCATATATCTTCACCAGAGAAATCCCGAGAATACTTGGTCTCTGTTTTAAGAAAGTAACGTGAAAAACTCCTTGTTTGTCGATTCAAAACCTATTCCCATCCCTCGTTATGGTTCAACGAGGCCTAGAGAAACCCAAATCCGAGATCGAACCCACAAAAATCTCGTTAGGAACTCTCTCCGAAAGTCTCGGACTTTCATGGGCGTTTTCATGTTTCGTGAACTTCCGCCAAAATTCATAATTTGAGTGATGAGGAAGGGACGCCCCTAACCGTCGTAAGGTGAGAATAGCAGTTGCCCTAGGGTTACCCCTTATCATTTGGGTGCCCCTTATCCAAATGAGGGGTCCGAATAGTAATTTTCTCCCACAGGCGCAAATACCACTTTTCGAGCCAATTTCGCCGCAAAAGCTTATTTTCCCAAAAACACCTACAAAGACATAAAATACCAAAATAAGCGCAAAATCGAGTACTAACATTACGAGAGAATTGAGACTAAAATAGACACATAAATGCGTCTATCACCGGGGACCCGCGCCATCTTGGAATCACTTACCTCGCTCAAAAGTCGAACTTCCCCATTAATGAAGCAATGTTCATGAGACTGCGGACCACGCCTACAGTATTCCTATTAACGTAATCCCCGAAGGACTTATTGAAATTCTCGGGAGTATACCATCCTTTCTCCCTTTCTAATTTAGGGGAATAGCAGGTCATCATCGTTTGCCCCTTGCTACGAAGATAACATTCTCGGAGATGGCAAAGATAGTTTCCGGTCAACTGTTGTACCCCACGATTGTGACTTTTCTTGGCAGTGTCACGGCTAGACAAGACCCGGTAGTAGAAATCATCACCGGCCTTATACAAAGGCAACATCAAACCGGCCTCGAAAGCACCCACGGTCGTCAGCAAATGAAAGGCATCATATTGGTAGTTGGTAACCATCTCGTAAGTTATATCTCTATCAGGGGCATAAAAACTTACTTGGAAATGCTGAAGACCATGCTTCAACTTGAAGGCCTCGAGATCAATGTGTCTGAAAGTAAACTTCTTATTACCCGGAGATATAGGGCGAAAACTAACAACGGAGTCATCCTCGAAAGCATCTCCCGTAGTATTTTCCGCAGGACTCATTTGCCTTCTTTTCGGAGGAACTACATCTCCGAAGATTCTATCTCATGACTTTTCTCTTTGAAGACGAAACTTAATTAACTTACTTGAACTAGTCACGGGTGGATTGGTCCGCGGAGGAGGTTTGGTGCGGAGAGGCTGCACATCTAAAGGATCAGTGCGCGGATTCCGCTGCTTCTTAGGAGACCCGCCTCTAGGGCGATTAGCGGCATATCTGGATCCCTGCGGCGGATCGCCTCTCTTAAGCAAAGATCTCTGACCGGGGGACGAGGATGTTCGTCCATCCCGAGGATTATCCCGAGTAAGTGAAGGCAAAGATCCCCCCCTGATATTGGAATCACTCCGAGGAGATCTGTGAGGACTCGGCGGAGGAGTTTGGTAAGGAATCCGCGGATGATCGGACATATATGCGGGTACAAACACAAATAAAAGTATAAACCAGAGGCAAGGAAGATCAAAAAGAAAGAAATTTTCAAGAACAGCAGCAAACGTGAAGAAAACCCTAGATTTCATCAACAATTACTTCAACTCTCAGACTATTATTCAAACTCAGAAGAAGAAAAAATAAAATCAAAACATGGCCGATGAAACACACGATTCAAGCGGCGTCAACTCTCAAATCTCAGGACACACATAAGATTAAATTCTCATCAACGCATTACCAGAAAATCAAAAACTCAATAGGATTAGGCATGGCGAGTAAACGAAATCACAAATCATACCTGAACCTCAAAGAACAAAGCAACAACAAAGAACGAAGGAGATAGCGACGATAGTGAAAGAATGGGCAAGACAATAACCAGCAGACGGACAGCAGTAGCAGCGGCAACAATAATGTCGAGAGGAAGTTAAGAAGATGAAGAAGACAATGGAATGAGAGAATAGCGAGAGAATGTGAATTTAATTCACATTCTCTCATTCTCTCTTTTTATAAGATCAAGAAAAACCGTCCACTACCCAAAGGGCGGTTATGGCCGGATAGGGGAAACGTGCACAATAAATGCAGGTAGCACCTTTTAGGAGAAGTTATGAGGAGGGAGATAAAAAACGTACCACACGATTCTTCTTCCAACTAAAGATAGCGCCTAGTCACAAGAAGAGGGGCAAATTGTAAGTACACATATTTATCTCCATTGCCACGTGTAATGCGAGAACCCACATGGAGGCCACGTCATAAAGAAAGATGAAACAGGGGCATCCATGGTATCCGGAGCGTGTGCCATCTGTCCAAGATCAACGGTCGAAGACGAGGGAGCATACAAGGAAGGTAACCTCGCGCAACACCAAGGAGTCACTTCATCCCATCACGAGGTGAGATGTAATCAACGGCTGGGGATAGTCCAACTGACACGGACGTGACAAGGGAGGACTGACACCGCCTGGCACGCCCCCAACTACTCGCATTTAATGTTGCGCAGAGGACGCGTGGCAGACGACCAACGAAGAAAACGAGGATTGGTCAGCGTAATGAGCTCGGATATTGTGAAGGCCGCGGAGTGACAGGGAAGTCCGCAGACCATGCACAGAACACAAGAACATAAGATCTCAACATCTCTTTGTCAATGGGCCCACTCGATTTGGCTATATATATGAACCTCCCTTCCACAGAGAAGGGGGATCGAGAGAGAGAATTAAGGAATAGGAGAGAGAATAGTGAGAAGTAAGTATGAGTATCAACCTATGAGGTTGATGAACACCAAGATCTTATGATTGCTCTTGTAACCGTTTACTCTATAGTGAATATCCCCGGATCGTGGATCGTAGGCCTTAGTGCCGAACCACATAAATCATCGTCTCCTTTACCTTTAGCATTCGTATAGTTTTATTTATATGTGTACATCTTAGATCTATCATTTCGGGATGCTGAGGAGATCATGACAAACCCGCGGGGTTTGGAATCTATGAATCATCATCTATCTAGGCATATTATACTTTACTCACACTTTAATGCGTGTATTCAATTCATGTTGAGATTGTTTGTGAATACGTGGATGCCTACATGATGCACGTATTCACAATAAAAGGGCAAGTTGGTAGTTTCATCTCTTAATAATCTTTTTTTGTGTTGTTGTGGAGGCCCCAATTTAGCCAGGATATGCAAGCATGAGCTGGAGCAAGCAACTGCTAATTCAAATAGCGAGGATTTGTCATTGCATTAGTATTCTCAATAGTACGCATCTAAAAATAACGTTGATCCTACGGGAGTCAGTTTTCCTCATTTTATGTTATGATTGACATGATTCACGAGTTGTCCGAAAACATACAAACCCATTCACAATTGTATGTATCTAAAAATGATGTTGACTTGAACCCGGACACAGCAAATGCAGCAACCAAATCAACCTACATTAATTATCACAATGCACAAACAATTGAAAGAGAAACATAGACTTGAGCAAATGCATCCAGCCAGAACTTATCTGCTAATTAGCACTCTAACTTCACAACACCAACAATAGATATCACAAACTAGTACGTACTGACGTGCTTAAAAACCAAAAACATGTAGTGCAGCCAAAAAAAAAAAAAAAAAAAAATGCTAGTTAGATCCTTCACCGTTCTTCAAATTTGCTAACCTTTTGTTTTCCCGAGTACTTTCTAAACCAAAATATAAAATTTGATCTTCGGATGCAATTTGAGAGGACCAAACATGGGCGTGACATCATCTTGTGCTTCTCGCCTACGTGCCTTCAATTGCCTACACGACTTTAGTTGCTTTAAGGCCTCTTCCTATGCACATGCCAAAAAAATGGTGTTTGGCATGCCAGGTGGCATGCCAAACCATTTGCGCCACTATGGGGAAACCTCTGAGCGATCGAATCCCTAGCGAGCGATATTGTCAATATCGCGCCCGATAAAGTCTTTATCGCTGGCGATATTGACAATACCGCTCGATAAAAACAATAACGCTGGCGGTACAATGATTATCGCCAAGTAGTTATTCTTAACTAGCTAGTTCCCCTATGGTTCCTATATATATACGTCATTTTACCTCGACGTAAAACTCACACTCGCTTCTAAAGATATTACTCCTTTATTCTCAATTTTAAGCTTCACAATGTCGAGATCCAATGAAGAAAGGGATATTATTATGAATATGTTCAGGTTACAGCAAGAAAGTTATCGTATGAGGTTGCAAGAAATTGACGAAGAGGAAGCTGAAGATGAGAATCTAATCGAAACTATGATGCTTGTACATACGGGTCAAATACCAAGAGTTCCAGAGCCCAAAGAAGTATTATCAAGAAGATATACGTATCGAGGAGGGAATTTTACCATCGAAGCTCATGCACGATTATTTTCTTCCCAATTGTGTGTACTCGATCGAGATTTTCAAGGTCGATTCCGCATGCCTCGTCATCGGTGAAAAGATTATTGAAGAACTTTGTCGAGTGGAACCTCAATTCAATTATCAGTTTGATGCACCGAATATTAGAGGTCATAGTCCCAGAACAAAAAGTTACTTCGGCTTTAAGGATTCTAGGTTATGGCACTCCGGCGGATGCGAATGATGAGTACCTTCGTATGGGTAAAACAACTTCTTACACTTACCTTTCATTGTTCTGGGAAGTAATGATTAATCATTTTGGTCCAACATATTTACGAAAACCAACCGACGAAGATGTTAGACAAATATTAAGGGAGAATGAGGAAAGGGGATTCCCAGGAATGCTAGGTAGTCTCGATTGTATGCATTGGGTATGGCATGGATGCCCTGTTTATTTGGCCGGGTCAATATAAAGGTCATTATCCAAAACCAACGAGTTATCTTAGAAGCTGCTGCTTCTTACGATTGTTGGATATGGCACGCTTTTTTTGGTCTTCCGGGTTCACAAAATGATATTAATGTTTTGCACAAGTCGCCTCTGTTTGAAGATTTGAAGTATGGAATTTCTCCATCTGTCCGTTTCATGATCAACGGCCATCAAGTACACTCATGGCTATTATCTTGCGGATGGTATCTACCCAAAATGGTCCACCTTGGTTCAATGCTACCGTCGGCCTCCTTCAGTGCATTGGGCCATTCATACCGATATTTTAACGATGCCCAAATGGCACCGAGGAAGGATGTGGAACGCACGCTTTGGAATTTTGAAGAGGAAGTTCGCTATCATTTGTGGCCCATATCGTGGGTTGAGTCCTCGTGAAATGCACAAGACTATGCTCACTTGCATAATTCTTCATAACATGGTAATTCAGAAACCAGACGTGATTCGGATTGGATTAACTATGATGATGCGAGATTTGAGGCCGGAGATTCGACTCCGAAAGAGGCCTCCCGCAAGGAATTATGGTCAAATGACTAACTACATTGAACCGTAATTTGTATGACCGGTTAAGAGATGATCTCGAGATTGAATCTTTGGGCAGAGCATGGAAGATGATTTTATGTATTTTTCTTAATGTTTTAGCTTGATTTAAGTTATGTTATGTATTGTTATTTTTCTAATTAATAAGCTTCAACATTTCATTTCAAACTAATATTAATTGGAATGCATAACAACATATCAAATTAAAACTTAAACTAGAACATTAAAACTTAAATCGCTACATTAAACTAGTTATAAACTAGTACATTAATCATTTAGAGGAATTATTTCATCAAACTCATCATCAGTTCCATCATCATCATCTTCTTCATCACGGTTGTTAGTAAATCCAGCTTGCTTTTCAATCATTGCTTGAATCTGTCAAATTCGATTTGCCATACATGTTTTTGTTGGCGTTCATAATTGAGGTGTTAGCTTGAAGAATGTTATGCTTGTCATAGTCAAACTGGAATTTTTCTTGAGAAAGACGACTTTTCTTACTCTCAGGTTTTGAATTTTCCTTTGAATGGATCTTTCCTTCGCGATGGTCTTTTGATAATCCATAAACTCCGCCATGTTAAATCCTCACGGAACTCCCTCCTTCTTGAGCTAATTTTCTAGCCGGTTTTGCCTTATTCCTCCCTGGAAGTTTTCCCTTAGTATTACCATCAATATAATTATTGAAAACTACGTTGGAATTTGAGCTTGTAGGGGTATTCGGTGAAGAATTTGATGGACCTTGTGAAAATGGTGAAGAATTTGGTGTTGAGGGAGAAGAATTATATGGTGAATTTTCAGGTACTATTTGATTATTTGTTAAGTAATCGGGATTATATTTGTTCAAACCCTTCAAAATATGATAACAACTTTCGAAAGCAAAACTTTACCATGTTTTCGTTGCCAATCTGTATGAACCTCTCTTTCAAAATCAACATCAGTCTGACCACTGTCCTTTCCTTTTCTCTTGGCTTGCATTATCAATGCAACATAAGCGGCTACTTCTCGGTTGATTACAATGAAGTGTTCTGACAATCCTTTTGCATCACGACCATTGATGTTCATGGTTTGTTCTTCATATTTTTGAAATATATAATCCCACATGGTGTTACCATGTTGGTGTGCACCACCGATACAATCTTGGGTAAAAAAACATAATTACGACAAATACATTCATCTTCTATCATGGTGTATTTTGCACCACGGACTCGATTCTTCTTACCTTTGCCTTGAGTTTTTGCTTGTGAATCCATTTTACAAGAAAATATATTGTAGAGGAGTTGTGATAGTTTTAGATTTGAAAAAGATTGAGAAATTAAGAAATTCTAGAGAGATTTAGAATTTTTGGTGTGAGTTGATATGAGTTTGAAATCAGGTATTTATAGAGGGGGGAAATTGTAGCCGTTAGATGAAGATACGATGAGCGATTATCATAGTATCGGCGATAGCTTGACTGTAATCAGTTGTCGATTGAATGACCATCGAATCGATTCTTTGACCATCGAGCGACCGAGACTCTATCGCTCTTTGGAAACTCTGTCGCGTATGCCTATATGCCAGAAATAACATATTGGCATATGAGTTTGGCAGTTTGGCATACCCATAGTGGGTGCATATATGCCAAATACCATGTTTTGGCATGTGCATAGGAAGAGGCCTAACACGAGACTAATCGCTTCTTTCGTTGTTGCTCTACGCTTTTCTTTGAAATTCCATATTTCCTGGACTGGTTCCCTAACATTTGGATTGTATTCATTTAGTTCCATTGCCGCGGCTGTGATTGCCTTATACACCTCTTCTCCGAACTCATCCCTTGCACCTTTCAACAACTCATCGTCCCCGTCTATAACTTCCTGCACACAGTGTCGCAGAGGTATTATCAATCATCATTTTTCTTAAAATCAAGATATCAACATGGGAAATAAATTCGTATGCATACCTCTTGTTTCCCCTGCACCTCAATGATTTTAAATGGGTGCCAACTTTGATCTCTAAGGTTACTCTCCCAAAAAGAACAAAGCTGTACCGATTCAGTGATCTCTGCAGTGTATTCCTTAGAGGGCGGACTGAAGAATTTACCCCCATCGGTGTTGCCCTTTGTACCCCTGGAGCCTTTACCATCATCTTTTTTAGGAAGCACACTGTCGAATGATGTGGGATCAAGTGCTCCCATTCTCTTCGAGCCAATTAAGACTGATTTATTGCATTCATCTCCCAATCCCTACAAACATGACCACATTATATTATGAACCAATAACTCTATTGTAATCAGATATCAAACTTCAAAACTAACAAAACATTTTCCTAATAACTTACACGAATCAACTCTTTTCGAGCTTCTTGTAGTTCATCGTTGAGAGAACGCTCCTGAACAATCAATGCGGTGCTAAAAGCATCCATGTCTTCAAGTTCAACTTCTTTCTTCTGTAGCTTTTGCTTTAGTTTATCTGTCCTTTTTTTGAACTCTTTGTAACAACCAAATTTTGAACCAGCAGATGACTTGCATCTTCTTCGGTAAGTAGAAGTGGTACTGCTATCACCCATACTATGATCAACAATTTCTTTCAACTCCTCAAGTTCAGCTTCCAGATCCTTCTTCTCTTTTTTGAGTTCATCTATCTCTTCCTGAACCAAATTCATAAGCAACAAATCAACATTTATATAAAGAAGAAATGGAATTAAGAACGCTTAATTTGTATTCTATGCTGCTATGAATGAATGAAATAATGAATACATTGTTTGTACCTTTTGTTCTTCAGCCAACTGCACTGCATACTGAAAGTCTTCATCCGAAAATGATTCTCGATTTCCCGAACTATAGTTTGTAGCAATCTACACCAATATACAAAAATAAAAATAAAAATCAGCAAATACATTTAGCAAATCGGAAATCCTGAAATTAATGTTGATCATCAGAACTTAAGACCCCATGATTTCAGTTACCTGAGTCATTCTTTGGAGAGCTTGAGTGAGTTCATCATAAGCTTGACGTTGTTTGCAAATAAGATCTTCGCTCATGGATTTCATATCCTCGGTAGATTTCTTCAAATCCATAAGATTCTTGTGTATTTCAGCTGTATCATCAGCATGAACATCATCATCTGCAGCATCTTCAAGAGTAGAAGTAGTGCTGCAGTATTTCATCATGATAGACTTCATTTCCTGAATGTCCAACAGCAAGTCTTCTCTACTTCTCTGCTGCATGCACCGTAAGAAAACAAAGAGTTGATAAAAAGCAAAGAAAGATCTTTTAAAACAGCTTTCACAAAACTAAATCTTGTTACCTCTTTCCTTGGGCGCTTAAGAGAATCCATGGCTAGCTTGGTCCAAGTTCACTCACTTTTGATGCAGTGAATTCTAGACACTGTTCGTAGATCTCCCCCAGCACCGAGTATCCAAAGAATGGACAACACTGCCTGCAAAGACCTAAAAGGCGTGAATGCATTTATAGGCTTAATTTTTCAATAATGGACTAGTATATTATTATTTTTCATAGTTTAGTTCTTACACTGTGCTAATTAATTTCACCTACCAAATCTCTACCACGATCAACAACATGATCCTACACTTATTACACGCAATCTATCGTACACCCATCATCTCAAACACTATCCTCACATAAATATTTTGATGTACCATATTTCAGTCATATTACTTGCTGCCCCCAAAGGCAGGCTATATCGTGCAATAGGGACCATAGTCTCCGTACACAAAAACTAGCAGTGGTTCCCCCAAAACTTGTAAAGTAAACCCTTGTATGGGCAGTAGTTCTATATGAACCGAGCTTCTAAACTATACAAAAACTACCCCTGGCACCTGGAGGTGGGCTCCACCCACTTGAGATTGGTAGGGTCCACTTTTGGGCCCCACCAAGTGAAGAAATGTGTGGTAGTTTTTACTTTGTTTATTTTGATGGTTCATTAGGGTCTGTTTGGGAGCTTGGAAATGGGATAACATATCCTGAAAAAGTTTATCTTAATTTAATTTATGATAATTTTGTTAATGGTTAGTTTTAATGGTGTTTGTCTAAAATTCTATCATATCTTGGGCTAGGTTAATTTGTGTTTGTTTGACTACAGAAATATGTTAATATAAATAATTATTTCTTAGCCAAATACTTATTTTAAAGGAAAATAACTGTCTAACCCAGGTGAGGATATAAGTATCCCAGGTATTTGGAAGAATACCTTAACCTCACTTTTTTAGCTTCCTAAAATCAAGGAAGGTTTAGTAATCCTTATCCAGGATTGGAATTGCATTGAGACAAATATATTTTAACAGTTTTTTACTGGATAACCCAACCTAGATTGGGATATCCAGGATACCAAACATGACCTAAGCTTTTCTGTTGTCTGAGACGTTGTAACTGCTGAGAAATTTGCCCATTCGTCCATTCCCAAGTGCAATGGTTCTATATGAACTGCAAAAAAAAAAAAAAAAAAAGAAAAAAAGAAAAAAAAAGCAACGGTGTACTTATATAACAGTGGGCCCGCCCACTTTGGAGATCAACAGAGGAACGCTTTTGGGCCTCACAAGGTGAAGAGATGTAAGTACAATAGGACCCTATAAATTAATCACAATAATTCGATCCGTTGATTAATTTTGCAATTCTCTAGTTTTATTATTATTTAACGTTTCACTTAGATTCTCTAATGCAGTATCATCCACTAAACGAATTTTACAAAAGCCAAAATAATTTGCAATGGAATAAGATGTATTGATTCATCTTTTTGATTATTTTTTTGATAAATTAATAATCCTTTTATGAAGCAATAAATTATTAATTTATGCGATTATTTAATATGCATATATTTTCATGGTCCCGACACTATAATTTTACAGGGGTTATACCGTACACAGTTTTGGGTTAGTTTTTTATCACCGTTCCTAAAGAGTTTTTGTCCCCAAGTGTATATATACATACAGAAATATGTATTGGATTGAGGAGAATCAGAGATGAAGGAAGGAGATGTAGAGACAAGAAAGAGAACCATCATATTAGAGAGATTAGTTGTAATACATAGCTAGGTTACATGATATACACATAAAGGGAAACTAGATGGACCACACATCCATGGGTCGTAGGCCTTGTAACACTCCCCTTGTGCGGTTCAATAACAAAACTTTATACATAGTGCTTAACATATAGTGCTTTGAATGTAGTTCTTCAAATGTCGTCCTCTCCTTGATGACTTGTGCCGAAATCAATCTCCTTACTAAAACTTTGAGAAGGAAAAACCCAGTGGGATAAAACCTTGGTACAACTCTTCACATGTAGTACTTCACATGTTGTCTCGTACATTACATATAGTTCATCATACGCAATACAATCTTCAAAGACCGAAAAGTCTAAGTTAATTACCTCGTTAAAACCTTGTCAGGAAAATACAATTGGACAAAACCTGAGCTAAGGAAAAAGACTACAATTATTGAGAATACTTGGAGCAGATTGGACTCGCATATGTTGTCTCGTTAAAACCTTGACAAGGAAAACCCATTGGGACAAAACCTTGACGAAGGGAAAAGAGTACAATGCGACAGAAAAAGCACACAATCATTAACGTCTTCGACGTATAGAAATGGTTCCAAGAGATCTGACGATCGTTTCCCGCAGTTCAATCCTGCGTAAGGGCATTACAATTTGTTTTTTCCTGCAGTTTTATGTGAGTCAGTCTTATAAACTGAAGGGCACTACATTTTTTTCTCTTCCTGGAGTTTTAGGACAAATTTATGCATATTTACACTCTAATTGTATGGCATCTCATTCTGGAAGATTACCAAATTCAAATATCATTCAAGTTCAAGACATTCAGAGACTACTACTATTATCTTTGTAAGCCTAAATTTACCTATTGCTGGTATGACAATTATCCTGCTGTTGATGGTGGTTTTTAAACAAGGGGTAAAATCGTAAAACACCATGACCTAGTGTTACCCGCAACACATTAACTAAGAGCATTTAACTCAGGTGTAAATAATTAATAGGGTATTTTTTCAAAATACCTGATTAGGGTTTTCCACCACAGTAACCCTAATTCCAAAACCAAGCCGCACACCTAGCACCATGGAAACAATGCCAAACCAAGCCGCACTGCGCGCACCATGGCAACAATGCGGACAAGCCACACACCGCGCACCATGGCAACAATGCCAACCAAGCCGCACACTGCGCACCATGGCAACAATGCCGAACCAAGCCGCACATCGCGCACCATGGCAACAATGCCAAACCAAGCGCACACTGCGCACCATGGCAACAATTCCAAACCAAGCCGCACCATGGAAAAACCCGGTGGGATAAAACCTTGGTACAACTCTTCACATGTAATCTCGCGCATGTTGTCTCGTACATTACATATAGTTCATCATACGCAATACAATCTTCAAAGACCGAAAAGTCTAAGTTAATTACCTCGTTAAAACCTTGTCGGGAAAATACAATTGGACAAAACCGAGCTAAGGAAAAAGAGTACAATTATTGAGAAGACTTGAGCAGATTGGACTCGCATATGTTGTCTCGTTAAAACCTTGACAAGGAAAACCCATTGGGACAAAACCTTGACGAAGGGAAAGAGTACAATGCGACAGAAAAAGCACACAATCATTAACGTCTTCGACGTATAGAAATGGTTCCAAGAGATCGACGATCGTTTCCATAGATTCAATCTCGCGTAAGGGCATTACAATTTTTTTTTCTGGAGTTTTATGTGAGTCAGTCTTATAAACTGAAGGGCACTACATTTTTGTTTCTTCTTGGAGTTTTAGGACAAATTTATGCATATTTACACTCTAATTGTATGGCATCTCATTCTAAAAGATTACCAAATTCAAATATCATTCAAGTTCAAGACATTCAGAGACTACTACTATTATCTTTGTAAGTCTAAATTTACCTATTGCTGGTATGACAATTATCCTGCCTAACTAATAAACTTTCTGAAAGAAGATAAAGATACGGAATTCTTACAGACAAGATTCACTGCGCTTAAGAAGAAAAAAAAAATAGGAGAAAGTTAAAATCTACTCAGATTACGTCCATGCCGACACCGAGATATTTCAGCTGCAACAATGATGGATTCAAAGGAAAAAAAAATATTAAATTTTCAACACATTGGCACCTTTACCTGAGTATTGGGAGTGCTTGTACAATCATCCTCCATTTTTACCAAAAAAAAAATTCCCTTTCAATTTTTTCCCTCCTTCTACTCTCACCTCACTCACGCAAATACAAATAAAAATACACACTAATCATCCTCGCACTTTTAGGGGAGACCCCGAAAGAATTAGGGGCGACTTTTTTATTCCCAACCCATATACACCGTTAAGGGATGTCCAAAAACGCGGAGAATACGTTAATGCCCTTACACAATCGGAAGCTATTTTGTGCCCGATTGTTATACCGAAATCGGAAGCCTAGTAACTATATTATACTACCGATTATTATCGATTTTGTGCCAAACTCGCATCTGGCTTCTATAACAATCGGAAGGGAAATAACCTCACGAGACTACCGATTGTTAAAGTATAGAAATAAGAAATCTTTTGAATTTTGCATTGGTGAAATTTGGGGCTCCTATATAATCGGACGAATAAAAAAATGTCTAAGCTACCGATTTAGGGATTCCCATAATCGGATTGTAAAAGTAACAATGCTTACCGATTATGGTAGATTTCAAATTTCATACAATGAAGGATTTTCGAAAAAACTCATTTTGGGGCAACCTATAATCGGGAGGTTGGGTAACCTATTTAGCTTCCGATTATGGCTAAATCTAAATCACGAACCACATGGTTATGGTCGGCTCTGCACCCCTCAAAACCTAGGGAATTTGGCCAATGCTCAATTTGGGGCTTCCAATAATCGGTAGATAATTAGGTGGTATTACCTACCGATTAACAACCGTTTGACAGATAAAACCAAAGTCGACCTAAATTCAAATTCATTTCATTTTCTTTTCAACTTCAACTTCAACTCCTCTTCTCCTCTTTCCTTCCGATTGCAGAGAGGAAAACTCTCCCCCTCTCCTCGCTATACATAGTTCATCGTCGAATCGAATCATCGTCGATTATTTTCTATAAAGATGAAAGAAACGGAACGTAAGAAAGCTCGAACCAAAAACGTAGTGCGCGGTGAGGATCCAAATATTGGATTGCATGCCCGTAATAATATTGGATTGCATGCCCGTAATAAGTAGGGTTATACGTTATTAACCTACCGATTCTGGGGATTTTGCAAAATATTTGCTCAGAATCGGAGGATTGCTAATATACTTTTCCCTCCGATTATCATGTGTAAAGAAAACTTGTCTTTTGTATCCAAACAACACCACAATCGGAAGGAAAATGTGCACCTTCACTTCCGAATAACAATAATCGGTAGATTTATTTGTAATTTTCCTGCCGACTATTATATGTAAAAAAACTTTGTTCTCTGTAACCAAACAACACCATAATCGGAAATTAATTGAGCACCTTGACCACCGAATATTTTTAATCGGAGGTTTGTGGTTTTGCTAATTTCCGATTATTCTACCAAAAAACAACTATGGTTTCTCGACTCAAAGATTTGCAAGCCAATAATTTACTGAAGTACTCATCAGGGGGAGCGCCATCATCAAATTAAGGTGCATTCACTGGACTTTATCGAGTTGTACTCTTTTTCCTTCGTCAAGGTTTTGTCCCAATGGGTTTTCCTTGTCAAGGTTTTAACGAGGCAACATTTGTGTGTCCAACAATGTTTCGAGTCTTTACATGCTTATGCAATTTCAGGTTTTTCTCTTTTGAGTTTTCCTGGTTCGTTTGTAATTAGCTTAGACACAATGTCATCAGGGGGAGTGTTATAAACGTGTAATTATGTTAAGAATATCTAGGGCAAATCTCGTTTATTACTGGGATGCCCTTGTGTCTAGCCCTATAAATAGAGGCTCTAATGTTAGTCTATTACACACATTAATAGAATTTCTCTCTCTTTTCTTACCCTCTATTTTGTGTCTCCTTCTCTATATTCTTTGTGTACAAGACGTTATCAACCAAACAACACCGTAATCGGAAGTTAACTTTTCACCTTGACGTCCGAATATAGTTAATCGGTAGGTTTAGTTTTTGTTGGTGTTCGATTATTTTGTGTGAAATAACCAATGTTTCCTGGAACCAAATAACACCATAATCGGAACGAAAGTTGACACATAATATAACCGAATACGTTAATCGGTAGTTTGTTTAACAAAATAAGCTTTCGTTTATGTATAATCGGAAAGAATTTGTATTAATAACCCTCCGATTACATCCATTACATAAAGTTCAACGACCTTAACCTTACAATTTCGTCAAAGCACCTAAATCCATATTCCTAATTGACCATAAAAGTATTAAAAAGATCATAACGTCCAAACACCACAGAAATTGTCCCTCTTGATCTTGTAACATCCTTCATGTTCAAATCGTTTCGTAGAGGTCCATATACCGACGATCGGAAGATTTCTTTGAAATTACGAATGAGTAACAAGTTAGTACTAACTTATGTTAATGTGAGTCGGAGTTATAAAGATACTTACTCGTTTTTCATACGTCCACCAAGAAAAGCGTCCCTAACAAATTGTTCTTCATCTTCAAGTTTGTCAATCTCCTTGTCGACCGCATCCTTTCTCATCTTAATGTCATTGGACGATCTTAGTCGATTACCATCTAACGCCTCAAATACCATTAGAATACGGTTCCATAACCGCTCTTGGGATTCCCGTTTGTGGAGCTTGTGAACACGATCATGAGCAAGCGATTACCACAACCCACGCTCTATAAATAGCACAATCTTCTTCTTCGGCAAAAGCAATATCCATGTTTTTGGTTTTCAAAATTAGAACTCAAGAGAGGAAAGAGTTTGGTGCAATTGGGTTGATAGATATGAGTTTCTTTATATAGGTTTAGGGTCCAACGACTCTTTTTATTTTTCCCAAAAACTACAACGGCTATTTCTTAAAGTTGGTTTAAACTGCAGCTAATTTGACGTAGCTGATATCTTGGAAAACCAATAATCGGTAGGTATGTAAGTTAGTATATCTCCCGATTACGGTAGCTTTCAAAATTTTCAAAAAAAAAATGATTTTTGAAAAAACTCATTTTGGGGCAACTAATAATCGGTAGGTTTGGTAACCTATTATACTTCCGATTATGGCTGCATCCAAATCACGAACCACATGGTCATGCCTGGCTATGTGCACTCAAAACCTATGGAATTTGGCAAGGGCTCGATCTGGGGCTCCTTACAATCGGTAGGTTATTAAGTTGAGTAGACTACTAGGTTATAGTAGATTTCAAAATTCATCAAATGAAGGATTTTAGAAAAAACTAAATTTGGGGCAACCTATAATCGTAGGTTGTGGAACCTATTTGGCTTACGATTATGGCTACATCCAAATCACGAACCACATGGTTATGCATGGCCATGTACCCTCGGAACCAATGGAATTTGGCAAGGGTTCGATCCGGGGCTCCTTATAATCGGTAGGTTGTTGAGTTGGATAGACTACCGATTATGGTATATTTCAAAATTCATCACATGAAGGATTTTAGAAAAAACTCATTTTGGGGCGACCCATAATCGGATGGTTGGGTAATATATTTAACTCCGATTAACGCTGCATCCAAAGCGCGAACCAAGTGGTTACGGCTGGCTGTGTACCCTCACATCCTATGAAATATGACAAAGGTTGGATCTGGGGCTCGTTATAATCGGTGGGTTATATAATTATATACCCTACCGATTATGGCAGATTTCAAAATTCATCACTCCGAAGGATTTTAGAAAAACTCATTTTGGGGCAACCTATAATCGGTAGTTTATGTAACATATTAGGCTTACGATTATGGCTACATCTGACTCAAGCCAAGCGGTTATGGTTGGCCCGCACCCTCAAAACCTATGGAATTTGGCCATGGTTGAATACGGGGCTCTTTATAATCGGTAGTCTTACGAGTTGGATAAGCTAGATTATAAAAGGATTATTAGCGAAGTATCTACACAATAATCGGTAGGTATAGTTTCTTTTTAACCTACCGATTGTATGTTTACCTACCGATTATGGTGTTGGCTACAGATTATATAAGGGCATATTGGCCATTTCGAAAAATAGAAGATAAGGGGTAGCTTAGATTTACGTTTGGGTGACCTTTTTTGTCTTTTAGTGTCGCCCCTAATTCTTTCGGGGTCGCCCCTAAAAATGCAAAGCTAATCATTTCTCAAA